>CM071792.1:21372319-21972319 GCA_036559045.1 Platycarya longipes | reverse complement strand
AATAGATCAAACAAAGGAGCTCCACATTTCCCAAAAGGATTAAATGAGGAAATTCAGGTTAAACACTACTGTTTTTTTCTTTTTCTTGGCAATATTTAGGTTGAACAACATTAATGTAAGTTCTATCTGTTGCTTTGACATTGACACGTTGTCCATCCAACTAGGTATAGTAGGAGCTAGCTGAAGTCCTACTAGCAAAAAGCCAAGCTTGTACTCTAACATTGTTGTATATATTATTCGTGTCCGAAAACAATGCAAAAAAAAAAAAAAAACACAATCCCATATTCCCAATTCCTATAAGAAGTACAAAATATTGATCAACATGAACTTTCATAAATTTATTGTATATAAAGAAAACTATATATGTACATAAAGAAGGGTAAACATATAATAGTTGATCCAATAATAGATCGATAACCTAATACTCCATATCAAAAAGGGGAAGAAAAAGAGATATCTACTTAGCCAATCTATTACTAACACTAAAAGAGATCAGTCACAACCAGTTTCTACACCAAATTAAGATATAAGCAATAATAATAATAATAATAATAATAATAATACACAAATGTTGTTAGCTAGAAAGATGAATCCTCAAACCATTTAATATTATGAAGTTATAAGATATAGAAGACCAAAATCCGAAAAAGGAATTGGCAGTAGAAGAAGATCAAGTAGAAATTAAGAGTAGTAAATCACAACACCAACAACCAAAGAAGAAGAACTAAAAAAAGAAAAAGAAGAAACATAACCATGTTCATGACACCATGTTCTATAAGATAACAAGAGTAAAGAAAGCACTATAAATTTTAATAAAAGACTACAATCCACTGGTACAATTCTTAATCCTCTATTTTCATGAAAACCTAACAAAAAAAATCCCAATCATGCGAAATTGTACCAATAAACATACAAACTCATAAAAATATCTAAGTAAAAGGATAAGTAATAGAGAAAGAGAGAGAGAGGAACAGATTGAGAGAGAAAGCTGGGCGATGAATGGGGAGAGAGTGAGAGACGAACGTAGAGGGAGAAAACGGGAGAGACTCACCTGCTAAGCGAGATAGCGACGACGATGGCATGACGACGATGGCGTGATGATGACGTAGGGGCGGCAACGGCACAATCTCAGAGAGAGAGAGAGAGAGAGATGAGGTTTTGAAGTAAATTGGGACATTTAGGAGAATATCGTCGGGGGGGGGGGGGAAGGAAGGCGGTTTTAATTTAAAAGAGTATTTGCAGCGGTTTTGTAGCATCGCAAATAGCTAAAAAAATTTACTGTAAATAACCGTTTCGCCTAATTAGCATGAAAAATCTGACAACAAATAACTAGAGCTGCAATATTTACTTAATTTTGCCATCACTTTCTATTACGACAGTACAAAAAGAGCCACTACAAGTCACTTTTAACAGGGCAAATGGCTCTTGTTTTTCTAGTTTAGAGTGCTCATACCATGTTTAGTGGAATATAGACTTGAATTTCTGTTTTGTGCATACGGCGACATATATGTCTTTAAAAATATATGCATATATTTTACTTTATAAATTGTTGCCATTTCATACAAGACCAAGGAGATTAGGCCATTATCAACAATCAAGTTGCAATAAAACATTGGCCACTCAAATTTTTTTTTGTCACATCAATTACTCGAAAACAAACTCACTCTTAATATCATGTATCTATGGATATTGAACTATTGCTTATTTGTAGTGTGAAAAAATCCCCTCAAGTGGAAGTAACCTTAATTAGGAGAGAAAGAGAAACATTAAGAGACCAAACCATAAACATCACAAGTTGCATGTTCTGTTGGGATACTTATATAGGCAACAAAACATATTGTAGAGCTCACTTGGTGCATTTATTTATTGACTTTGATTTGTTTATATAGAAATGATGCCTATTAATTTCGAAGCACTCAATCCCCTTAGCCTTAGATAACTAGGTATATCTAAAATCTAAACAATCCAGTCGTTGTCCAAGTGGGCAATTGGCTCATGCAAATATTTGGTATTTAGACTCTCAAACGTTTTAACTAAATTTCTACTCATTAGAGATGTGATTCATGCCTAAAGGTTTACACAAATTCCCCCAAAATCTCTATCCTAGCAAACATTACAAACAACTAAAAAAAGTTCACAACAATTTAACACAATCTTACGGTCACAAAAATTGCACAAAATAACTAAGCTATATTCAACATTTCCACAAGAAAATTATGGAGGAATAAACTCAGTGAGAGAGAAGAATAACCACCAATGGAGAAATCAGACAGAGGGAGAAGAACCACCATTTGGTGGAAGAACTCGTGCTCGGGAGGGTGGGCGGGGGGACGCAGGAATTGGCACCATGAGGGAGAGAGAGAGGATTTTTGCGGCAGGGTCATTCTGGACCTACAGATGATGATGAGAGGTAAGAAATTTTCTAGATAAGTTCAGAAAAATTAATTGTGGGGGCGGGGATTACTTGTTTATATGAGGATCTTTTGCGGCGAGAACTATTCATGGCAATTGCTAAATTAGTTGTTGCAAATATAGGTAAGCCATGTTGATAGTGTGCAATTCATACAATTTTTTGGGATGAATTTATTCGACGGTAAAAGGGTATGTAGTTGAACTCGACGCAATAACTATTAATTTTCCACTAAAGGCGCATGCATGGGCTGGCCATGGCTATCTCCTAGAAAAATAATTTGGTTGGGAAAACTACTTACGTAGTAGGGAAAAGTCTTTTGCCATAAAAAATTTTCAACCACACCAATCTCATGGGAAAAAGCTAGTGCTTATTTCCTCCAGGAATTTTAGTAGTAAAAGATGACTTTTTGCCACAAGAGAACTATATCGCAGAAAAAGAATCCGGGCCTTTATGGTTGAATAACATGGTTTGTACGTGCACTATATGTTGTAATATATGATCTGAAAAACATGGTTTGTGCGTAATGATTTTGTGGTTGAATAAATGAAATGTTGGTTATAAAAAAAAAAAAAAAACAATCATAGATCATAAAGTTACGGCAATAACATGGATGAACTTGTACGTACTGCTTAATGCCGCATATGAACACCATGATTATGGCGATGACACATTACGATCTCTTTTACGTGCGTGGATACATGAGAGCAAGCCAGCAGATCATCATCTTCATGTGGCTTCCATTTCAATCTCTCTCTCTCTCTGCATGATATGTTAGCGCCCGTGAACTGATGATGCTTAATTGTCTAGTCATCATCATGTACTGGTCAATCATATAATATGGACATTCTGATCTGTGGAGTAGTAGTAGTACCCCATCCATGCATGCATGCATGCCCACAACAAATTAAATAAAAACTCATAATTTCGTACCATGCACGATGCATGAGGCACCGCTTTGCCCGAGAATAATTAACTATCTTAAGTTTTCCGTCCCACCAATCATTCATCAACTCCCAGCTTTTGATCAAATATTTTCTTTTGTTTTGGTTTTCTCTATTAACCGGTATATAACGTATATATAATCATGTTTAGATAAAAGAAAACCTAAACAAAAATAAGATTAAGAAGACTGGGGATCATACAAAGTACAGTACGCGTACGGCGTAGATTTAGATCGATCAGAATTAGAATCCAAATCCTGAATGGTCGATAATATTGCACAAAAACTGAAAAACTTAGGCTCTCTTTCTTTATAAATATTCAGGTGTCCATTCGATAAATAGGCAAGGAGAAAAATTTGTATCCATTTTTTATAATATTATGTAGAGTACCTGTGAGTCCGACGCTGCATGATTGGTCCAAGTAGTGGAATATAAACGTCACTTCCTAAAACGTACATTTGTGATCTCCTCTTTCAATCTTCGATCAGTAGCATTAGTACTAATTACTAAAAAAAAATATATATAACTAATTATGTCCGACAAAATTAATTTTTTACAGTAAAAATAGATTTATTTTAATAAAAATAATTATTTTAACGAGAAATAACTAATAATGAATTACCAATTTTTTATAATAAATTCTCGATGCATGTAATTTGGTTGTAAATTATTTGAAAGAACACGTACGATATGCATATTATATGCTTTATTTTTTTGCATTGAAAAAAATTTATATAATCACATAATTTTTTTGGTCATTTCAAATACACTTATAAAATTTTTTCATTAGTAAAATTTTAACTCTCACCTTTTTTTTTTTTTTTTTTTTAACAAACAAAAACTAACAAGAAATTTTTCTTAAATAAAAAATTATTAACTAAACTTTTAAATGGTCCATGCATATTACATGCTTTGCTGTCGACAATGTGATCATGATGAGCATCATATCAACCAAAAAAAGGAACCCTTTTTTATACATATTTAGTAACTTGTTTCGAACAAAATGATAAATGGATAGAGATAATCATATCACAAGCATTTGAAAGAAAAGATCAAAGGAATTAATCATCATTTTTGAACTACTCGATATTCTCTAAAGACACATGAGCTGCTTTGGTTGGTATGAGGTGTACTTTGAAATCATTCTCATGAAGAAAAAGGTGCATGAGCCATGAGGGTCACTAGGTAGAAAATTAAAGGTGGAAACCGCGTAACATCTTAATAAAAAAGCAACTAGCTAGCGCTTGACACGTACGGTCAAATAATTTTCTTTTTAATAAAGTAGATAAGTACTAGCAGCTTTAACATAACTCCACCATGAACAATCGGTCGCTGATGACATCATCATTCCATCATGGTTTCTAAATAACGCAACCATGGTTTTGGGGACAAGATAGCTACCGCATGTACTGCGCCATTCTACGTGTAAAAACACTTGTCAGAAAGTCATATTCTAGCTAGCAGCTATATTAAAATTTAAAGATATTAATTAATTGGCTCATCACGATCATGGATGACTAATTACCATATCAGAGGGATTGTTTCGTCATATATATTGGTTTAATTAATTAATTTTTTAAGTTTTAATTACATATATATATATATGTAGATAGATAGATTATTTTATTAATTATCATACTGTTTGCCCGGCCTGATCCTATATATGTATATATATGATCGATCAATCAAATGATCACATCACCCTGTATTGTCGATTTGGATTAAAACGACAACAAACTTGACATGTCAACAAATATAATGTGGGAAATAATTGACAAGCTAGAAGTACGACAGATAAAATAAAAAAGGAAAATCAGCAAATATTAATTGAGGTTTGTATCATGGCCATGATGGACATATTAACCTTATATATTATATACTAATTGATTAGGAATGCCAAATCATGTTAACGAATCGTATCAAAACATATATATTATATTATATATAGAAATCAATTATAACCAAACTCATTAAGTTATCGTGTCAAAATTTCAAATTTTAATACGATTTATTAATATAACGTGTCGTGTCGTGTCAATTTATTTTAACCTATTAGTGAATACTACAAAATAAATTAACACGACACAATATGATCCGTTTCAACGTACTTATATAAATAGATTGAATAAGCTCAAAATTAACTTGTTTGACCTGATTCAATTTAGTATAATTTTGTATAAATGTTAAAATCACAATATCTCTAAAATTAAAAAACTAACTACAAATCTAAAATTATAATTTAAATAATAAAACTATCGAAATTAAAATTCTAACAATTTTATTTTTAGGTATAAGGATATAATTGTAACTTTAACTTGCTTAACGTGTAATAACGAGTTGACCTGTTATCGACCTGTTTAGCAATCGTATCTTAACAGGTTAACCTATTTTGATCTAAACCTGTTAAAATTAAACCATAACCTATTATTATCATGTCATGTTCGTATTGGGTTAACGATTCGTGTATCATATTACCACCCTTATAGTTGAATATGGTAAAATATACAAGACTCATGTTTGGCCAGTCATGTATAATAACTTAAAATTAACATCTATTCTAATAAATATAAAACAATATAGAAAAAATTGCAATCATTGTATTTACTAGTTAAAATTTGATAACAAGTATCACATTTCAAACTCAATTTAATAGAAGCAAACATAAACTAATACATTATCAAAAACAAAGAATAGTTTTACATTGCACCATTACACAATACCAAAAGGGAAAAAAAAAACAAGAAAATGTTATACATAATTTTGAGGACTTTTAGCACTATTTTTTTTTTTTTTTTTGATCAGCTTAAAAACACAAACATTAATGCCATAGACCAGGCATAATCAAATGTCATAGATCAGGGATCCCCAAAAATCATGGGTCAGGTATCATCAAATGCTACACAATTTTGAGGAATTTTAGCAATGCATCCTTTCTATGATCAGCTAAAAAATACAGGCATCTCATTTGCTGATTCTTATAGGTAATGTTGTATCATTGATGCCATAAACAAGGCATCATCAGATGCCGTAGACCAGACGCATCATGATCAAATGCCATAGACCAAAGGATCATTAGATACCACGAATATGGTATCATTAGATTTCATATATATAGATCAAGCGTCATCAAATATCATAAACTAAGTATCATCACATGTATATTAAGGCTTGACAGATTTGAACTCTTTAAAATATTTCTCAACAAATACCATAGGCGATAACTGCAAAATAGAGAAAAAAGAGCAACTTAATAAATAAAAGGTTCAAACAAAACAATCAAAAGCTAGGAAAAAAACCCTCAAAGCTAAATTTGCTACAAAAAGAAAACGAAAACTATCACAACTAAAATTAATAAAAGAATACAAATATGTATACAACGTTAGATGGAACTACATACTTATACACATTGAAAAAGTTCAGAAATACCAACTTGAAAGGAAAAAGCGCAAAACAGTAACATCAAATCAGAAAATCAATAGATTTATATGTAGCACAATGGAAAGTTAGAAAAAAAAAAAATTAAATTGCAAAACCAACTTTACGGCAAAAATGCAAATACAAAATTGCATGCGTAAATCACTGGTCCAAAGAAAAAATCAACACTACATTCACTACAACATTTTGGATTTAAATCTGCAACTTGTTTTGCCACAAAATTTTGAGAAAACTGTCGAAAATATACAATCCTAGGCATTTATGGTTGCCGCATCTTTGTGGATAAATAATTGCCAATTATATCAGATATAGCGGCAACGCAGCAGTTGGAGGCAAATGCACACTTATTACGGCAATGTTTATCTTGACTAATATAATTTTTTTTTTTTTCACAAATATGCTTGCATATTCATTCAGAATTGAACAATATAACAAATTGTTACATCAAGACATAGCCGCAATTCATGTTTATTGTCGATCGATTCTATCATTATTTCCAAGTTACAACCACTAAATATTGTGGTAAATGTATACTATTGGCAACAAATGTCGCCAATAATGACCATTTGGCAAAAACTCCATATTCTCATGCTTGTAGACATTGTGACATTGCTACAATTCATACCCAGTAAAATGAATTTGCTACCAAAATATGTCTTAGTAAATATTTAATTCTTGCAAGTCAATTTCTTGCAAATACTTTAATGTTTCCAATCGTATTATGCTATAACAGTGTTTGCGGCAACAACAGTTTCTTACTTTTTTTGGTTTGTGATGAATATGTTTTTCAGAAATGTATTTGTCTTGTCTACATCATTTTGAAGCTAAAGTGCAATTTTTGCACAGTTTTTGCGTTTAAAATTAATTATTGCTCGACTCATTCTTCTTGGTAAATGGTGTAAAGTGATGAGAGTTCTTTGCCGTTAATAATTTATATCTGCATTTCATCATCATCAATTTAACTAAAATTTGATGAGAATTTATGTTTATTCTCCACAATAAGTACATGTCGAAACACAGTATTTGTTTCAATTGGCCAGCGTCCTAGCCATAGCCAATACAAGTAGATTTCCTGCATGTTACATTGCCGGAATAATAGTTGTAAGCGGCCTAGCTAGCTACATGCATCATGTTCCTAGAAATTGCAGGGTTCTGATGATCACAAACCCTGTTTTCGTTCCCCTCACATACATACATACATATATATATATATATATATATATATGTATACATATATATTAGTGCCTATTTTATTTGTTGTGTGAAATATAGACCTAATTGATCCATATCTGCTGATCTAACTAGGATTTATAATATTATCATGAGAAGTAACCATCACCCACAGGTCAAGAAATGAAAATACTAGTTTTTATTTTATCATAACATGTGGAATGCATTGGTTATAATAATGGAGAAATCTCTACATTAAGTCTAAAATAAGTTTAAATCACTAGCACTCATTGACATGGCATATAATTGATGGTCTGTTCTCGGCAAACAAGACACGTTCATCAAAAGACTTGATACACATGAGCTAGATGCACTAGCCATGAATATATTATATTTAGCCATCTCATTCGATCGTGTTAAGGAAACCAATATATGTCATGTGAATGGTACTCTCTATATATACAACTAGCTAAATATATAGTACTTATATACTCATGTATACTTAACATGGCTGTTCACATGTTAGCATCATGAGTACTTTTTATCTTTTATCTTTTTTTTTTTCCTTTGTCGTTTTTCCTGCTTTGTCGAGCCTACAATTTAATTTCCTTTCTTTGTTGGGATGGCATTTATAATGACCCCAACAGCACTGCAGTTTACCGTGCATTATTGCTTATCATTATGCCTAGAACAGCATTAAGAAAGTTTTAATTAAAGGCTAGCTAGGGCGATTATATTGTCCCGGCTCATATGTATATATATGTGTATATATCCGCATATATGTATGTGTTACTGTGTGTGTATATGTGTATATATAAATAATATTATACATTAGATTCTCATCCTATTTTCATTCTATAAGATAAGATGTAACATGCATATTCATCATCATAAAAATACATCTAATAAATAATTATTTAATAATTATAAATGTATCAGTACTTAATTAAAGAGATGAAAGTAAGACGATAACGTGATGTATAAATTCTATATATATATATATATACATATCTGTGTGTTTATTTATACACAGGTACACACGACGTATCACAAAATTAACCCTACCTTTTATCTTCAACTGAACATTGCTTCATGTGGAAGAATGATTTTGATTTTATCCTTTTACGGTTGGATAATTGACTAGTTTATCTGATCCTGTCCTTTATATATATATGTGTGTGTGTGTGTGTGTGGTATTCAGCCGGCTTTACAACCCTATTAATTATTCGATTCATATTACTTCATGAACAGGCACCAAGCATTCCTGATCTCTCTCTCCCTCCCCCACCTCTATATATAATATACTTGACCAACCTTAAATTCTTAAATATCAGTGAAGTATTTTCTTTGGAGTTTTCTTACCTTGAAAAGATGGGAGACGACATGATCAGTCTCAACCAGCTTCCTCCTGGTTTTCGATTCTGCCCAACTGATGAAGAACTTGTCCTTCACTTTCTCTTTCACAAGGCTTCACTCCTATCACCATGCCAAAATCCCACCATTATTCCGGATCTCGATCTTTGTCTGCAATATGATCCTTGGGACTTCAATGGCATGTTTCTTCTTCTTCTTCTTCTTCTTCAAATATATATATATATATATATATAATTTATGTTCATATTTTATACTAAAAACATGTTTCTTTGTACAATTATTTATTTTAATCATGTTTGGTTGCATAGCTAATTATGATTCATGTGGGTGTGTATAGGTAAAACATTATCCAGTGGAAGGATATTCTACTTCTTCAGCAGGGTGACAGAAAATCGAGCCACAAAAAATGGGTATTGGAAGGATTTAGATATTCATGAAACTGTACTCAAAAGTGGTGGAAAGAAAGTGGGAATCAAAAGATATTTTGTTTTCTGCATTGGACAAGCTCCTGCTGGCTTTGAAACCTCTTGGATAATGCAAGAATATCATCTTTACAACTACAAGGTGAGATATTAATGTTGAATTTTACAAAAACATACAAGATTAAAGCGAAAAACTTATATAATCATAGTAATAATCTAATAATTTCTTTTCTCGTCAGTGATGATCATGAAAGGACTTCTTTAGATATGTTATAATAATAATAAGATCGTGACAGTGATCCGATCATCCTTCTTGTGTAATCATGTATAGGATCATCGCGATAAATGGGTTTTGTGCCGAGTTCATGAGAGGGAACAGGGGAGTTTTGGAGATGATCACTACTACAGCGACAACGAAGATAATAGAACACAACTTTCAAGCCCAGATGAAGTCTGTCTATCGATCATGGATCATGATGATCTTGATCATGACATAAGTTTTGCCTAAAGAGTACTACTTAATTTTGGTGTTGAATTAATGGGGATAATTAGTATATACTCATGTACATTATATATATTTATTGTAAATATTACTACTACCATTATCATATTATATATAGATTATAGTGAGGATCGATGTCGATGATGATCATCATGATCTGATCATGAGCTTTAGATTGCTATAAATTGTTAGGCCTTGTGATTACTTTAGATGTGAAGCTTAGTGAAAGAGTTAGATTGATATATATTTTGGAAATATATATGATGCATATATGGGTTCTGAATCTCTGATTATATTTTGTAATATTCGATCGTTAATTAATAAAGAGTAACTAGGTTCATATCTATTTAATTTGGACATGATAAGATGATGATGATCATGTGGATTAATCTTTGTATTACCAAAGTGCATTCGCTATAATTTCGCATGATTTAATTTATGAATACTATGATCAGCTAGCTAATTTAAGTGAAATGGAGAGGATTTATATGTGTGTGTGTGTGTGCGCGCTAAATCTTATAAGTTGTAGGGAACAATTAGTTTAAAACATGGGATTATCGGCAAATGTAATTAATCTCTTTAATTTTGTTAAGATCCATCCATCCTTATTGTGAAGACGTAAAATCATGTGGGTTCTAGGCTAAACCTACTTAGGACAAAAATTGATTATAAGAGAAAGAAAGAGAGGGCTGCAAAAATCAGGAGTAGGTGTCAAAGAAAAAATGGGATAATGTGAAAGGGGGAAATATGGCCCTAGGCAAAATTCATCTAGAGACAAGAAGTGACAAGAGAAAGTTATAGGGGTCTATAGAAATTAAAAAGTGGGTGTCAGAGGAAAAGAGGGGGCGCAGGGTATTGTGAAGGCGGAAAATACAAACCCCAGGCTAAACTCACCTAAGAAAAAGAAGTGACAAGAAAAAGGAAGAAGGGATTACAGGAATTAGGGAGTAGGTGTCAAAGGAAAATTGGAGAAAAATGACAAAAAGAGAAGGAGGTCGGAAGGGACTAATACACGCAAATGGCAAAAACAGAAAAATGACTGACATACGTAAACAAGGAATCACATCACTGTAGACTAGGAGATTATAAATAGCCTTCAAAGTTAGAAAACCTAATCTCTCCTTCAATTTCTTCTTCTTCCTCAAGAGGGACAACAACTTTTTCTTATAGAGAGTTTTTCTCCTTAGCAAACAATACATAGTTTTTCTTGTATTATGAGATACGAGAGGCATGAGAGACTATAAAATATTTATTATAGTGGATTCTCATCTTCAAATGCCCATGGACATAGGCATTATATCAAACCATGTAAATTTTATATAAATTCTTATTTATTTCATTTGATATGAATGTACGCACCGTCACCGTACAGCTATACCAGAACACCATTGAAGGCAATGACACCGATCAAGGCCCAAATTGCCTCAAAGGGTCGCAATGAGTATTTCTCTCCCTCTGGTCTGTTAAGCGGATTTTATAGCGTCAACAGTGACAAAGTTTGTGGGATCTGAATATTTTCTAAGTCTGAGGTGGGAGAAGGATGACTTTCCGGCATAATGAATAAATCTTCGAATGAACTGGCGAGCTTCCTCTAGATAAGTTCACTCGGCTGCTCCACTCTTATATTTTTTACTATTATTCCCAGCATCGCATAAATAAGGGTTCGCTTAGAAGGACCCGCACATGCTATTTGCGACTTAGGTGACCGAAACACTCACATTTATATTCTCCTATCCAAAGATATGGTTTGGGCTCGACACTTACCACACACGCACTAACATGCAAATACTATGCACTTAAGTGAACAGTCCCACTCACGGGCATGGTGCATGGCACGTACAATGCCAGGCATAGCACACCATGGGTTCATGACAAAGCTACCTAAGGCTCACAACACCCTTGTCGTGAGCCCTGTTGTCTCGCCGACGTCCACCACTTGGACTGCCGACAGTTTCTGGTCCTGCCACCGTGGTCCTTGTAGGGGGCCATAAACAGAAATTCCCGGAGGAACCACGTCGTGCAAACGAGAAAACCACATAGCCCGATTGTGACTCAACAGAAGACAGTGCCGATGTCCATCATGGATCGCTTAGATGACATGGCACCCTCTCTACTCCACCTCGGGACTAATCGAAAATGCATGGGCTCCCTCCTCGCTTCACAATGCTCATGCATGCATGGGCTCGGAGATTGCAGAGCCCCTCCTTGTTTCACTACATTCGTCATGCATGGGCTTGGACGGCAACTCCCATCCATAAGAACTGGGCTCAGCAAACTATTCCTTCTTAGATTGCATACGAGGCTTGAAATTCATCTCCACAACGTGAGCCTCACTGCTCAGCACGAGAAAGGCCAAACTTAGTTCGGACGTCACTCCACAAAATTAGGAACTATGGGCTCGGAACTCACCCTCGATGGCTCGGCACTTACAAACCATTCAACATGGCCAGATCATTTAGATACTCGGATCAAACCTAGCATGCAAGGGTTTAAACAAAAAAAAAATTGAGAGAAATAAGGACCCAATAGTAGCGCACAATTTGTCAATCAAGCAAAAAAAAAAAAAAAAAAAAACAACAACTGCTAAAACTCTTTGGTTTGTCTTTCTCACACTAGATAAATTCTCTTTTTGCAAACGAAATTATTTCCTGTAGCATGAAACACCAGAAACAGGGCCCTTTGCCCTAGAAAAGCAACATTGTGCAGACAAGCATCTCAATGACAAAGCTGCGATGCCTACTTCCGCGGGGACAATGCCAGGTGCCAACCCCGAGCCCCAATAATCCCTTGCAATGACTACACCTACTAGGTCAAGGCCGGGTTCTAGCCCCGAGCCTCAGTAATCTCTCGTGATGACTACTCTCTCAGGGTTAAGGCCAGGCACCAACCCCGTTTCTCAATAATCTCTCACGATTACTCCTTCCCGTGGGGTCAAGGCTGGGTACCAACCCCAAGCCTCAATAATCCCTCGTATGACTATTCCCACAGGATCAAGGCCGGGAGCCAGCCCAGAGCTTAAGTAAACCCCCGCGATGACTACACTTGCGATGTTAAGCCCGGGTGCGAACCCTGAGCCTCAGTTATCCCTCGCGATGACTACTCCCATGGGGTCTAGGTTGGACGCCAGCCCTAAGTCTTAATAATTCCTCGCGATGACTACCCCCCAAAGGGAACACTAGGCATCAACCCCGAGCCTCAATAATCCCTCGAGATGACTACTTCGACAGGGTTAAGGCTGGGCGCCAACCCTGAGCTTCAATAATCCCTCACGATGACTACTCCAGCAGGGTCAAGGCCGAGCTCCAGTCCCGAACTCTCAAAATACCCTCACAACTTGAAGTCGGGTCCCATAACTCACAACAGGATAAAGCCAAGTCTCTCAACTCATTGAACTGCCATCCAACAAAGTCGAATTCCTAGACTCACCGCGATGTCTAAGTCGAGCTCCAGTTCCGAGCCCTTAGTAAACCCTCGCGACTCAAATTTGGGTATCTTGACAGCCCTTTTAATCGCTTCGCGTGGATTAATTTTCACAAACTCTGGAACTAAAATCAAAATTAAAGACACTCGACAAGCGTACATTATCAATAACAGCAGGCATGCAAACCGATAAATAGCAACTTCTGCCACCCTTGAGTTCCGCACTCTCACCATATGCGGTCAAGCCCATCTCCGGCTATGCTTGAGCTTTATGCTCTCACCATGCATGGCCAAGCCCATCTCCCATTACCCTCAAGCTCCGCACTCACATCATACGCAGTCAAATGCACCCACTGTCTAAATTCACCGTCGGAGGCATTTATTACTTAAACATAAGTGACGCATATTTCTTGCTAATTACTCTTGTTGCATGTTTTTCTTGTAAGATTCTCAATGTCCTTGATGAGATAAGTGACCTTTAAGAATCACGGAATACTGTGAAGGGGAAAAATGTGGGTCTTAGGCTAACCCACTTAGGGACAAGAAGTGACAAGAGAAAGAAAGAGGGGTTGCAAGAATCATGGAGTAAGTGTCAAAGGAAAAGGGAGGAATACTATAAGGGAGAAAATGTGGTCCCTAAGCTAAACCCACCTAGGGATAAAAAGTGACAAGATAAAGGAATAAGGAGCTGCAAGAATCAGGGAGTAGGTGTCGGAGGAAAATGGGGATACTACCGAAGGGAAAAATGTGGGCACAAGCATAAACCCACCTAAGGGCTAGAAGTGACAAGAGAAAGGAAGAGGGGGATACGAGAGGTAATAAGAGACCGTGAAATATTTATTATAACGGATTCTCTTCCTCAAACGTCCGTGGAGCCCATCTCCCATTATACTCAAGCTCCACACTGATTGAGTTAGATTAGAATAGATTGGATTTTTAAAATTGAAAAAAGAGTAAAGAAAGAGATGCTTTTGGTCATTGCTTGTACGAAAGGTAAGAGAATTTTTAATTGATTTCTATAAAAAAAAAAAAAAAAAAAAAAAACAAGTAGGCTTGTCTTGTTGGAGGACTTTAAGCAGCACTTCTTTTGAGCGATAAAGTTATTTGTTTGGTTGGATGTGGTTTTGTCTTTTTCACAAGTGGTTTTATTTTTTTCTTCTTTGTTTGACAAATAGCGGCAAGCAACACGTGAAAGCATTTTTTTTGTTTGCTGGATTAAAGAAAATGAAAAGCAGATATACACAAATAGATGGGTTGCTTTTCAGATGGGCTCAGACTGTGACAAAATGCAGAGAAAGAACATGCCGCATGAAATGGAAAGGGTATATTTTTACATGTTGAAGACATGCAGCAGGAAATGAGAAATTTAGTTGGTAAAAGGTCTTTGACGAAGGAGAGCAATATATATATATTTTTTAGGTCTTCATAAAAGGAGTGGGGAGAAACACCAGAGAGAAGCGCCACTTGAAGAACTCGAAAGGGTCCAAACTGCAGCTGCTCTAGCCTTTTCCATTACTTTCCATCTCCATCTCTATTATTTGGCTTGCTCTTTTTATTCCCTACTTTTTTTTTATTTAATTTTAGTTTGAAATTTATGGTGCATTCTTAAGATTTTTGGCTTAGAAGTTTGGATATTTTATTTGTTGTTTATTTTATATTAGTTATATTTCTTGCTTCTTCAAGTTTCGATTAAATAGACATTACAACTATTTTAGATTGATTTTGAAAATTTATTATTTGAATACAAGGATGAACCCTATAATCTTGATTTCGGGGCTTTTCAATTTTTAGCTCATATGGTGTCAATTATTATTTTTGTCTAGTTTAATTCTTAGCTTAGTATTAAGTTCCATTGCCTTTTAGATTGATAAAAGATTAATTAGGATTTAAATCATTTTAGTTTTATTATTTAACTTTCAGATTAATTAAGAATGTTTAGCTAGTTGATTCCTTAGTTGTTAATTTCAATTTGTTAGTCTTTTACATTCCATTTCGACACTAAAAAAATCCGAAAATATGAATCTAGTCCATGACTAGTACCATTTTCAATTCTGTTGCATTCTTTTACTCATTACACATATCACCACTTTGATTTTTCCTTTGTTAATATTTTTTATCATTTAAACGAGTTTGATTTTAAACAACTTTTCCCAATGAGATGAGTTAGGAATTTTATTCCTAATTATTACATGACATTCTCCTGTACTTGGGATAGCTTTTGTGCTACTTATTTTTCAGTGAGTCAAGTTCTTGGCGCCGTTGCCGGGGATGGTTGCTTAATCTAAATTTAAACTCGTTATTTTGTTTTTATCTTTATTTATTTTATTTTATTTTAATTGTTTCTCGCACTTGCCATCACTAGTCAGTTACTTGAATCTTATTTATGCAATTTGGATTGGTGTTTCATGTCATGGATGAGAGATAGCTCAAATAGGTTGCTTAGAGTTACATCGAGCATTGAGAGTAGTATCCACAGCTCAAAGATAGACAGCTCTTCTGTCTTTTCTATGAGCGAGGACATTGAGATTGAACAAACTATGGCTGCACCTGCACCACGCACTCTTATGGATTATTTGCAACCTGTGAGATCCCAGATTTACATGTATTTTTACACATAATTTTATTCTCGGTGTTAATTATTTTAATTTATTTTAATAATATTATTAGTCATGTTTTATTTATTTAAGATATTTATTTGAGCTATTAATTAGTTAATATTGAGTTACGTTGCTTTTCTTATTAATTTTAATATGAGGTAATTAGCATAATAATTGGAATTAAATTCCTTTATTTTATTATGTAATTATATTTGATGTGCTTTCTTAATAATAATTAGTGTTCTATAATTAAATTGTTCTTTAAATTAAATTGGTTTATTGTTGGGTTTTAAATATTTTATTTTATTGATATTAAATTGTAGTATTTTCAGTTAGCTTTTATTTAATTTATTGTGTTTTTTCTAGTAATCTTCTTTTTCTTGTTTTTCTTTTTTCTCTTTTTCTTTTCTTTTCTTTTCTTTTCTTTTTCTTCTTTCTTTTTCTTTTTCTTCTTTCCTTCCCTGTTTCCCCGTGCGACCCGCGAGCCCCTGTTCTCTCCTCTCTCTCACCGGTTCTCTCATCTCCACCCAGGGCCGCCGTCGGCCACCCACCGGCGACACCGCCCAGCCCACAGCCTTCCCCACACGCCGGCGAGTCCACCGGCACTGTTGGTGTCACCTACGGCCACCCCACCTCCCTCACATGGCACATACCCGAAAATGGGTTTAATGGGTTTTCACCCATTTTCTGATGCCGTCGCCGGTCCCCTTGGCCTCCGACCACCACCACTAGACTCTCCACCCTCCGGCGAGCATAACCCACAATCGGTAGACACCCACAATTTCTCTCTCTCTCCTCCACCCGAAATGGGTCCTAAAACGGGTATATCCTTGCCGCGCCGCCGTCCGGCCACCATAGGCCTCACCACCGCTACCAAAAGACTCTTCTTCCCCAACCGGTCAACCCCCTAGTTCAGTTTTCCCAACCGCGGCCCCACCTTCCCAGTACAACCCTAAACCCAAAAATGGGTTTCCACCCTTTTGGAGCCCAATCTGCCACCTTCCGGTGGTTGTGCCGCCACACCACCACTTCCATGAGATTCTCCACCTTCTAAAGAGTATCTCCTTAAATTTTTGTATCAAACCGAGCATTGTAGCCTAACGTACGAGTGACAGCTGCGAGCGCTGCGGAATTCAAGAATTTACGCTTTTACCCGCTGCAAGTATTTTCCAAATAAATTTTAAGATTTAAATATATTTTTGGCATCAACAAATATTGTAGTTGGTTATTGTTGGAATTTATTAGTTGTTGGTTATTTGGTACATAATCATCTGCATTGTGTATTTACACGCATATTCATGTGTTGGAAATGGAAACTGGGTTTTTATGTGTTTATGGTTTCGGGTGCATGTGTATCACGACCTCAAGCCGAGATGGGGCATTATCTCGGTGGAGCTCCTCTGGTCACTTGAGAGCGGAATATACTGAGTGACGTCCTCTAGGTCGTCGCCGGGCGACGACGGGATCGGACGGGATGGTAACGCTCTCGTGCCGACTCCGTGGCTCTTCTGCTGGCGGGAGCTAAGGGATGCCTGGTCATGGTACGTGCTGGGCGCGATTAGCGAGGCATCGCCCGTTCCGAAGTCACATGCGTGGTCGTTACCTTCGGTGTGATGATGAAAGCCAGGATGTGCGGATGGTCCCTAGGGGAAATCATAGTGCATACGGTTAATAAAATGGATGTTTAGGCCATTTTCTAGGAAAGTGGCGGGTTGTATTTATTGGTTTTACGTGGACCATTTTCTGGGAAAATGGTGTGGTTTTAATGGATTTATGGACATCATCTTCTGGGAAGATGATGGATGATTTTACTGGAGTTTTATTTGGGCCAAAATGAGATTTTGGCGTGTGTGGTTATTTTATTGATTTTGAGGAAGATGATTTTAAGTCTCATGCATATGGTAATTTGTTCATGGTTGTTGTTGTGGCATTAATGTATTTATTATTTTGGGTTTGTTTGGGTCATACTTACCTGCGATGTCGTTTTTGGCATCGTAGTTTTTGGATGCAGACTTTGAAGAGGCTGAGCTTGAGGAGACGGCTCCACCGTTGATGTGTTATTATTATTAATTGTTATCTTGGAAAATTTATTTCTGTCGGAGAATTTATATTAAAATGGTTTGTAAAATATTTCTAAAAAAAATTCTGGTACTTAGTTATTGACCTTAATTTATCCGCTGCGACTTTTATCTATGCATGTCACGTGTTCACACACTTAGCACTTGACGTTGAGGGTGTGTGACTCGTGTTGTCAGCATCCCGACGCCTTGATTCCCGTGTTTATTTTAAGGAGAATTGGGGGGCATCACACAACCCCCTCGCACCACTACACCATCATGCATTGCTCTACCTGATGATGCACCTAATTTTTCCATTAAGCATGACATGATGTCGGTAATACCTTAGTTTCACGAGATGGATTCTGAGAGTCCTTACCAGCACTTGACAGATTTTGAGTTGGTCTGCACTACTTTTATTACTAGAGCCACTACTGATGAATTTATTAGACTTTGTTTATTTCCTTTCTCTTTAAAGAATAAAGCAAAGATTTGGTTTAATTCTTTGAGGCCTAATTCTATCTTTAGTTGGTCTGATATGCAGCGAGAATTCTTACAAAAAAATTTTCCTTTTCAGAGAACTCAGTTTTTGCAAGAGCAAATCAGCCAGTTCAATTAGAGACCTGATGAGACTTTTCAGGCTAGTTGGGAAAAATTTAAAAATTTGGTAAACATCTGTCCACATCATGGTTTCGAAACCTGGAGGTTGGTGAGCTATTTTTACACTGGTCTCACTCCAGAATGCAAGCAATTCATTCAGACGATGTGCAATGGAGAATTCTTTAGCAAGGAACCTGATGAAGCACTATCATTCTTTGAATATCTTTCCAAGAGCGCACAACAATGGAACACTCGAACTAATCAAGTGTCATTGACAGCACGGCTATTGAGGGCTATTGCTGGTGGGGGAAGATATGAGATTAAAGAGGACATTGAAGTTCAAGCCCGAATAGCTGCATTAACTAGAAGACTAGAGGTTATGGAGATGGAAAAGGTGAAGGTTGTGAAAACAGTAGAGGCATGCTCTTTATGCGCTGATTCAAACCACAAGACCCAGTACTACCCAATTATGCCAGTATTTCAGGAGAATGGGTCTGAGCAGATGCAACCAACGAACTGGGTTAACAGAGCACATAATCAGCCTTTCTCCAACACATATAATCCGGGATGGAGGAATCACCCGAATTTCTCATGGAGAAATGATCAGCCTTGCCGGTCTCCACCACCTTCTCAACAGCCATTTCACCAAGGTGCTCCTCAGCACCAGTATCCACCATATCAGAGTTCTCAGAGCTACCCTTTAGTAGCACCCCTAGGATTTCACCAAGAAGTCTCCAGATGACAGTATTTCATAGATGGCCAATACACTTCAACGATTCATGCAGATTCAGGCCACCACAAACAATCAGAACACTCATGCCATAAATGACTTGCGGGGCACCGTCAATAAAATAAACACAACTTTGAGCACTCTAGAGAAGAGGAAATTTCGAGCACAGCCTCAGCCTAATCCTCAAGTATATCGGCAACAACAACAGCAAATGCATAATGTTTCAGGGGAGGTTATTGAGACAACAAAGACCGTTCTTACTTTGAGAAGTGGAAAGGGAGTTCCCAAACCAGAAATGACTATGGATAGACAGGTGGTTGCTCCTATACATGAACATGTAATAGAGACTGATGAAGCTGAAAAAGAACCACAGGTAGTGATACTAAAGTCAAAGAAGCATGTGAGTGGAGAGGCTGAAACTAGTAAGGTGTCGGCGCCCCAGCTTGCGCTTGGGATCGTATGCAAACCGTGACGTCGGGGATGAGCATCACAAGGAAAGTTCACCCCTCGTCTTATCGTGTACTATGGTTTTTTTTTGTTACAGAGAATAAAGGTTTTTGCAGCGAAAAAAGGTCAAACATTTCTAAGCATACATCACATGGCTTAACAAAATAATATCCCAAAATATTGCATTACCATTAACATAAACATAAAGATCATCCATAAGTGTTCATTCTTCCAAAACAACGGAGGACCAAAATATGTACAATAAATACAAAAGTTGCATAGAAGATCCCTTGCCATCTCTTCCTAAACCATGGGTTCTTTCTTAATCTCCTTGAAATTTGAGCCATAACGAAGATGATCCAAATCCAAGGTAGGTCCCACCTCACAACTCATCCTGAAAGATGACTCATACAGGCGACCCATGTGGAGGGAATCGTCCATGCCAAGAACTAAACAACACCCAGTAGGGCGTATGTTTCCCAAAACGTAAGCAGCTAAGAGTAATGACTCCGCCGCCTATCGGCTCAAGTAGTCGAGAGTCACTAGCTCAGAGGTGATGGGCTCAGTCGGACCCGTGGGGGTTCGAGACGCCGTCCCTAGGACTATATTCTTCAGAGTCGTCATTACCTGCAATTACTTCTATCGTCTCAAAAGACAATAGTGGAGAGATAAAAATGGGTGAGATTTCGGGAGAAATCTCAGTAAATACATTTATATCTTAACAAAAGCATTTCACGCATACAATTAAATGAATAGCAATCAATCAGCTATACTTTATGCATTATAAGACTCGTGACTTTACTTTATGCACATGCTCATACTCATGCCGTTTCTTTTTCAATTCCTTTTTCGTTTCTTATTCTCTTCATATGCTTGCTTGTAGCCTCAAAAAGCAAAACGTTAGAGCTTCTTTTCAAAATTTATATTTTCGCAAGTGATTTTCATTTTTCTTATCTTAGGCGCCACTTATCATATCATATATGGCCCGAAAGTCCATCTTTTTTTCATGACCTCTGTTGGACACCTCACAGTTCCCCTACGCACCGTGTGTTCCTGCTAGTTACCGTAGCACCCAGCGACCGTATCAAACCTAAGTAGCTACGTTTCACGCCCTTTCGTGCTTTTCATCACTCGGTGATTAATCACTCACCGAGCGACTACAAACTTTTCTGTAGCGGGAAGGCGAAAACCAACATCGTCCTGTATGCACCCATTAGTTTTAGGTGCGACCACGCTCCGGACACCTTCTGGAGCCATACATGGTCTGCCGACAGTTCTTTATCGACCTAGGGGTTTTCACTCGACTTTAGACACTCTTTAGTGAATAGGGAGTTCCACTGGAGCACTACCCCGTCCCAACCTTTGGGGTTCTTATAAAATTTTAATTAATTTCTTTTATTTTAAAAGTGTGTTTAAAACATGATTTTCGTGCTGTATGCATGAGACATGAGACTCATACCACTGAACATGTGAAATGTGAGACGAACATAACGCGTATTCTACGTTAAGCTCTTCCACAATTTTCGCAGCCCATAATTCCATTTCTTTCCTACCCAAAAACACTTAATGGGCCTCTTACACACCTAGGGGTGTTCAGCCCCTTCCCACTAGGGTTGGGCCGAGACCCTCCCTTAGTGATTCCTAGCTTTTTCTTCTCCTATTCTTCTCCAAGCACTCCAATTTAACTTCAACCACTTAAATATATTTTTCTAACCCTAAAAACATAGCTTGGATGAAACCCTATGTCCTTTAAGTCATTATTTTATTCACCTTTTTTTTTCTTCCAAGATAGCTCACCCAATGATTTAGGTGAAAACCACCAATCATGCTAGTGTGATCTTTTAGTTCTTATACTTCTAATTTCTCCAAAAATTTACGTATTTAATCATGACATAACACAATAATCTAATTAATAATTCAATCCAAAAACCCTTAAGTCCGAAATACATACATGCACAAACCCAACATTTTCATCTCCAAGTCAAAATCTAACAAGTATATTTTTATCTTCACTCATCATGTTGATCACACCATATTCTTCCTTTATATCAAATATTCAAATTCACAATGTGAAATCATCTTTACTCTTAGTAAGATATTTAAACTTAGACATGGATTTTTACCACCAAATAAACAACACTAGAGACATCATCTAATATCAGACTAGTTAACCTAAAATCATGCATGCACTTCCTTCATTCCACCTCATGTTAAGTAAACTAACTAAAACTATATATCATTTTAGATCCTCAATTTAGAAAATATCACAACTTAAGCATGAATTTCTACTTAACTAAGTATGACAATTTTTCTCTCTAAAGGGTTTCATTTTAACATTCATACACAAAGATTTAAACAATGCAACCAAATTCATTCAAAAGTATACTAAAATTGCTAAGGGTAAGATAAGAATATACTTATAATACTCCTAGCTAGCTTAGATGAAATCTGAAAATTTATTAAACATTTCATTAGATTCACTCAAGAACATAACACTTTTTAAGAAAAAATCCACACAAAGGACATGAATGTGGTGTGTGCTCTTCTCTAGGTTTCTAGGCTTGATCCTAACTTAAAAGAAGCTTACCTTTTCAAGAGCAACTCCTCTTCAAGAATATTTGCTCTAGCTCTTTTCTACTTAGGATAATTTGATGCTTAAAGGTTAGAAGAAAGTGAAACAAAAGAAAATTGAGAGAGAGATGGAGTTGGCCGAGAGGTAGAGAGAAAGAGAGAGCTTGTGAGAATGTGAGATGGCCAAGTGAGGTGTGAGTTTTCTCAAGGTCATTCGGCCAATCCCCTTTTCCTAGGGCTCAAGAACACTCCACCATACCTTGGGTTAAAGGACACATGATTAGACAAGGGTGGTTACATGGAAAAAGAAAGCAAATGATGAAAGTGTGAGGAAGTGAGAAACCGGTTGATGTTTCCTTAGGGTAGCCGAATTCCTCATGGGAGATGGACTAAAATAGCAAGGTCCCATCCCATCCCAAGGATATTCCTATGATTTAACATCACATCAAGGCCATTCCTCTAGAAGATCTTCTCATTTTAGAATGAAATCCTCAAAGAGCAACAAGACCTAAGGCATTCGGTTTCTTTGCCTTCCTAGGGTCTCCACCGAAATTCCTTCCCCTCTTGTCTCATTCTCTTATCATTTCAATCCTATTACACAATCATCTAACCACTCTCATGTCAATCCACAAGATCCTAAGACCATTTTTTTGGGAAATAGAGCATGCATGGTTCGGCCATGCCTTTGTCTTGGTGTCATCCGAAACTTCACCTCCCCCATTCCTAGTTTTCTTCCATTACAAGCAATCCTCAATCATTTCCTTACACCACCATACCTCTTACACATCTTACACCTTGTACTTCATCCTCTTACACATATCTAAAATGTCCCCTCAACTAGATTTGCAAATACATCTAGGAAAATCTCCAAGGTAGCACACGGCATCTCCTATCCGAACCCTTCTAGTTTTCCTTCTTCTTTTTCCTTTCCTCTTCCTCATGAAACCTCTCCTCACTTTTCAATCACCTTGTCGTCTCTTTCTTACATGATCCTATGTGTGATCATTGGCTTGGATTGTGGAAGATTGCATAGGAAAAACCCCTAAGGGGTTTTGGCTACATGCCAACCAAATTCCATTCCTTCTCTTCTCTTCCACTTCCTATTTCAACCTACAAGTGTCACTCATCTAAACATGGCATATACTAGATAGACTAAAATAAACAATATCTTAAAATTTTCCAAAGATATCTCAATGATGGGAAAATCTTATCATAAGATTTCACAATCTACCCTACCATTGACTCACTAGTCAAACTTCTACCTACTAGTAATTTTTCATTTTCACCTACTAGTCTTAAGTGACTCACTAGGGTTTCTCTATGGGTGACAAGTGTCTCGTGTGTGGGCTTGGTGGGTCATGGATCAATCTCATGGGCTTGTGGGCTTGTTACTCATTTCTAGGCCCGATGACTCATTCTAGACTTTCAAGGCTCAAATCTTAAGCCCATGCATTCACCATAACTTCTAAGTATTATTAATTAAATTAATCACTTAATAAAAATAATTAGTTAGTTAAAATAATATGAAATAAAAATCTCGAGTCGTCACATAAGGGATACCAAACTGTGGCCCCCTATCCTCAAAGATTGGCGGCTGGCCAAAAGAACAAATATCACACTGAGATTGAGGAGATCTTCAAGCAAGTAAAGATTAATATTCCACTCTTGGATGCCATACAACAAGTTCCTTCATATGCAAAATTTTTGAAGGACTTGTGCACAATAAAGAGGAAGCTGAATGTGAAGAAGAAAGCGTTCCTAACAGAGAAAGTTAGTGCACCAATTTTGAGCGAGACTCCTCAGAAGTTTGGAGATCCCGACTCTCCCCACATTTTCATTATGATTGGTGAATCACGCATTAGGAGAGCTTTACCTGATTTGGGGAGTAGTGTGAACTTGCTACCATTCTCAATATATGACCAGTTTGGGTTGGGTGAGCTGAAAAAGACTTTCATCATGCTACAGTTGGTTGACAGATCTGTCAATGTGCCGAGAGGTATTATTGAGGATGTGCTGGTCCAGGTGGACAAATTTTACCACCCAGTGGATTTTGTAGTTCTTGATATGCAATAGTCAGCCACTACTATTTACCAGGCGCCTATCATCCTTGGGCGCCCATTCCTTGCTACCTCCAATGCACTGATAAATTGTCGAAGTGGAGTACTGAAGCTCACATTCGAGAATATGACATTGGAGACGAACGTTTTCAATGCTTGCAAGATGCCAGCACATTTCGATGACACAAGTGATTTGAATGCTGTGGAGACTTTGACACCAATAGAATTTATTTGCTCGACTTTTCCTTTCTCTGATGATGATTCTATTTTTCAGACACCTGAATTTTTACTTGATGAAAAAACTGACGATGTTGATGATGATGTCTTTGAAGTTTTGGATTTTTGCAGATTCTTCTCTACTACTTGAAGTACAATTTGCAGTCGCAAGATGGAAACTCCAGTTTGAAACTCTACCACCACCAGGCATACTTAAATCTTTAGAGGAAGAAGTTCCCCAGTTGAAACTGAAACCACTTCCTGAAGATTTAAAGTATGTTTTTTTTTGTCCTGAAGAAGTCACTTTTCCTATAGTGATTTCCTCAAAATTAAATCAGAAGGATGAAGCCCAGTTGATTGAAGTCCTAAGAAAGCATCGAGGCACAATTGGGCTGATAATAGCCGACATCAAAGGTATTGATGCTGCTATTTGTACCCACAGAATCCATCTTGAAGATGATGCTAGACCTGTTCGTGATGCTCAATGTAGGCTCAATCCTACCATGAAGGAAGTTGTTAAAGAGGAAGTTCTCAAGCTATTCGTAGTGAGTATCATTTATCTCATCTCAGATAGTAAGTGGGTAAGTCTAACTCAAGTGGTACAAAAAAAATCTGGTTTAACTGTTGTTCAAAATGATAAAAATGAGTTGATTCCAACTAGAATGGTTATTGGCTGGAGAATGTGCATTGATTACAAAAAACTTAATTCAGCCAGTAGGAAGGATCATTTTCCTTTACCATTCTTGGATCAAATTTTAGAAAGAGTGGCTGGTAATGCATTTTATTGTTTTTTGGATGGATACTCTGGTTATTATCAAATTGTTGTAACGCCTGAAGACCAGGAGAAAACCACTTTCACCTGTCCTTTTGGCACATTTGCTTTTACCAGAATGTCTTTTGGTTTATGTAATGCCCCAGCCACCTTTCAGAGATGATGATGAGTATTTTTTCTGACATGATTGGGGATATTTGTGAAATATTCATTGATGATTTCTCTGTTTTTGGGAAATCTTTTGATAGTTATTTGCGTAATTTGGCACGTATTCTCTAGAGATGTGAGGAAAAAAATATTTTATTTAATTGGGAGAAATGCCAATTTATGGTTACTCAGGGAATTGTTTTGGAACATATTGTTTCTTCTGAAGGTATAAAAGTCGACAAGGTAAAAGTTGAATTAATATATAAACTTCCTATCCCTAGGACGGTTAAAGATATTCATTCTTTTCTTGACCATGCTGGCTTTTATAGGCGGTTTATTCAAGGGTTCAGTTCTATTGCAAAACCATTGTGCACTCTTTTACAAAATGATATTGAATTTGTTTGGCTGATGAGTGCCAAAAAGTTTTTATTACCCTTAAAGAATCTTATACCACAACCCCTATTATGCAACCCCCGCAGTGGGACATTCCCTTCAAGATTATGACTGATGCAAGTGATTATGCGTTAGGTGCTGTTTTGGGGCAGCGTGTGGATAATAGACCTTTTGTGATTTATTATTCTAGTAGAACATTGAATGATTCCCAGAAAATTACCACTACTGAAAAAGAATTGCTTGCAGTGGTTTTTGCACTTGATAAATTTCGGGCTTACATTCTTGGTTCCCCTGTTACCATTTTCACTAACCACTCTGCTTTGAAGTTTTTGTTGACTGAGAAAGATGCCAAACCACGCTTAATCCGCTGGATTTTATTACTTCAAGAGTTCAACATCAACATTAAGGACAAAAAAGGAGTTGAAAACGTGGTAGCTGACCACCTCTCTAAATTGCCATCATCCTTCTCTTCAAATGTTAGCCTTCCTCTTGATGATAGTTTCCCATATGAGTAGTTTTTTGTGATTCATAGAGCTCCCTGGTATGCTGACATAGTCAACTATCTGGTGACTGAGTAAATGCCTTCTGAATGATCCATCCAAGATAAGTGCCAATTGCTCTCTGAGGTACGACACTTTTACTTTGATGATCCATACCTTTTCAAATATTATTCCGACCAATTGATTCAAAGATGCATTCTTGATGATGAGTTTTATTCTGTGTTGAGATTTTGTCATATGGGTGCATATGGTGGTCATATTTCAGCAAAGAAAATAGTAGCAAAAATTTTACAAAGCGGTTTTTATTGGCCTTCCATGTTTAAAGATGCTAATAATTTTTGTAAGACTTGTGAGCCTTGTCAAAAATTGGGTTCCATTAGCGAAAGAGACATGATATCTTTTTCCCCCATTCTCACTTTAGAAATTTTTGACTGTTGGGGAATAGACTTCATGGGACCTTTTCTAGTTTCCTTTGGAAACACATATATTTTATTAGCTGTGGATTATGTTTCAAAATGGGTGGAGGCCATTGCTTGCAAAACAAATGACCATCGTGTTGTCCTAAAATTTTTGCAATCTCTGTTTACTTGCTGTGACATGCCCAAAGTTATCATTAGTGATGGGGGTTCTCATTTTTGCAACAAACCATTTTCTACACTCATGAAGAAATATGGTATCACACATCGTATTTCTATCCCTTTCCACCCTCAAACAAATGGGCAAGCAGAATTGGCAAATAGAGAGATCAAAATCATTTTGGAAAAAATTATCAATCCTAACAGGAAAGACTGGTCAGTTAAGCTTCTTGATGCTTTGTGGGCTTATAGGACAGCCTTTAAAACTAATCTAGGGATGTCCCCATATCGATTAATTTTTGGTAAAGCTTGTCATTTACCTGTTGATATTCAGAGTCGAGCTCTTTAGGCTATAAAGCATGTTAACATGTCACTTGATGAAGCCTCAGGGTTGAAAAAATTGCAGATCAATGAATTGGATGAAACTCGTCCAGATGCCTATGACAACACTCAGCTGGCAAAGGAATGCATGAAAATTCTACAGGATCAAAAAATTCATCCCAAGCATTTCACACTTGGCCAGGAAGTTCTTCTTTACAACTCTCGCTTACATAGTTTTGCTGGTAAGTTGAAATTTCGTTGGAGTGGTCCCTATGTTATAACTAAAATTCATTCTCATGCAATGGTAGAAGTTCAAAATCCTAAGAGTGGTACTTCTTTCACTGTTAATGACAACGTCTCAAGCCATTTATGACTCACTTTGATCCCAATCAAGAGATCTTGCTTATGCAAGACCTCGAGGAAGTCTTTTGACCTTTTACCCCTTGACAACTTTCTTTACTTGCATTTTGTCTTTTATATTTATTTGTTGTTTTGCTTTGATTTTATATTTCATGTTGATTTTCTGTTTTGCTTGCTTATTCCTGTGCACTTTTTTTTCTTTCGTTCAATTCATTGTGGACTATGTCTCTCACTAGTTTGGGGGGGGGGGGGGGTAACGTGTGTGCACAACTCAAAACAAAGGCATTAATGTGATGTGAAATGCTTGTGAAATCTGAGCATCTTGGTGGAGTAGTTGAGTGGAATCATTTTATGGAGATTTATTTTCAAACTTGACCATAGAGCATCATTTTTGATACATCATATTTTGTTGACGTGTAGCTTGAAACACCGGGATGTTATACTCATTGAGATGAGACTTGGTGAGATTTTTGTAGAATGAATGGCAAGTTTTGAAGGACATTTTGCACATGCTTACATTTGTAGTGTTTCTCAATTTACTGATCATTAATTTGACGCGGGAGAAGTAAACTACAGGACTATCGAGCCTTTTTCAAAAAAAAAAAAGAGAAAGAAAGAAAGAAAAAAAGGAGAAAAGAAAGGAAGAAAGATGAAGGCGATTTATGGAGCTTTTCTAAAATAAGAGCTAGAAACAGTTACCTAAGACTTTGGGGGTTGAGTGTTCAACCTTTAAAAATATAGCTGGCATGAAAATTGCTAGTCCCATGGGCTTTGAGGTAGTTAGAATCATCAATGATTAATCTTAAGATTGAAAAATCCTATAAAAAATCATGGCTAGTAATGAGGAACACACAGCCAGTTTAGCTCTACAAACACATCTGAGTTCTAAGATATTTGCCTCAATTATATGTGAAAAATTGTTGATATAGTCTTGGTGAGTATAGCCCATGGGGGTTGACTAGTAATGTGTCACTTTTGTGAGAATTCAGAATTGTGTTTGATTGCTTTTGTTTGGATTTCGATCTTTATGCAATATTCATCTCAATTAAGTTTCACTATTTTGTTCAAGGTTTAGCAAAACGCTAGTTTGGGGGTGTGATTGAGCTGAAATATTGTATATTTATATATTTAGAACCAATATATTATAATTATTTCATGATATTTTTATTGGTTTTAAATAGGAAAATTGGTTATAAGGTGTAAATCTAAGTTGTGATTAAAATCTCTTAATAGCATGGTTTATGCTTAATTTGATAACTTGTGATTTATTTAAATTATGTTTCTTGACATGCACATCATATTCTTGCTATTCTACATTTTATTTTTGTATTTTCTTATATCTTCTTTATTTACATCATGTTAAAAAAAACGTATTAAGTTAGATTAGATTAGATTAGATTTTTAAAATTGAAAAAAGAAAAGAAAAGAAAGAGATGCTTTTGGTCATTGCTTGTACGAAAGGTAAGAGAATTTTTAATTGATTTCTATTAAAAAAAAAAAAGGCAAGTAGGTTTATCTTGTTGGAGGACTTTAAGCAGCACTTCTTTTGAGCAGTAAAGTTATTTATTTGGTTGGAGGTGGTTTTGTCTTTTTCACAAGTGATTTTATTTTTTTCTTCTTTGTTTGACAAATAGCAGTAGGCAACACGTGAAACCATTTTTTTGTTCGCTAGAATATAGAAAATGAAAAGCAGATATACACATATAGATGGGTTGCTTTTCAAATGGGGTCCGACTTTGACAAAATGCAGAGAAAGAATATGCCGCACGAAACGGAAATGGTACATTTTTACATGTTGAAGACACGTAACAGGAAATGAGAAATTTAATTGGTAAAAGGTCTTTGAAGAAGGAGAGCAATATATATATATATATATATATATATATATTGGGTCTTCATAAAAGGAGTGGGGAGAAACACCAGAGAGAAGCGCCGCTTGAAGAACTCGAAGGGATCCAAACTGCAGCTGCTTCAACCTTTTCCATTGTTTTCCATCTCCATCTCTATTATTTGGCTTGCTCTTTTTATTCTCTACTTTTTTTATTTAATTTCAGTTTGAAGTTTATGATGTATTCTCATGATTTTTGGCTTAGAAGTTTGGATATTTTATTTGTTGTTTATTTTATGTTAGTTATTTTTCTTGCTTCTTCAAATTTCCACTAAATAGGCATTACAACTATTTTAGATTGATTTTAAGAATTTATTATTTGAATACAAGGATGAACCCTAGAATCTTGATTTCGAGGCTTTTCAATTTTCAGCTCATATAGTGTCAATTAATTTTTTTATCTAGTTTAATTCTTAGCTTAGTTTTAAGTTCCATTGCCTTTTAGATTGATAAAAGATTAATTAGAATTTAAATCATTTCAGTTTTATTATTTAACTTTTAGATTAATTAAGAATGTTTAGCTAGTTGATTCCTTAGTTGTTAATTTCAATTTGTTAGTCTTTTACATTCCATTTCGACACTAAAAAAATCCGAAAATATGAATCTAGTCCATGACTAGTACCATTTTCAATTTCGTTGCATTCTTTTACTCATTGTACATATCACCACTTTGATTTTTCCTTTGTGAATATTTTTTATCATTTAAACGAATTTGACTTTAAGCAACTTTCCTCGAGGAGACGATCTAGGAATTTTATTCCTAATTATTACACGACAACTTTCTGCACTTGGAATAGCCTTTGTGCTACTCATTTTTGAGTGAGTCACACACCCACATCATACACTGTTAATTGCACCCACCGCCTAAATTCATCGCCATAAACATTTATTACTTAAACATAAGCAGTGTATTTTTCTTGCTAATTATTGTTGTTGCATGGTTTGATTTGACGATTTTTAAGGTCCTTGATGAGATAGGTTGCCCTTAAGAATTACGAGATACTATGAAGGGGAAAATGTGGGCCCTAAGCTAAACCTACGTAAGGACAACAAGTGACAAGAGAAAAAAAGAGGGGGCTGCAGTAATTAGGGAGTAGGTGTCAGAAGAAAATGGAGGGTAATGTGAAGGGAGAAAATGTGGACCTCAGGCTAAACCCACCTAGGGACAAGAAGTGACAAGAGAAATGAAGATGGGGCTGTAAGAATTAGGAGAAGGTGTCAAAAGAAAAGGGTGGGGTGCGGGGTACTGTGAAAGGGGAAAATGTGGGCCCTAAGCTAAACCCACCTAAAAACAAGAAGTGACAAGAGAAAGGAAGAGAGGGCTACAGGAATTAGGGAGTAGGTGTCAGAGGAAAAAAGGGAAGGTATTGTGAAGGGGAAAAATGTGGGCTCTAGGCTAAACCCACTTAGGGACAAAAAGTAACAAGAGAAAGGAAGAGGGCCTGCATGAATCAGGGAGTAGGTATCAGAGGAAAATTGGGCATAGGGTATTGTGAAAGAGGAAAATGTGGGCCCCAAGCTAAACTCACATATGAGCAAGAAGTGATAAGTGAAAGGAAGATGGAGCTGCAAGGATTAGGGAATAGGTGTTAGAGGAAAATATGGGGTATTGTGCAGGGAGAAAATGTAGGCCTCATGCTAAACCCACATAGGGACAAGAAGTGACGAGAAAAGAAGAGGGGGCTGCTAGAATCAGGGAGTAGGTGTCAAATGAAAAGGAGGCGCAATGTACCTTGAAGAGAGAAAATCTAGACCCTAGACTAAACCCACTTTGGGACAAGAAGTGACAAGAGAAAGGAAGACGGGGCTGCAGGAATCAAAGAGTAAGTGTCAGAGGCAAAAGGGGAAAATGATGGAAAGAAAATGGGGAACGGGGCTGACACACGCAAACGAGAAAAATAGAAAAATGACTGACATACATAAATAGGCAATCACATCACTAGAGACTAGGAGATTATAAATAGCCTTCAAAACCAGAAGACGGGATCTCTCCTTCATGTTCAACTTCTTCTTCTTCCTCATGAGGCACGATGTTTTCTTCTTACAGAGGATTTTTCTTCTCAACAAACGACACATAATTTTTTTGATATTGTGAGATACAAGAGAAAATGAGAGACTATAAAATACTTATTATAGTAGATTCTTTTTCCTAAATGCCCGTAGATGTAGGCATTATGCTGAACCATGTAAATTTAATGTCCATTTCTATTTATTTCATTATATATGAATGTATGCGTTGTAATCGTACAATCGCATTAGAACACCGCTAGGGGCTCCAAATGACACATATCAAGGCCTAAATCATCTCAGTGGGCCGAAAAGGAGTCTTTCGCATCCTCTAACCTGTTGAGCACTTTTTATCGCGTCAACAGTAGCGCTGTTTGTGGGATCTGAACATTTTCTAAGTCAAAGGTGGGAGAATAACGACTTTTTGGTGCGCTAAATGAATCTTCGAATTAACGGGTGAGCTTCCTTCAGATAAGTTCACTTTGCTGCTCCACTCTTATTATTTTTTTATCCTTATTCCAAACATCACATAAATAAAGTGTTCGCTCAGAAGGACCCACGCATGAAATTTGCGACTCAGGCGAGCGAGACACTCACATTTACATTCTCTTATCTAGAGATATGGTTTGGGCTCAGCACTCATGACACACGCACTAACATGCAAATACTGTGCACTTAAGTGCACAATACTGCTAAAAAATGAATACATGCAGGGCATTGCTAAAATATGAGGGAAGGCACTGTGCATTTAACTGCACAGTCCTGTTCACGCCCACAGTGCATGGCACATACAGTGCCATGCACAACACGCCATGAGCTCACGACAAAGCTGCCGAAGGCTAGCGGCGCCCCTGCCGCGAGCCTTGTTGTCTCGCTGGCATCCACCACTTGGACCGCTGAAGGATTTCGGTCCTACCTCTATGATTCTTATAGGGGCCCGTAGACAGTGATTTCTAGAGGAATCACGTCGTGCAAACGAGAAAACCACATAATCCGATTGTAACTCGGCAGCAGACGGCGCTAGCATCCACAACTCGAACGACATGGCACATCATCCACTCCACCTTGGGAGAGGTTGAAATTGCATGGGCTCGGATGTTGCGTAGCCCCTCCTCACTTTATCAAGCTCAGGCATGCATGGGCTTGGACGGCACCTCACCAGATCGACAATTACCCCCATAAGCTCAGACACGGCAAGTCCCATCCACAAGAACTGGGCTAGGCAAACTACTCTCTCTTAGATTGCATACAGGGATCAAAATTTATCTCCAAAACGTGAGCCTCACTACTCGGCACGGGAAAAGCCCAAACTTAGTTCAAACCTCACTCCACAAAATTGGAAACTATGGGCTCAGAACCCGCCCTCCATGGACTTGGTGCTCACAGACCACTCAACATGGCCAGACCATTCAGAAAATGACTACTCGAACCAAACCTAGCATGCATGGGCTGAAAAAAATAATAAAAGAAAAAAAAAAGAGAAAGGACTTGACAGCATCGCACAATTTTTCAGTCAAGTGAAAAAAAAAATTAGACAACAATGGCTAAAACTCCCTGGTTTATCTTTCTCACACCATGTAAATTCGCTTTTCACTAAGCACATAATGCTAGAAACAGGGTTCCTCGCCCCAAAAAAGCAATACGGTGTGGACAAGCGTCTCCATCGACAAAGCTGTGATGTCTACTTCTGCGGGGTCATTGCTGGGCGCCAACATTGAGCCTTGATAATTCCTTGTGATACCACACTTGCTAGGTCAAGGTCGGGCTCTAGCCCCGAGCCTCAGTAATCCCTTGGGATGACTAATCCTGCGGGGTCAAGGTCGGCTGCCCCGAGCCTTAGTAAATCCTCAATAATCCCGCACGATGACTACTCCTGCTGGGTCAAGGCAGGGCAGCAGCCCTGAGCCTTAGTAATCCCTCGTGATGACTACTCTTGTAGAGTCAAGGACGAGCACCAACCCCACGCCTTAGTAATCTCTTGCGATTACTACTCTCGCGGGGTCAAGGTTGGGCACCAACCCGAAACCTCAGTAATCCCTCGTGATGATTACTCTTGCAGGGTTAAGACCGGGTGCTAGCCCTGAGTCTCAATAATCCCTCGCGATGACTACACCCTCACGATCAAGGCTAGTTACTAGACACGAGCATTAGTAGTCCCTTGCGATAACTACTCCCATGGGGTCTAGATCGGACGCCAACCCTAAGCCTCAGTAACTCCTCACAATGACTACTCCCTTGGGGTCAATGCCATGCACCAACCCCGAGCCTCAGTAATCCTTCTCGTTGACTACTCTAGTGGGGTCAAGGCCGAGTTCCCATCCCGAGCTCTCAGTATTCCGTTGCAACTTGAAGTCGGCTCTCTTAACACATTGCGGGATAAGGCCAAGTCCCTTAACTCGCCAAACCTTTGTCCAACAAAGTCGAGTCCATTGACTCACCGTGTGTCTAAGTCGAGCTCCAGTTACGAGCCCTCAGTAAACCCTCTCAACTCGAAGTCAAGTTCCTTGATTGGTCCTCTAATCGCTTCGCTTGGGTTATTTTGCACGAACTCCAGCACTAAAATAAAAAGACATCTGATGAGCGTATGCTATCAATAACAGCAGGCATGCAAATCGATAAATACAAACTTATGCAGCCCTTGAGCTCCGTCCTCTCACCATATATAGTCGAGCACATCCAATACGCAGTTGAGCCCATCTTTCGCTACACTCGAGCTCCACACTCTCACCATACGCGGTCGAACCCATCTCCTACCACTCTCCAGTTTCGCACTCTCACATACGCGGTTGAGCCCATCTCCCACTACGCTCGAGCTCCGCAGTCACATTATACACGATCCAATGCACCCACCATCTAAATTAACCACCAGAGGCATTTATTACTTAAACATAAGTGACGTATTTTTCTTACTAATTACTCTTGTTGCATGTTTTGTTTGTAAGATTCTCATGATCCTTGATGAGATAGGTGGTGGGTGGCCCTAAAGATGTAATCAAGCTGAGCCGAGTTGAGCTTTGGCTTGTCGAGCTTAGCTCGACTCAAATTATTCAAGCTCCATTTTTATTATCCTTTGTTCGAGTTTGACTCGAGAAACTAAACTCTCAACTTGAGCTTGAGTTGCTTTTTTTTTTTTTTTTTTTGAATAAATTTTATTAACTGATAAATTATATTAATTAAAAAATAAAAATCTAATATTGAATTTGTATAATTAACAAGTAGAACCTCTATTGAATTATAAGATTTCAAAAATTTAGAAATACCTAATATCTAACTAGTTGATATATATCCATATAACTATATATTATATGCACACATATATTATTAATACATATAAATAAAATGATAGTATATATCTATTTCATATGTGGTTTTCACATATTAATACATGAAATTATTAAAGTTAAATGACTAATTATTGTACAAATTATAAAATTTACTTCTGAAGTATATTTAATATATAGATATAAATAATTAGATTAAATATTATAAATTTAATTATAAAAATGGAATGCTTATGTTATTAGCTAATACATATATATATATATATATATTAATATGTGTATGTATATATTTATCAAAATATAAATGAGTTTTAATCAAGTCGAACTAATTAGTCGACTCAAGTATAAATGAGTGAGCCTTAATCGAGTCGAACCGAGTTTTGTCGGATATGTGTTATTTACTAAACGAGCGGGTATCGGCTTTCACAGACGAGTTTTTTTTTTTTTTTTGCACGAGTCTAGTTCGATTCGAGTTTAATCTAGCAAGTACCAAGTGAGTTATCGAGTAAACTAGTTCATTTATAGTCCTAGACCATGGCCCTTAAGAATCACAGGGTGTTGTGAAGGGGTAAAATGTGGGCCGTAGGCTAAATCCACCTTTGGACAAGAAGTGACAAAAGAAAGAAAGAGGGGGCTGCAGGAATTAGGGAGTAGGTGACAGAGGAAAAGAGGGGTACTGCGAAAGGGAAAAATGTGGGCCCGATGCTAAACTCACTTAGGGACAGGAAATGACAAGGGAAAGGAATAGGGGGTTACAGGAATTAGGGAGTAAGTGTTAGAGAAAAATGGGGAATACTGTGAGGGGTAAGAAGTGACAAGAGAAAGGAATAAGGGGTTGCAAGAATTGGGGAGTACGTGTCAGAGAAAAATGGGGTATTGCAAAAGGGGAAAATGTGAGCCCTAGGCTAAACTCACCTAGGGACAAGAAGTGACAAGAGAAAAGAAGATGAGGCTATAAGAATTAGGGAATAAGTGTTAGAGGAAAATGGAGAAAAAATGACAGAAAAAGAAGGTGGGAAAGGACTGACACACGCAAACAGAAAAAGTAGGAAAATGACTAACATATATAAAAGAGAAATCACATCACTGCTGACCAGGAGATTATAAATAGCATTCAAAACCAAAAGACCAGATCTCTCCTTCAACTCTTTTTTTTTCCTTAGAAGGCACGACGATTTCTCCTCACAGAGGGTATTTCTTCTTACCAAACGATATATTATTTTTCTTATATTGTAAGATACAAGAGGTAATGAGAGACTGTAAAATAATTATTATAAAGGATTATCTTCCTCAAACACCTATGGAACCTATCTCCTGCTATGCTCAAGATTCATGCTTGAGCTTGACGCTCTTACCATACGTTGTCAAGCCCTTAAAATATTTATTACTTAAACATAAGCGATATGTTTTTCTTGCTAACTACTCTTATTGCATGTTTTGTTTTTAAGATTCTCAAAGTCTTTGATGAGATAAGTGACCCTTAAGAATCGCAGGGTCCTGTGAAGAGAAAATGTAGACCCCAAGCTAAACCCACAAAGAGACAATAAGTGATAAGAGAAAGTACTAGGGGACTGGAATCAAGAAGTAAGTGTTATAGAAAAATAGGGTACTGTAAAGGGAGCAAATAAAGCCCCGGGTTAAACTCACCTTAGGACAAGAAGTGATAATAGAAAGGAAAAGGTGACTGCAAGAATCAAGGAGTAAGGGTCAGAGGAAAAGGGTGGGGCGCCGAGTATCATGAAGGGAGAAAATGTGGGCCCCAGGCTAAATTCACCTAAGGACAAGAAGTGACAAAAGAAATAAAGAGGAGGGAGGCTCCAAACGACACCGATCAAAGCCCAATTATCTCAATAGACTGGGAATGAGTCTTTCTCTTCCTCCGGCTTGTTGAGCAATTTTTATTGCGTCTACACTTATAATTACATGATTGAATTCAAAGCCCTTCTACCCATCATCCTTACACCATATATCATATTTGGTTTTTTATTTTTATTTTTATTTTGTTTTAATCTTGATAAATTAAAGGATTATTCTACTTATCATCTATATATATACAACACATTTAGTAAGAAAACAAATATACATATATATGGTGTGTGATGTAAAAAAGATGATCTGTAGAATTCTTCTTGAATTCAATATATAGTAGTAGCTATAAGAATCATGTTTGTCTGTCCGTGCTAGCTAGCTAAGAAAGAAGCTATCAATTGACATGCATCCATGATGCGTTGTGTAATGCTTCTAAATTCAGTAATCAGATTATTAAGTTCTAAGATATAATTACTATTTTGGGTATATAAACTAACCTTGTATATTTCAAGTTTACTTAATAATATGCTTTTGAACGATCTTTAGCAGTAATTTGGCACATTCATTTATATTAAAAAAAAATTAATCATTAAATGAAAGTAAATAAATAAAGTGAGTCAATGCGTCATTTTTTTCATTTATTTTTTTATACACTTAAAACATTTTTTTTAAAAAGATTTACAACATAATTAAAAAACGGAAATGCTCTATCAACCGAATAAAATCCACCGAAACTGTATACCGAATGATAAAATATATTTTTTTTACTTAATGTTTTTTTAATAATGATATGATTTTTTTTAATTTTAAAAAATATTTAGAATATAAAAAAATGAAAAAAAACACATCTGAAAAAAAAAAATTACTGCATTCGGTATAAACTTGTGCTACACTTCGAGAGATGTAGTACGACTCATTAAAAAATATTTTTTTAATCATTAACTTAAAAATAATTAAATAAAGTGGGTCGAGATTCATTGTCGAGAGAATATATTGGGCTACACCTAGGTGTAGTATGACATTTGCTTCTCTTATATTAGTTTTTGTTGGAAAAAGAAAATTAATGATTACAAAATAAGAATTTATGCTTGCAATTAACCTTTTAGCAACGTATATTATAATTACGATTAAGGACCTGTAATTCAAATCATCATTCGATCTTACTCTTATTATCTCATGATAAGAAATTAAATAATTATGTTTGAGAAGCGCTACAACTCCAAAAAGAATTTACAAAATTAAACTCATACAAACTGGTCAAATGGCTTATATATAAATATATAAATATATAATAATAAAAATAAATTTATAATTCAACGTATACCACACAAATTTATATTAGTTTGTATGTTGGCTTTTGTGAAAGTTTTCTGTGGCTAAAATATTTCTCATTATTCAATATCAAATTTGATATAATAAGCAATGTTTTCATCTGAGTAGTTAATTATATTAATTATGAGCACTAACAATAGACGGCTATTATATAGCTAAATTTTAGTTAGAAATTTTATTTTTACAAATTTTAGTTAGTCATTTTTTATTACATCAAATAACAAACTCAACAAATGAATAGTTATTCTATTAAAATATTAATTTTTAACTTTTTATTTATTTTAATTTCAATTATAATTTGAATATTTAGTCTTTATTAATAAATACACATTTGTAAAACACCAATCACGATTGAAAGTTATATGCACAAAATAAAGATATTTGATCCTTTGCGCTTCATCACTACAAAAAAAATTACAATAGCTAGTAAGCGTAAATATAGACTCAACAAATCCAATGTTTAGTCATTGTGCATTGAGCATTTGTCGGTCCAAAAATGGGTCCTTGGATGTTTTCTCTCTATCTCTACACAAGACTGATGGTGGATTTTCTTTGTTGGGTTTGCTCCTTTTGGAATCCTATATCGGTAAGACTTGATGAGGGGGCAAGCCCATGTGCTTATAAAAGGAGACCAGCCTCTTTGATTTAATTATACCAGTCAGAAACTTATCTAGTAGCTTTTGATTTTAATAAAATTCATCTGTTATCTTTTTTGTATGTAAAAAGGAAGAGAGGTGAAAGTTAAAATTTACTAGCGAAGAAGTTTTTGTGGGTGTCGTTGGGATGAGGAGAAAAATTGTGTGATTATAACAATTTTTCACATAGTAAATTTTCTTCTCTGGGTCTGGTGGTTTTCTCCTGTTTTGGGAGTTTTCTACGTAAATTCTTGTGTCCTTTTTATATCTTTATTTTTCTTGATATTCTATCAAAAGTAGATCCTGGTGGAAGGAATTTGAGAGGTCCAGATTTCCAACAAGTGGTATCAGAGACACTAGGTTCTTTTGACGAGGTGGAGCTTTAGTGTGGTAGTATGGATACGTACGGTCTAAAGAGATTCTGTCTAAAAGATTGAAAATTTTAAGTGTGTCCGTTGTGACCCTCCAATCTTTCTTGGGAATCTTGAAGTTCTGTCTAGGAAATATCAGTCTTTTCTGGGAACTTACTTAGTGGGTACTATTCATATCTACGGTAAAATTGCAATGTCAAGAATGGAGGTAGAAAATTTGATGGGAGAATCAATTTTGACTTGTGGTAAGTGCAAGTCAGGAATATTTTGATTCCATTAGAATTACACAAGGCGTCGACCAACCCATGAAATCAGCAATTTGCTGGAGGTGTGGACAGCCTGAGCACGTCAAGAAAAGTTGTCAACAAGAGGTGGAGCCGATTCGGCAAGTGGTTCCAATTCAATAAATGGAGATACTGGTGTGAAGCTAACGTTGTGTCTCTCTCTATGGAAAAAGATACATGTATATCCTTATGGCATGCCGTTAATCCCAAAGTTGTCATGATAGAGAATATATTAATGTTAGCTGTTCCACAAATTTGCACACGGGCATTGGTTTGACATTGATGCAAGGTATATGGTGGACATTTATGTCGATGGCTAATGAACTTCCAGGAAAGCCAAACGTGAGAGTTGCACCATAATTTTTCAGCAAAATTATTTTCGACATGGGTCGAAGTGAAATGCTTGGAATTGGTTTAAAATATAATGAGTATGCTTTTGTGGTGGAGCATAATAGCGGAAGTTATGAAGATCCTCATTGTGGTGGAGCGTGGCTATAGGATCAGTCAAAGTCGCAAGGTGGAGATTGTTAGGTTTGCTCCTTTTGGAATTCCACATCAGTGAGATTTGATGAGAAGGCAAGCCCATGTACTTATAAAAGGAGACCAGCCTCCTTAGTTTAATTACACAAGTCAGAAACTTATCTAGTAACTTTTGACTTTAGTAAAATTTCTCTGTTGTTCTTTTTGTATGTAAAAATGAAGAGATATAAAAGTTAAAGTTTTACTAGTGGAGAAGTTTTTATGGGTGTAGTTGGAGTGAGGAGAAAAATTGTGTGATTGTAACAATTTTTCACATAATGAATTTTCTTCTCTGAGTCTGGTGGTTTTTCTCCTGTTTTGAGAGTTTTCCACGTAAATTCTCGTGTTGTTATTATTTCTCTATTTTTTTTAATATTTTATCAAAAGTAGATCCTAGTAAGAGGAATTTGAGATGTCTAGATTCCCAACATTCTTTGCGTATTTTGTTTTTAGTTTTTTCTTTCTTTATTTCTTTTTTTCTAATAATCAGCTGACAAATTGGCAGTGAAGCCGCGGGGGAAGTCCCTCCCTGAGGTCCCTAGCATTAGGGCTGTACAAAATAGTCGACGTTTCGAATCCGACTCATTTTTCCGAAATACTCGACTGTTTACGTTAAAGTCAAAAGCAGGTCTCACCCGTTACCGATAACCCTTTTGCTTTCAACTTCACCCCCCACATGCTGCAATATCAAAAACCTAATCCTCTCTCTCTCTCTCTCTCTCTCTCTCTCTCTCTCTTGCCGCAACCTCAAATCCCCAGCATGCACCTCTAGCTCCACCATCTACACACTAATTCTCCACGATGTTCACTTCCACCGAGATGGCTCATGTTCTTCTCAGAAGACCTCATTTAATGGGGACGATGACAATGGCAAGAGGCTCGAGAATGGGGTTTTTTTGGTGGTCATCTAGGATGGATCCTCGAACTCCGGCATTGTTCCCATCAAACTAGTTTTCACGCACACAGGTAAGGCAACAACAAATTCGAATGTTTTTGCCTTTGGTGCTCTATTGCTCGAAGTCGCATGTGGGAGAAGACCCATTAATTCCGATGCATCATCTGAGGAAATGTGCCTTTATTTGGTATTATCTACCGGTGAGGAGATCTAGAATTTGATTTGTTCAATATCCTATGTTTTCTTGTAGTGTACCGATCGACTAAAAGGTACATCGGGTCATCCCCGATTTTAATATTTTTGCTCCCATTGTATACCTGAAAGTATTTTACAATATTTGTTCATTTTGTCCACCATCGTCACGAACTGGTGAACTGGGTTAAGAGAATCTCACGAAAAAACCAAAAAGAAGAAGAAGAAGAAGGAAATAAGGAAGGAAGAAATCGGGTAATCGGTTTTTCAGGTAATTAGTTATCAGTATCGGGATATTTCGAGTCGGGTCGGAATTTGGGCCTGTCGGGTCGGGTCGGGTCGGGTCGGAGAACAATCCTACCTAGCATTATTCTGAATTTAATGTCTCTAGTTTTCACAATTCCTCTCAAGGACCAGGGGCATCAAAGTCAGGGCGTCTGGTTTGTAAAATATGAGAGAACGAGTTTCATTACCAAAAGGTTACCCAAGCTTAAGCATCTACTACTGGAAGCTAAAGAGCATGAATATGGTCAGCTAATCCAGAATCAAAGACGGATTAAGCAATTCAATTCAAGTATGAGAGGAAACAGAAAAAAGTACTTAATATCCCAAACTTCTTCCTAGTGAAGAACATTAGACTTGCTTTAACATTAATAAGTCTACCATTTTCCATAATTTTATGCGACATTTTACAACACTTGTCGGTGCATTGTGCACTTGTCGGTCCAAACATCTGCTATCGGTACTGATAAAAGGTACCGCGGGCAGATTAACCGACAAGTGCACAATGCACTTTTTATTTTATTTTATTTTAATAATTTTTTTCTATTTTTAAAAAATAAAAAAATATTAATTCATTAATAATTAAAGTTAATAATCACTTTTTTAATTATTAAATAAATAAATAAACATAATCGATCACTTTTATTGATTCAAATAGCTTTTTTCCAATTACTTATAAAAAAAAGTAATTAATTACATTAATTAATCGTGAAATACACGGATCTAAGTGGGATATTGCAAATCACAGACTAGTTAGTCTAAGCCATTTTTCACTTCAACAATACAACATTGAGTAATTTTAACCTAAAAATAGTCATTTGCAATTAAAGAGGCCAAAAAACCCCAAATATAACAAAGCTGTATAAGGATTGGTATAGATGCCTAGGAAAGACTGATGAAGTGTTGCAAAGAAATCACCAAACTCGGAGGCCAATGCTTTGTTTCTTTTACATATGAAACGTCTGTATAGTGAGGATCAAGTAGAGTTGCAATGGTGAATTGATTTTCAGCTAGCAGTGGAGCATGTTTGTCCACATATAAGGCTGCTGCTAGAGCTGCATGGACTTCTGCATAATACCCCCCAACAAAGATTTAGACCAATATCAATTTCAGACATACAAAAAAAAAATTATTGGCCCCAAGTGTCCAGGAACAGCATCCTGACTAATCTCGGGGATGCCCTGGCCCTCGACAAGGAGTTTTCTGCAAGAATCACTCGGGTAATTCATAGGAAAAATTCCTCAGTCCGATGGCCCCTAGAGATTTTTGCACCCAAGGGGATTTGAACTTTAGACCTAGGGGAGCATATCCCCAACTCCCAAGCCCAAGGCCTTTACCACTTGAGCCAACCCCCAACAGGCATTTTCCTATCTTGTGTTTTGAAAATGTTTATCATTTCAGAATTACCTGGATATCCCTTGAGAGATATGGACACATCCTCCATCTCTGCAATTGCCTCTTGTCTGTCACCAACCTCATACAAGGCCAATGCTCTCCCCATTCTTGCATAGTCCGAAAAGGCAAAGTCTTTGTATTGTTCAATGACCTGAAGTGAGATGTAGAATAATGTCAATTGCGAAACTTTAAGCACCTCTTCTTTACAATTATCAGGTTAGAGCATGACAATTTCATCAAACCAAAAGGTTCCAGAAGGAAAAAACATGTCTGAGACTCACAAAATTGACACCATGTAATCATAATGTCTACAAAGAAGAAAAAACTTGCTGAAGTATGCACGAATACATCAAATATTGTGGCTACTTATTAAGACAGATATACACTCGACCTCACTGGAGCATCACTCACAGCAATCTTCTAGAATAATGGAGAATATTCAGGAATGATGATGTGGCAGCATTCTGTTGAGAATTGGTTTCTATATATTGTGTACTGTGCAAGTGTAAAAGGCATGAATTGTAGTGGCTAAACATATTTAGCATTCTGTAAGAAAGCTTTTCATTTGAGAATATTATCAAACAGTTGGTGTGCACTTTACCTTCTATATCACTACTCGACAGCAACTGGGAACTAAAACAACGCATAAAGATAGTAACGGACAATGGGCTTCCTCTAGAGCCTATGCAAGAAATATTTTCGGGAAAGAAACAAGAACTAGAACTCAAGAATCTTTCCAAATACATCTTGAATACAATAGGAATCAGGAAAAAAACGACAGACTTCACAAAATATTTTCGTTTTTCGTCTGCCATAGTTACCAAAGGGAAACCAGAAAACAAACAGCGGAGGTACCTGAGTGAAATATAAAAGAGCTTGGTTAAAGTCACCCTTAGCCTGTAACTCCCTCCCTTTGTCCAAAAGCTCAACGGCTTCTGATACTCTCCGAGAAATCACGGAACTTGCTTCTCTTTCGACGGGACTCACCGGGTCGAAGATGGCGAGCGCATAACGAGAACTGGGTTGAGTTTTGTTCGTAGAAACAACGCCATCAAACAGAGGAAAGAGGAGAGTAGGTAGGGGGAGAGAGAGAAGGAACAAACGCCTGTTGGGTAATGGGGTTTTGGAGATGGGTTTGAGGGGTTTTGCGTTTGAGTTGGGGATGCTGCAATTTCGAGGAGAAGAAGAACAGGAAGGAAGAAGATTGGATATGGGTGCCTTAGAAACACCCATGTTTACTTGGTTTGGTGGCAAAACAAAACTTGGACGACTTCCATCTTATTCCTGTCCGAAGGCCGAGCGGCAACTTGTTTCCTTTGAGCCTGACGGGCTTGTTTTTATTGGTACGTATTCATATGATTTTCAAGAGAAATAGCTTAAATGTATTTTAGGAATATTTATACACCGTCCACCAACTTTTACGTGAGTCTTCGCTCTTTTCTCACTAGGGAGAAACAGGGGTGAAGTTTTCAAGTCCGTATCCATTGGAGTGGAGAAGGGACGCAACTATGGAAGAGTTAGAGAGAAAGATTGAAAAGCCTAAGGCAAGATTTAAAGAGGAGGAAAATGTGTCCTTTCGTTTGGATTAGGGGTGATACCCACCCAAGCGGGGGCAGGACACCCCTACTTCTGCCCCCCGCCCCCGTCTGGGCAGGGGGAGGAATTCTTCCCCGCACCCCACCCCCGCCTACACGTGGGCGGGATACCCCATCCCGCAGCAGGGGTGGGAGTCCATCCGCCCGCCCTCCGCCCCCTCCTCCGCCCGCCCTCCGCCCCCTCCTCCGCCCCACGGCCGTGGCTATTTCGCAATTTTAGGTCATTTCGGCCCAAACCAAGTTTCCAGAATATTTTTGGTCTAAAAGAGCATCAAACCTAATTTAAACACACAATTACATATTAAAAAATGTTTCATTACTAAAGTCTAAAATCACTTAAAAAAAAATAACTAAAACAGTAATACTTATAATAAAGACTAAGTTATTAAAAATTTACAATAATACAAATTAATCTTACAAAATTATAAATTGTGCTATTAATATAATTAGATTATTATATTATTATATATAATATATTAATATATATAGTATATATTTTATTATTTAATATATTTTTAAATATGCGGGGGCGGGGGCGGGGGCGGGGGCGGGTTATATGCGGGACGGGGTTAACCCCTTACCGCCCCCGCTTTGAATTATTAATGCGAGCGGGGGGACCCCGCCTGCCTTTTTGTCGAGCGGTGCGGAATGCGAGCAGGACAGTGGGTGCGGGTAGCTGCTGCCCACCCCTAATTTGGATCATGACATACCCGAGAAAGTACTTACATTCCTCATTTGGAGACTATTCATTAGGTATAAATCGATCCGGTTTGATCATTTTTTTCGAACCAGATTGGACTGAATATTTCTACGGATCAGATAAGACTAGTAATTATTGGTCCATTCGGTCCAACTCAATTATTTTTTATTTATTTTTCTTTTTTTCAAATCAATTAATAAAAAAATTATTTAAAATATTGAATCAAAATTATGTAAATTATTAATGTGGATTGTGTAACTAAATCAATAAAAAAAAAATATTTTATATGGTCAATGATAATACATTAGATGAAAATTACATTATTAACTTATATAATTTTACTATATTATTATTTAATTGATATTGTACATTAGTTAATTGATAGAATATTAATTTGTTAATAACATGTTGAAAATTTAATATTGTTAACGGTGATAGGTTAGATAAAAATTATATAATTAATTATACAATTATTATAAATAATATATATAATATAGTTTTTTATTTTTTTATTTCGGTCCGATCTAGAGTGGAAGAATCTTGGACTAGGTCGAACTGAAACTTTTTGGTTTTAGATTTCATGGACCGAGATCGACCAGTCTAAACCCCGTTTCAATTCGGTCTAGACCGAAATTATTGGTCCGGTCGGTTTTTCCAATCCGAAGTAACCAACTTTCACCTCTACTACTCACGTAAGCTTATACAATTATCTTTAAAAATATTTTAAAATTAGAATAATATCCTTCTCAATATTATGCTTTTTTTCTTTTTGTCCCTATATATTAATGGGTCTGGACATGCAATCTCTCACTTAAGACTGTAAATAGAATTTCTCTATAATGAAAGGGGAATAAAATGTGATAAGGAAGGTGTGTGCAAATAGGTAGGGAGATTCTGAGTTCCACCATGGGGAAGCTTTGGAGAATTAGTCATATTGCTATTTTTATTGTATACAGTGATAGTATTTTTATCATTATCTTCCCAATGAAGCAAATAAGCAACAAGTAATGCAAGGGAATCCAATATTGTTTGATAATTCTTATTCGTATTAAAACAATTTGATGGGTATAAACCACCTCATGCGTTGGATTTCGATCATGAGCAACTTTGGGTTCAATGGCATGACATGACATTGGTATGTATGAACAAAGAGTGTGGGGAACATATTGATAAAACCATAGGCACATGTCTAGAGCTTGACGTAGAGAATAATGGTGTGGAATGGGGGCGGTTTCTACAAATTATGATTGAAATATGCTTGTCAAAATTTATTGATAGAGTTTGGTCTGTTTCGGTGTAAGGAAGAAATATTTGGATTCTCCTGAAGTATGAGAAGCTACCAAAGATGCGTTTTAAGTATGGGGAGATCATGCATAACTTTGTTCAATGCAAACGTAAAGGGTTGCAGGGTAGTGAGGGGAGAAGGGAAGTATCTCAATCCGGCCTTGTTTACAAGCGAATAACGTGCCAAAAAAAATCTTTATTGAAGAGTAATGGGAGGTCTTTTGGTTCATATATGTGGGAGAGGTTCAGCAGGGAGGAGCCTGAGGATAGCATGGTGCAAAAAGGGGGGACGATGAACCTCTAGTGCCTCTAGCAAGGGAAGGGCAAGATCAGGATTCTCTTGTGCTTGGAGAAAATCTTGGAATGCCAAATTCAAGACTTAATATACCCGATTTTTTAGAAAGAGTGGGTAGAGAAGAAGATATGCAGTATGATATGAAGGGATAGATTATGGTTTGAATAATAACATTAAAGAAGGGGAAGATAAGTATGGGGGAATTGGGTGGGAATAAGCTTTATTTGTGAACATAGATAGTGGAATGGGTTGAGCTCCAAGTAATTTAAAATAGGGTAGGCCTTTTGTCTCGATTTAGGGCGGTCATGAGAAAGGGGAACCACTCGATGAAAGGTCTATTTTGCTTCTGCTAGGGAGGTGATAGTGGGTGAAGAACTGAGGAGTGATCATGGGGAGATTGATTCAAAGAGAAAATGGAAGAAACGGGCCAGAGAGAGGAAAGGGAAATGAGTTGAACCCCCAGTCTTAGTTTGTAAAAAGGAAATTGGAATTGAGGGATGAGGAAAGAGAGGGTGGTGGTATAAAGAAGAGGCCGAAACATCAATGTCACAGAGTGTTCTACTATTGTATCGACAGAGTCTACCAGCTAGTCCCGCCAAGAATTAGAATTCTTTAAACTTGAACTACTAAGGGTTGCTGGAACTACTAAGGGTTTGAGAACCTTGAGACAATTCAAGACCTTTACTTTTTATTAAAGAAAAAGAAACTCAAAATGGTATTCTTAATGGAGATAAAGCTAAGCACTGAGAGATGGGATGGAATAAAATTAAAGTTAGGTTTTGATGGTTGTTTTTGTAGTAGATGCTAAAGGAAAAAGTGGGAGTCTTGCTCTTTTGTGAAAATCTAAGATTAGTGTGGTAGTGCATAATTTTTCAATTAGATATATGTGACACTCCCAATTTACGTCTAGGATTTAACATAAACCGATGTGTCAGGATAAGTAACACTAGGCTACTCACCCCCATACGTAATAAAGATTTTTATGTATACATCTTAACTTACTGTCATATGCCATATGATTCGCAGCGGATCAGGTCTAAAATATAAATATTTCTAAAGATCACGTGGAGAAAAATATACTTACAACATCCACATCATTCATTCATAACTTAATATTGTACTGTTATATATACAAAACCCAAATAGTTATCAAAGTCAACAAAATACTTATAGCATTTCAAAGAACCATCGTTAAAGCCACTTAGATTCCTTCTTAATTTCAGGATATTTCCTCCCATAGCGAATTATATCTAAACTAAGACAAAAGTCTCGCTAGAGATATTGTCCATGTGGTGTCGTGTAAACCTCACATATGGACAAGAAACCGTCTAAACCTAAAGTTAAGCAGCATCCCATACGTCGTTTCTCTTCAGAAAAAGCGGATGCATCATGACTCCAAAATCTATCGGCTGGTCATAGATAGGAGGACCAAAAGAAGCGAAAGTAAAATTTACATAGAGACTATAACTAGAGGGTCCCCCAGGACTTCTCGGAGTCTCCTGCAGCATCGGGGCTTGCGCCTTGTTGGCCACCAAACCCTGTATATAGTTATATGCACAAGAAAGAAATATAGAGTCACAAAAGAGTGAAATTTCTTTAAAAATCTCAGTAAGTACACAATCAGCTTAATAAAGCATAGACAAAGACAAACACTTATATTCATGGAAAACAATAAAAGAGCATAACTAAAAATATACTCCATGCGACATATGCATGACTTATGAGGACTTATCACCTTTTTTCTTAAATTCTTATATTCTTAAAATCTTACTTAATTCTTATCTTCGATGGGCGTTACGTATCGCCGTCTCCATCGGGCTTACTTATCTCTTATCATCGATGGGCGTTACGTATCGCCGTCCCCATCGGACTTACTTAGCATGACACGTCAGCTTATTCATACATATAACTCATCAGTCGTCCAAGCGTTACATATCGCCGTCCCCGTTGTGATGAGTTTTGTGTTAGTCTTTCGAGCGTTACGTATTGCCCTCCCCGTCGTGATACGAAAAACACTTAACATTGCAGGCATTACGTATCGTTGTCCTCGTTTATCATATTAGTCATATGGGCGTTACGTATCGCCGTCCCCGTAATGATATAAGTATTCATATTATAGGATAGGCGTTACGTATTACCGTCCCTGTCGACACATCAGTCATCTGGGCGTTACGTATCGTCATCCCCATTGTGATGTGACTTTGATCTTACCCATAATTCTTATTCTTAGTTGTTCATTTCTTATGCTTATAAGTATTTCTCAAATATATGTCATGCCACTCTTTCTTAAAACCTATCACATTATGGGACATACATGTACTCTTAAACTTCATATTGTATGTACATCCAATACAACATATATTCTATAAACTACACTTATATTCACAGATAACTCTTCTTTCATAAATCATCCACTTTAAGCTAAGGAAAAGTCCTGAATTTAAAGAAACAGGGTATCTCGCTTAAGCAAGGTATCGAGCGAGAGTTATGTAAGGTCTTGGGTTGCACTTCAATTGAGCCAAACATTGAGCGACCTTCTAGCGAAGAGTTCTGGTTGTTCTTCGCTCGATCCATAAGTCGAGCGAGAGTCGAGCGAGGTCAGGGTTCATAAGATTTTTCAACTTGAAACATGCCCTTCTTTCACATAAACCTTATTTTTACTTATTAAAACATAAATATATATTCTTCTAATTTTATTTAACATCTCTCCATAACAAAACCAATTCAAACATACTTAGATTTCAATTCATCACTTAAACATAGTTTCAAGAGTCCAATACTAGCATGCATAGCTCAATCACTCAAATAAGTCATTTCCATACTAAAGTTAAGACTTACCAGCTCTCCAAAACTTGTTATAAATGATCAAACCAATCCTTGCAAACTTTTTCCTCAAGATCACTCACTTAACTCACTTAGGGGATGTGTGGAAGTTTAAGGACTAAAAGAGGGTTTTTCTTAGTCTTCCTTCAAGTAGGGCATGTGTTATGCTTCCCAAAGAGAGTTAGAAGGCTCTCCAACACCTATTTATAGAGAAGGGGTCAACCCATATGAAGGAAGAGAAGAGATGAAGATAGATAAGGGATAACCGGCTATTGTGGAGGATGAGGTGTCCTACCTCAAAAATCTAATGATTAAACTTAATCCTCCAAGATCCTAGGCTTTGTAGCTAAAATAATCATACAATGGCTAACATTTGAGATATTTTTGTAGCCACATTGATCAATGGCTGAGAATGGAGCTGATTAGATAAGGCATGAGGTGGCATTCACCTAACCATGCACGAACCAAACCATTCCAGTCCTCTCTTGGTGTCCAACGCCTCCCAGCCTCCTCCTTACCCATTTGGTTACATGATAATCTTCCTAAGACTCCATTTGACATGTTCTAGAAGATAACTTCTTGGTTTAGTTAGGATAAAATCTAGTTTTGATTCACTTAGTTATCCTTCAACATATTTTACCCATTTGTGTTTCTTTCACATTTCTAGGCTAACCAAGCTTCTAGATCAACTCCTCATCACTTGCCACCTATTCTTACAGATGTCAAGATACCTGAAAACTTCAAAACCAATTACATATTTCATGCTCCAATTTGATCTATTTCATCTCACTCGAGTTCCACTTGAGCTCAATCCAGAACTGTCTTCTTATTTCCCAAATAAGTCATCGATCCCATCCGAAACTTCAAAAACCCAAAACATAAAAGTTTTATATCTGACTCTTAATATTTTATAAGAATTATAATCACCTCATTTGGACCTCAAATGGAGAATTTATGCTCATCACACTAAAACTCGACAAACTAATCCGAGAATGCCTATTTCGAGTACCATGTGTTTGATTTTTTTTTTGGTCTATCACTTCATCTTGCATTTCTGCCCTAATTTTTGGAAATTCAACTCCTTCTAGGTCCAAATTGAATTTCTCTAGTTGATACTTTGTTCCAAATCTCAAAGGTCATTTCATAATATTTTCTAGAATGCATGATTTCACCTTTTCTTAACTCATAATTCACATTTAAGTCTCCAACTCTATTTCCTATTAAAAAAAATTGTTTCCTCTAAATTTCTTTAAAATAAATCTCAAGTAAAAACTTCATCTTAGAAATTTTGGGCTATTACACATATTTCTGCGTAAATCAATGAGGATGAAGAACAATCTAAGTGGTTATTCACTAGTTTTTATGGTGAGCATGAGGTGGCAAAGAGAAGAGAAGCATGAGATTTATTGACTATCACTAGTTTTTATGGTGAGCATGAGGTGGCAAAGAGAAGAGAAGCATGAGATTTATTGACTAAGTTAAAAATTAGTAGAGCAGACATCATGGTTAGTAGTAGGGGATTTCAATGAAATTGTTGCTTGGCATGAAAAAATAGGTAGTAGGCCGAGATTTGAGGGACGTATGGCATTTTTTAGAAATGCTTTGGAGGAAAGCAATCTGTATGATCTTAGCTATAGTGAATTAAAGTTTACTTAGAACAACAATCATGGTGATAACTCTTACACAATGGAGAGATTGGATAGAGCGGTGACAACTACCTTATGGACTTGGGCCTTTAAGGATTATATGGTTGAACTCCTTGTAGCTCAATGCTCTGATAATAAGCCAAGTATATATAATTAAGTGCAAAAATATTTTACAGGGAATAGAGACAGGAGAAGGTTATTTAAGTATGAAGCTTGCTGGGATTTAGAAGTGGAATATGGAGAGATGATGAAGAAAGCTTGGGTCAAGATTGATACTCAAAATAATTCTATGATAAAGGTGGAGAGCATGATGAGTAGATGTGGTGAAGTTATGCAAAGGTGGAGTCATCAAAAAGATAGAAATAGGACCAGATTCATTAGGGAGAAATCTGAGTTGTTGAAGATGCTGCAAGATAAGGAATATGCATGTATGCATGCTAAAATAAAACAATTTGAAATAGGATTTGGGTTTGCTTTTTGAACAAGAAAATACTAAGTGAAAATAGAGAGCAAAAAAGGCTTAGTACAGAGAGGGAGATAGAAACACACATTTCTTCCATGCTTGTGAAAGTTAAAGGAAGAGAAAGAATACAATAAAGGCAATCACAAATTCAACAAGCAAGAAATGAGAAAAGATGGTGGAGATAGAAGAGGCTTTTAAGGGTTATTTTAAACAGATTTACACCTCATACAAGCCTAACTGTTCAGACATTTAAGAGTGCCTTAAAATAGTTCTTGCTAAAGTCACTGATGCAATAAATGAATGGGTGAGCCAACCTTGTACTAGAACAAAAGTTGAGGATGCTATAAACAAATGGTCCCTTTAAAGTCTCTTGGACTAGATGGATATGGAGCTTGCTTCTTCAACAACATTGGAGCATAATATAATATGATGTAAGATGTGTTGTGATAAAAGTCTTGAATGGAGAGGGTATGACTCCTTTAAATTTTACTTGTACTATTCTTATTTCAAAGCTAAAAAGGTCTATACATGTGAGTGAGTTTAGGCCTTTCAGTTTTGGTAATATTATATATAAAATTATTTCCAGGTTTATTACTAATAGACTTAAAAACATATTGGCTTTGATTATTTCTAATAATCAAAGTGATTTTATTTCTGAGAGATTGATCACTGATAAAATCATCACAGCTTATGATCTACTTCTCACGATTAAAACAAGACAAAAATGTAGTATAGGAAGCATGTCATTGAAGTTTGATATGTCAAAAGCATATGATAAGATGAAATAGGCTTAGCTTGAGGCTGTGTTCAGCAAGTTAGGTTTTAATGAGAAATTAATAAAGTTGATTATGGAATTCGTGTGCACAGTTTCTTACTCAATTATGGTGAATGGGAAGCCAAGTGATCTTTTTATCCTAGTAGGGGATTAAGACAAGGTGATCCATTTTCTTCTTACCTTTTTATTCCATGTGAAGAAGGTTTAAATGCCCTGATGAGTGGATCTAAAGCTAAAGCTGGAAATCATATAAGAGGTGTGCAATGTCAAGGGGAGGAATAAGGATGAATCATTTGATGTTTGTTGATGATTGCATAATGCTTTGTAAAGCCAAGATGAGTGATTGATAGAATATTCAGAACATTTTTCACAAATATAAGAAAGGATCTGACCAAATGTTAAATAAATTGAAATCCTATTTATTTTTCAGCTCAAATACGAATGAGAGGGTCAAAGATCGGATAATTTAAGAGGTTGGAAGGATAGTGTATGGAGGATATGAGAAGTACCTTGGACTTCTAACTATGGTAGGAAGGAAAAAAACAAACACTTTCAAAGATATAAAGGAGAGGATCTAGCAATATTCAGAACATTTTTCACAAATATAAGAAAGGATTTGATCAAATGTTAAATAAACTAAAATCCTATTTATTTTTCAGCTCAAACACAAATGAAAAAATTAGATTATTTAAGAGGTTTGAGGGATAGTGTATGGAAGATATGAGAAGTACCTTGGACTTCCAACTATGGTAGGAAGGAAAAAAAACAAGCACTTTCAAAGATGTAAAGGAAAGGATCTGGCAAAAAATCAATAATTGAAAGAATTCTTTCTTATCTCATGTTGGGAAAGTGGTGCTTATAAAAGTTGTGCTTCAAGCTATTCCCACCTATGTTATGTGCATTTTTAGAGTGCCCAAAAAGTTATGCAAGGAAAATCGATTGGTATCATCAGTTTAAGTCTCCACCAACCATTAGTGTGCAATCACCAATAGTCTTAGCACCAAACTCAATTGTTAAGGATTTAACTGATGAAAACACAAGAAACTAGTGAAGGGCATTATTATGAGGTTTTTGTGGAGATTGAAGCTAAGCAGAAAAAAAGAATCCATGTTAGTGAAGTGGGAAGGGAAGGGGGGGGGGAGATAAAAGATTTTGGAGTTACACAAACAATGGTTTGTTCTCAGTTCAGAGTGCATACTATATAGATTTACAAAGAAAACAAAGTTAAAAGGGAGAAGCTTCAAAGACTACAGATGCTAAAAGTGCTTGGAAAAAGTTGTGGTAGCTAGATATGTCAAATGTAGTGAAGACCATTGTGAGGAAGGTGGCTAGTAATTTACTTCCCACTAAAAAAACCTCTGCAGAAAAATGATAGTAGATGATCCTAAATGTCCCATTTGTAAAAGAGAAGATGAGATTGTTGTTCATGTGCTGTGGAGTTGTCGTGCAACAAATGATGTGTGGGATGAGATAGTTAGTTCTGTGTAGAAGTGGAGTAAAATCTTTGTGGATTTTATGGAATTATGGGAGTAATGTTGTAACAGACTACAAGAGGAAGAAATGAAATGGGTCTCTATTATTCTGAGAAACATTTGGCTAAGGAGAAATGAGTGTGTGTTTTAAGGGAGACTAGACAACCCAAAGCAACTGTGTCAAGCAACTGATCTCACACAAAAAGATTACTTCGAAGCACAAAAGAGCAATTAGTCACAACATTGTCAAGGTAGTGGAGCAATCAATTCAAATATCCCATGGAAGAAACTGGTTGAAGGGTATTTAAAGGCAAATTGGAATGTTGCATTAGATGGAAAGGAAACAAGGGGGGATGAGTCTGGTTTTTAGAAACCATGAAGGGGAGGTGATGGTAGTAATTAGCATGCACCAGAAAATGATTGCAAGACATTTTATGGCCGAGGCTTTGACTTTGTGGAAAGTTACGGAGGTGAGTATGGATCTTGGCATCAGAAACATCATACTTGAAGGGGATGCATTGGTAATAAGGGTGTAAAAAAAAAATCGGTAAATTAGCACGAACCAGTCCAAACTAGACCGATTAGACTTGGTTTGAACTAATCCGATTTGGAACCGAATCTTAAAAATACAAAATCGGTAAGATTTGGTCCAATTCCGGTTCTGGTCATTTTGGAATCGGATTGGACCTATTAACTATATGTTTTAAATTATTTTTTAATATTATATATAATATTTTTTATATTTTTTATAATTGTTATATATAATACATAATAATATAAATTATAATTCTATATAAATATATTTATAAAATAAAATTTTAATTTTAAACATGAAATTAAAACAGTTTTTATATAATAATTTTTTTATATATAATAATTCTTATTTTATAACAGTTTTCTTATTGCAATTTTTTTTTATATATAATAATTTTTTATTAGTCTAACAGATTTTTATAATAAATTACAATTGTTTTTAATAAAACAAATTTTTATATCAGATTCAAAAAAAAACATATTTGCTTTTTAAAAATCCCCAATTTATTAAAATCAGAGGTTTTAGAAGATAATCGGAACGTAATCAGTTTTACATTTTGTAAAACCGATGTACCAATCCAATTCTATATTTTGGCCAAAATCAAACTGAACTAGACCGATTACACCCTAATTGATAATTACACAAGCTGTCAATAGTGATTCCGAATGTTGGTGTTGGCATGGACAAATAATTGAAGACATCAAGACAATGCTAAGGGGAATCTCAAATTGGAAGGTGATTTTCACACCAAAAACAGGAAATAGATTAGCTCTTTCTCTTGCAAAGCTGAGTTATTCTTTTGAGGAAGAACAAGTTTGGATTGAGAAGTGTGTTGAGAGTGTATCACGCATTTTAATTCTGACAAGCTTGTAATTATTTTATTTGATTAATGAAATTGTTTCCTTTTAAAAAAAAAAATATTTGTACTTAATTTAATTATTTCCTCACACACTGCACACCATACATATTTTAGTTCTTTTTCATTTTTTATAATAAATATATGATATATGAATGATAATTAAAATAATTTAATTATAATAATAATAATAAAATAATAAAAATAAAAATAAAAAATAATATTAAAAGATGTAAAGTGTATCATGTGAGATGATAACCAGCATCCCTCAAATTTTAAATAGGCAAGTTTCATATAAATTTTTATAAAAAATTATATTTTATTATAAAAAAAAAAAAGGGAAAAAAAAATCTATTCTCGTTTAGTGAAACCTAATTTTTCACAAGACCTATACGAGACTTTGTCTATTTGAGACAAAGTATTACTCTATTTTTAAAATGGATTCCACGTTCTTTTTATTATAATATACATAATGACGCATTTAAATCTAAGGCTAACATTTCATGTTTGTTGGTGTGTTTTTATCGTGTTAAGTCATAGACATTCAACTCTATAGGTCAACTTAAACTGGATCTCAAGTTAGATCTTCAAAACCAAAACGACCTTTTAAGTAATAGGCGTGTTGTATCATTCATCTTGACCTATTATAATTAACTAGAAAAAATTGGTCAATCCAATATGACTCATTTGAATTCATTTAATGTAAATAGATTGAATTAATCCGTATGACCCATTTGACCTTATTAACATAATTATAAAAGTTAAAATCTATATTTATTAGTAGTCTAGTATCTTTAAAAAGACAATAAGACCACCTACTAATACAAAATATCAATTATTTTCTAAATTTTAACCTATAATAAAACTAATATTACATATGAGCATAGGTCCAAAGTTACAATCTCATCAATAAAAATATAAGTATATTGAGATGTATCAATATTACAACCAAACAATAATAAAATTAAATGGGGTATTGCATGTTTATTTTGGATTATGAAAGTTGACCCGCTTATTATTCTTAACGGGCCAACCCATTTTAACCCAAACTCATTTATATTAAACCCAAACCTACTTAATTCACATTGTATTTGTGTTAGGTTCGCAAATCGTGTCACATATTGTCACCCTTATTTAAATTTTATTAATTTGTAAATTTATATTTTTTTTTATAAATTTAACATTTCTTTTTAAAAAACTGTATTGATATCTAATGGTTAAAAAACAATGCCATATCAGCACAATATAATAAAATGATAATGCTTATATTTAGTCCTAGAATATGCAATCCCAACGTACTCCATTTAAAAAAAAAAATGATGACTACTATTAAAAAAATAATTTTTTACATGATTCTCTAATTAATCTATTTTCTTAAGGGAATATGCAAAAACTACACACGACAACAAATATCATTTATCAATACTGTTTGTGCCATTGTATGTTATGATCAAGAATACCAATTAACACATAAGCCCCAGGCAAAACTATTATTAGCATGAGCTTGTCAGCATTCACCAATTGGGCTTGTGCCATTGTATGTCTCTGTCACAAGTGGGCGGTAGGGCTTTAAAACGCCACAACTGGGAATAGGGAAATAAGGTACACATAATGGTATGCACGCTTAGGAGTTGGCCAACATTCTGTACAAGTGAAATATCCAACATATGCCGAGTCATCAACCTTGAAACAGATATCACGACTGGAATCAATATCATTATTCGAAGTCAACCATTTTGTACAAAGCTCGGTTCATGATTTTTACAAGTAATTTGCAACTAACATCGTTCATATTTGTAATAACACAATGTCTTCTAGAATTGAGAAGAAACCAAGATATGTTTGAGATCCAGAGTTTGGAGAAATTGGAGAGGATCTGAGTCAGCAACAACTGCTTGTGGATGCATCGGACTGTGGTGGCTTCTCTCTAAAGATGTTCCTTTTAGTCCCTTTAGAGCCCTCAGCTAGTAAGCTAGGTGTGTCCAATATCTACATATGATTGCATCATCATTCATGCTGTTAATTGTCAAAGAACATAATAATTCAAGCATAGGAAACTTCAATGCTCTCTCTGCTCCATTCGGTAGCTTATATATTCACAGACAACACCCCCCGCCCTCCCCAAACAACAAAAGAAGAAAAAGGTATGCGTCTTGCATACCATATGCATTTCTATTCTTGCACATACACCCATCACTGACGGATCATAAACCAAAGCTAAACAGAAAAACAAGCTTACCAACTTTCTTTTTCTTGAAGAGAACAAGTTAAACAAGTTCATCACCCATCATACCTTTAAAACAAGCTCTTCAAAGCACTGCTGTACATTCACTCGTGTTTTAGCACTGCATTCGATAAATAGACATCCACATTCCCTAGCAAAGTTGATTCCTTCTTTCTTTGTTACGACCCTATCACTTTCCTGTAAAAGGAAAATGAGCAACATATGCATGAAATCCTCAACTGTCGTTCTTTTAAATTTATTGGTATATTTACTTTTGCTGAACAAGTGAAATGGTACAAATTTATGCATCCACAAGGATAGGGAAAACCAGGTGCAAGATAAGATCATATAAAAGAGATATGCATGCCAGGTTGAGTGGAATGAATACTTCTAAAACAGAATCATAAAAATACTTCTACATTGAATTGTATATACAGGATTACTCTCGGATGCTTTTTGGTACATATCCAATACTTTATATGTATATCCACATCTCAAAGACTAATAATTTTGATAATGCATAAGTTTCCTGCATACTCTTGGTCAAGATATGAGCTTCTCCTTACATATAATTCTACGATAGATATTCTGTAAATAAACTGATACACGATAAAACTATGAAATAGACATGCTTTGGGGATGATATCATTTTAACTTTAAATAGAATGGAATTCAGTGTCAAGTACGATCTACTTCTAGGTAAATCATCCCAGTATATCAGCCAACAAGTTCTCAACCAATCTCTTTACCCTTTATAAACAGAGCAGAAAAGAAGTATAAGCAGGTGAATGGGACACACATAAAATGCATGTGCCACCCCCCCTTCCCACCCACCCACCCACCCACCCACCCACCCACCACCCCCCCCCCCCCCCCGCTTGCGGGGCAGCCCAAACTCTCTCGCCTAAAATCCGTTCTTTATTGGGGGAGATGTAATTTAAAAGCCACTGGCTAGTTTTCCTGTAATATCTAATTTTTTGTATCCATCAATAGACTATTGTACAGAGAGAGAGAAAAATTGCAAAATAAATTAAGATGATAAAGAACACTTGAATCTGTAAATCCCTCCACGAATACCTTATCAAGCTTGTTTCCAACAAGCATCTTGATGCAGTCTTGATTTGTTGAGTAGAGGTCTATTTCCTTGGCCCACACCTCAGAGAGGTTTGTAAATGTTTCTTTCCTTGTTACATCATAAACTGTTCCACAGAAAAAACCAGATCAATAACCTTAAAAAAGAACTCCAAGGTAGCGAGTAATAATAAAATAGCAGTCTATGACAGGCAAACTGAGGACCATGCGACTTTAGACTGGATGAGCTTACAAGTTAATGTCTTCTCATAACTAACTATTTGCAGCACATATATGAGTTCCTTTTGACAATTGGATTACAGCCCTTAAACATGGTGATGCCCATTTGTTAGTATAGCAAGACATGACGTGTCCTCTTACAGCTAATCCAATATCATGCAACTTTGTTCTTGAGACATGAAAGAATGACATATCTAGACAAATATGTAGGTCTTGCTTCAACTTGTAATTCTCTAGAGGTAACTTTTCTATCAATCCATGACATCAAAACACAAGGACACATCATATTTTACATTAATGAAAACCAGCACTGTCATATTTTTGCGTTAAGTACGTATTGTCATTTTAGCCTTTTGACTTTCATTTCTATTTATGCAGGGAAGACATTGCAGTAAAACTTTTAAGCTTATACTGCATATCATACCAACAAACTTGTGATGATGCATTTAACGGCAAGTTTTCCACATAAAGCTAACACAAAAAGTTAATAGGCAAAAAAATAATATAGAAGTTATGGCAAAAATAGTACAGACCCATAATGATCCCTTGTGCACCTCGGTAGTATGAACTTGTCAATGTTCTGAATCTCTCCTGACCAGCTGGAAATTAAACAATTAATATCAGTTATGCTTGGCCAAATCCATTATTCCCCCCTTATAAGAAAGTGATGAATCATGTTCTTCCTGAAGGTCTAGTATTTAAGACAAAAATAAAAAAAGAACAAAAGATAGTAATATCATCTAACTGTCCAGATGAGTGGTCTTATTAAAATCCTAGAAGATGGCTTCTGATGATAGTGATGTGCATAACTCTACCCTAAGTCAGTGTAATGATAACCCATAACTTCATGTTCCACAACTCTTCTTCAAGTCATGCTTAATTGGCTTGTGCATGCATATGTTAATTCTAGTCAACAGAACGTTTGGAGATATATAAGTGAAAAGGAAAAAAAAAAAATTATACCATCAGATGAGCCCCTCTATCAATTTCAATATAACAGAAACTAATAGCTGGAGATTTAATTTTATTTAATTATGTATTCAGCTGATAGAAAATCGGTCATCCGATGAATGCATTGTAAATCGCTGTTGCTATGTATCAGGAGTAATTTGGTGAAAAGAACTTAACCCAACATTTGACAATTCTGCTAAAATGTAAATGCAAGTACACACATATGCATGTTTGAACAGACAAAGACATGTGTCTGTGTATCAAAACCACATTTTTGCGAAATAAGTAAATGGGCATTCCCCATGAACACACATTTGGCGTTACCTGTATCCCAGATTGCAAGCTTCAGCTTTTTGCCACCAATGTTGACGTATTTCACCTTGAAATCAACACCTGCATGAGAAACCAAAGAAGAGAGGTAAATCAAGGCATACTGAAAAATGAAGAGCAATGGAAGTGGACTTTAATGAGTTTAAAGGTCATAGTAAACCATGATGCAATTTCCATGTTCTCCATAAGCAAAGAATATTAGCCAAGACTTGAGAAACAAAACCAAATGGCATACAATAGTCAGATCTTTCGTCTATTAATGTGATACCTCATATGATAAAGATAAAGGTAAGTAATGTATGGGATCCCACATTACTTAGAAATAAAAATTTCTTACTCTTTATAAAGGTTCCAATAGGGCTTCAAATATATCATTGACTAGTCATTTTGGAGTATAAATCATATAGTTTAGGCATTCCATTAGGGCATCACAAATAGTATCAGAACCTATCCCAACCAGAAATGTGGGACTTGATCTATGCCACCTACGAGGAATAGGCCCGACGAGGTCGTTGGAAATTTAGGGAGAGTAAATTGTGATACCCCATATGATAAAGATAAGGGTAGGTGGTATATGGAATCCCACATTGCTTGGAAATGAGAAGTTATTGCTCTTTATAAAGGTTCCAATTGTATCATTGACTAGTCCTTTTGGAGTATAAGCCATGTAGTTTGTACCTTCCATTGGAGCGTTACAATTAACATTGACTCGTCGATTTCCAATTGATAGAGAAGCAAATATTCAGTCAAGCAACTGCAGATATTTTTCTGACCAAAAGCCACATTATGCCAAAAAGAATCAACTCTAATGGCACATTATTCAATATACTAAATTTTATGTCTTTGAAAGAAGAAAATGCTCTCTCCAGTCATCGATATATGCAGCAGAAGCAACTAATTACAAAATTTTCAATAATATATCTCATCATTAGAGACCCAAAATAACCAAAACTAGCATAAACCGACTCGATGTAAGTAATTGCATAGTTGTTAGCACCAAAACATCAAACAAGAGAATCTACTAGTTTTTTCAAAAAACTTTTTCTCCTCCTGTTTCTCAGCAACAATGCTGAAGCAAAATGTAATACAAACCCATTGTTCCATTACACGTCAAGATAAGCTTCTTCCATTCCATATATAAGCTTTCATGTCAAACACATCAAAATCCAATGCTTAATATTAACTTTTGTGTGGAAAGACTCGCCTATTGTAGGCGATAGATCTTCAAAGGTATCAGATGTAAAGCTCAAAAGTAGGCTACTCTTCCCAACGCCAGAGTCCCCAATCATCAACAACTTGAATAAATAATCAAACTCGGGGTGATTCAAAGATGAGTCCATTGAAGTTCACTCTCAAGTAATGCCTGACCTAAAAGATAGAACCGGATTTCAACCAATGCAACAACCTGCAATACAGCAGTAGTGTATCAACAATCAAATCGAAATCTGGGTACATATATATATATAGCATTGAAACCACATCTAGCACTCGAAAAGAAGAAAAGCGATATAAAATATAACAAAAAAAGAGAAGAAAAACGTAGAAATACCCAGTTCAGACATCCCAATTGAATTGTTATTAAATCCCAGAAATAAATGGGTTACGTCAATTGTGATTCGAATACAATGTCTTTCGACTCAAAAGTGTACTGAGATGGTTCTGAAGAGAGAACGAAATTCAAGATTCACACACACACACACACACACACACACGTTGTGTCAAAGAATGAATCACGATATGGCATCGAATATTAGAAACTGCATCAGTCATTTGTCCGCAGTGTATTCAAAATTCTCAGCAATTCAATTTAGCACTGCTCTTTTCGGTAACCAAGAGCACAAGTACAAATACATAGATCCATATATACAGGAAATGATAATACCGGAAATGTGACGAAATCGTTAGATTGGAGATGATTAGAAAGTCGTAGACACAGAGAGAGAGAGAGAGAGAGAGAGAGGGCTGACTGAGAACAAAAGGCAAATATTGCGAGAGAAGAAACCGCTGGTAAGAACCAAGAAAAAGGGGGCGGGTATGAACGGAAATGCAATGAGAATAACGGGGACTTCCACAGACTTTTATATGGACTACTCTCTCCATTTTTTAACCCAAGTGATACCATTACCGTCAGTTCTAGAAAATAAATTTATAAATTTAAATATTTATTATATTTATTATATTTATTTTATACTAAAAATAATTTTATACTTTAACATATTATATTAAATTATGTTGATTTATAAAATTATTTTTATAAAATTATTTTATGATTATCATAAAATATTATTTTTCATTAGTTGATTGACTTTTTGAAGGAAACTACATTAAAAGAAGATATTATTCATCCATTCATTTTCAAAGTTTTGTCTAATTTCAAACGTATCCTTCAAATTAATGTTTGAAAAGTAATCTCTATAATATATATCAAGTTGATACTAAGATATATATAGATGTAAAATTAAATAAATTTATTTACAATCAAAAGTTGGAAAAAAAAAATATTTAAAATCATTAAAAAAAAAAAAAAAAAAAGGATGGCTTCCCAAATTTGGTATTTTTATGCACGCAATTAGATTAGGTTACTCTACTCTTTTTAAAAAGAGTATAAAAGAACTTGTACATCCTAAAATTCTAACATCACGCTAGTTTTTAACTGATCAAGCCCAAATGGTTCATAAAATTACAATTATTTTAGCCATTTGCTATTTTTTTTTTATTTAAATATTTAAATAGGACCTTGAAGAATGGCCTATTATAATAGAGCCATTGCCTTCAAGAGAGAGAGAGAGTGATTTATCAAAAGGATGTCAAATGACAATCATAGCCTCTCTCAATGCACCAAATACCGATGGCAACGATTCATTATGACATTATCTCGTATTGATCCTATCCTTTCAGAGCAAAAACGAGAACAAAGACATTATCATTGAGCTTTAAAACTTCGGATTTTAATGGTGAAGACTCAAGCAACAATGTGTGGATTGAAGACTCTTCCAACATTGAGAGTGGGTAATCTGTGGAAGCAGGAGTGGAATTAAAAAATCTAGTTTATAGGGGTCAATTTATAAAAAAAAAAAAAAAAATTAGGGGAAACAAATATTAATTTTTATATAATCTATTTATAAAAATACCTTTTAAAATTTGATTTTTATCAAATTATAAAAATTTTGAGAGGGCTTTGCTAAAGGGTGCTTCGGCCCTGTGTGGATGGGAGCTTCGAGCATCATTCCCAGGGGAACTTCGACACGCATATGGTTTGCGCATATCCAAATTGCTTGGCGAATAATACTATCGTGTTCTCTTATTTTATCTTTTCATTTTGACTGTTTATATATTTAATTTTTATAAAAAAAAAACTATTTATTGATTAAAAAAGTGACTATTAATATATTGATATTTTTTATTTTTTAAAAGATGTTTAAACATGTTTATAAGTTATTTCAAATAAAAATTATTATGTGCACGAAGGAACACACCTAGTGATCAAATTGAGGAGGTATAGTAACACTACCCATTGCTTGGCAAATGGCTTACCCGATTATATATTTAATTTCTACCTTGTTTCTTGATTTAAATTATAATGAATTCAATCCCCTTATCTTTTGGCTTATTTGGGTTACGGATATCTCTGACTCTACCTCAAAGACGACCAGATGCTAATTGTGGGCTTGTACAAATTTTGAAGTTCACTTTTTTGTGCTTCTAAACCTTGGTGAAACTTTTCATGATAGAAGTTGGTGTGGGTGTGTGGCAAACGGCCTCCCATGAAAATGAAAAAAATACATTTTACATCGTTGACATGGTCCGATAGAATTTGTGGTAAAAAGCTTATTTTCTTTGATGCTACGATGATGTTCTTTACACCGATTTCTAAGTAGATATGGACAAGAAACATGCTTTGTTTTCAGTGTCAATTCACGAAATCAAATTAAAAAATGGCGATTTAGAGATAAAACAAGGAAAGCTGAAGGAAGAAGATTGCAAGACACAAGTATGTTGAGTTTCTTCAACAGAAATTTAGGTACATGTGGGAGAAAAGTACATGGTACACTTCCCTCCTCACCATTTCCAGAAAACATTGGAACCACACTTGTATTTGTCCTTCCCTTTACATTCCAACTCCAAATCGTCAGAAATAAATGGCACTTTCTGCATAAACACAAAAGAAATAAAGGAGAATCAGTTAAAGAAAACCCATTTGTAAATTGGTAAAGGTAAATATATGATTCCTGGTCATTGAAGAGTCTAACCTTTTGCTTGGCAAGATCTTGGCAACCGGTGAAATTCTCAGGGAACTTGCATGTTCCAAACTGAACTGTATAAGCTCGTGCAAAGTTTGCACCACTTGTGGCCAACCTCTTCTTGTCATTCAGTTCCTATTACAATATTCAAGCTTGGTTTCAGTCCCATATTAGAAACCAAAGATGACAACTAGATAATTATTCTGCCAAAATCAACAAAATAAGCAGCAGCATGATGCTTCCTAAGTTTTTTTTTTTTTTTTAATTTCTACTTTTATTGGCATCGGGTGTCCAAGAATAGCTTCTTGACTAATTTTAAAGGTGCACAGGCCCTCGACAAAAAGTTTTCCATAAAGTACAAGCCTCAGAAATTGTCTGAACCCTAGGAAATTTGAACCTTCAATCTAGGAGAGCATACCCTTAAGTCCAAGGTCTTTACTACTTGAGCAAAGCCTTAGGAGGTTAGCTTGATGCATCTTAACTTACAACCAATATGACTAGCAAAAGTTTATGACAGAAGAAAGCAGTAAAATATACCTTGTTGGCTTTGCTCTTCTCAAGGTAGTCTTCGATGACCCCAGCATTGGCAGAGGAATTGGAGGCAGCAGTTGTGAAAAGTGCAGCTGTTAGGCAAAGCAATGCAGCCCTTCTTCCTTCACTCCCTCTTGATTCTTTTGGTTCAGAAACTCTAGCCTGTTGAGCCCTGATCACAGGAAACTTGCGACCGGTCACAACTGCGGATGAAGGCAGGGTAGCAAGCTTTGCATTGAGCTCTGGCGATCCGGCGCCGGAGATGGCATAGTTGCATGCCAAAACACTGGAGTTCATGACTGCCATTGCTGCAACTCTGGAAAATAACTTTTATTTCCAATAAGGTAGGGAAAAGGTGAGGAGAGTGTGGTTAATGGCTGTTTTTGGGGTTATGGATTTTGAAAAAGGAGTGATTTGATAACGAATGTGATAATAGGTTGTGGTGGGAGTGTGGATAAGGTTAGATTGCCTCACTCCTATTGGCACAAACTCTGTTCGTTCTGGCTGTGATGAGCATTAACTTTCTGTGGTGAGCTATAATTTTGGCCCCACTTCCGGATACAATATAGAGTGACAGACCCAATTTAAATCAGGGAAATGATAACCAATTGCCCATAAGAAACATGACATTATTAGCTCACATAAAAATAAATAAATAAATAAGAGGGAAAGAGAAAGAAAAGCTCAGCTCAGCCAAGATAAAATAAATGATGAGAAAAGAACAGGGTTTCTGAAAATAAAAGAGTCCCAGAACAAGATTTTTTATTTTTATTTTTAAATATATTTTTGACCTGCAAACAGAGATTTTGACTATAATGAAAAGTGACTTTTGGCAAAATCTGATGGTTTCCACGTGGCTGGTAGGAAACTAAATATTAAACTGGATGCGACGGGAACTGTAGGAAGGAAAAGAAACAAGAAGACAGATAGAATACATACCAATGTGATATAAAGAGTTCAAAGTTTATTTTAAAAAGACTCTTTTCCTTTTATGGCTAATACATAGACCTGAAATATGAACACCCCTGAGGCTCTTTACTCTCCCGACTCAAGAGTCAAGAGTTGACTCGGTACGAGTCTGCAAGCAAAACATTCTGACATTCAAAAAATCATGTTACTAATTAATCAATATACAAACTTCTGTGATGAAAGTCTACATGAAATGATTATGATAATATGATTTTTCAACATTATCTATCAGAACATTTACGCACTTAAAGGCCGGCAAGGAAAGAGAGAATAAAATTGTAGAATACATCGCACAGAGCTCAAGAATGCGAGAGAAGAAAACATAGTCAACTGCACAAGAATTCCTCCCAACTCCAAAGCACATGTTTGTAAAGGTTCCCCTGATTCTCAAATGGAGGAAGGTATCCTTAACGGTTGCTCAACTATAAATGTGTGACTCTAGCAAAACCGAAGAAACCTTCAATCCACTACTTGTCTTCTTTCATGATATCAGAAATGGAGATGGGCAATCAGCACTTGGAACAATTTAGGAAAAAATTGTATGAAGTTAAATCCTGTATCTATCAGACTATCCCCCCTGTATCTATCAACTGATGCCATTATCTTAATCGTGACAACCTTTTCCGTTTCCGATTCTTCTTAACTACAACAGCAGTCTTCATACTCTTGGAACTAGATGGAAGAGGCAGAACGGAGGGTGGCTTGCCAACATATGTCCTACCTTTCTTCGAAAACCATTTTAATGGCAGATTGTTTACCACAGAGCCAATGTCGTTGGAACTAGTCAGTTCAACAAGTTTCTGAATTTGATCTAGCATCTGGTGAGTCCAGGCCATTGACAGATCCAGTGAAACTGAATCATCCATTGGTTTTTTCCATAAATTTATCAATATCTCTTTATAGGATTGAAAAGACATCGAAGGTTGATACCCATGATGACTTTTGCATATCATATTGACCTTGATTACATGCTTGCAAAGGTTTCCTTGCATTGACCATGAACAATCACAAAACGCAAACTCTGATCCAGGATTCCACACCAGACGTGCTATGTTGCTATCTTTCTGGCTTAAAACCTTTGCAAAGAGGCGGTTCTGATCATCCAAGGTAATAGAAGAATCAGGAATCTGTAGCGCCCTGTGCCATGATGTTGAAGCAATATATTCCTCCTTCACAGTTTGAAAAGAATCACTTTCATCTGCATAGCGGTCAAGCCAGTAGCTTGAATGCAGTTCAGTAGTCAGCTTGTGTACCAGCCAGTCCACTCTCTGAAGGGCACCAAGATGCGAATCATCAAACAGTTTGGCTTTAAGCTTCACATGATAGGCTTCTATAGCACCAGATGCCTCCTGGCTAGCAAGTGGAAGAGTTCCAATTGTTGAAAGCCACATTTCTGTTAAACAAAAAGCAAAGAAATCTGAGATGCAAAAACAATCAAGGCAGTTGCACATATTATGCGTCTTGTACGACTTTGTGCATGTCTTCGCATGTGCATTAATGTAACCCATAGAGAGAGGGAGAGAGATCGAACCAATCTTAGGCACCCAAGAGGCCTTGAAATATTCCATAAAAGCAGTTTGATCAACAAAATCTTTGGCCAGTTCTTCTAAGGCAATGCGAGTATCAACTCCACTCCACATGCTATACACTATTTCGCCCAGTCGTTTGAATATTTCACGCTGAACTTCAATGTTATTGCATTTCTTAACAATATTCCTTAGCCATGATCTACGAACACGCCAGAGAGAAAAAAGAACAGGACAGCAAAATATATCCCTGAAAAAACCATAGATCTTGTCAGAAAAATACTCTATTAATATCGTTAGCTTTTTCCCCCAAAACAGAAAGTTAGAGGAAGTAATTCCTGCCTTATGGGATCAGTTTCAGCCGCTGCGTCATCAATCAAAAATCCACTGACCTTCCATCCAGGCTCCAAACTACGAGCTCGGTCAAATAAAGCCTTCATCCACTTAGACACATCTGACTTTGCAAAGCTACGTGTGATAACCCATGCAACAGGAAGTGCATGCTGCCTTGAATCAAATACAAGAAGCGTGCACAAGGGATACTGCAACTCAACAAATAATGATGTAAGCACTCTAATATTTTTTTTCTAGTAGTAGTATAGATGAGCATCAATGTAACTAGTTACCTTAAGTCTCTTTATGCCAAATGTTGAATCAGCTGCAATCAGACTGCGATGGCCAAATCGGATCATCTGTTGCAATTGCCACTCCGTTTGAATACCCAAAATGAAAGGATCTTCTTCTGAAGTATCCTGATAAAAGAATATAGACTTTTTATTGCGTTCAACCCACATCCGGATGCTAGCTTGATCATCTAGGTCCAACTCATGGCTAGATCGTTTTATAATCATCCCAAGTTTGTGGACGTATTGGGAAGCAAGGCTATTAACTTTTGCATTTGAACTACAGTAACGTTGAATCCCTTCTATGTGCTTCTCCAACACATTCTCTTCAGGAATCCCCAGATAGATCATTGACATTGTCTGCTGTTGAATCTCATTACAGATATAGGGAATTTTCTTGGCACCAGGGCCAATGGCATCTCTGTCAAGTGGCCCATGGCAGATAAAACCAGACTTGTTTACATGGCGCCTGTCATTATAATTATATATAATAAGTGCAAGTGATGGACGAGCATACAAGCGCTTCACCACAAAATGGCAAGTGCAACCTCGCATGGATTGTGGTCTGGCAGCACGATTGCGGGTGTTAAGTCGATATCTTCGACTAGGTAATACACCCCCACCTTCCCCATAATTTTCAGGTCCAAATGAACACCAATACCTTCAAGAATCAAGATAGGATAATTTTTTTATGAGTAATGTAAAAAATCAAAATAGGTGAATTAACACAAGAAATTTGAGAAGCTTCACAAATAGAGGTATAATTTTGTATATAATTATCTATATATGTTAAGCTAAAGCAAACAGCTAAATATATAGGTGGGTTGCTTTATAAGTGGCGTCCATAACAAAGTTCTCAAACCCAAGTCATAACATCAAAACCTACTAATAAAAAGGGCATAACATCAATATCAAATTTTAAGAATAATTGGAGAAAAAAAACAATGTATAAAATCAAGCATAAGGCTGTTGATAGGTAAAACATGTATATATTTTAAAACAGAAATGCCAGGAACCAAAAAAAGTCTCTTAGACTCATGTCATCTGAGTGTCAGAACCAGAGATGAAAAGCCTTCGTGGCTTTAAACTATCAAAAGTGGTGTCTAGCCACGAATGTCTTATACAGTGTTCATGACGTGCGGTAGAGGAATTCTATTGACCAAAAATTAAAATAGCAAAAATTCATATGAAGTTTACATAGCACACTAGAAACTTACAGCCTATATTCCAAATATTCATCATTCTTGTACTCCTTCAAGCTGCCTAAAGATCGTTTTCTTCCCCTCTCAATATGGAATCGTGTTGGGCATTCTACATTAGAGCATTCACCAATTATGAATGCATCAACACGTTCATAAGGAATGAGAGCAACATCATCTTCACGTTCTGAAGTACGAAACCTGGTCCAAATCAAATCAGTAGAGCAGAAGTCTTCCTCTGGTGGATCTTGAACAGGGATATCAAGTATGGATTCTACTATAGCCATTTCCTGTGGATCGCTACCCTCGGACATATAAGCTGGTAAGCTTAAAATTAGCACGACACTATCTGCAACATAAAGAGCACAGAATAAGATAAAATACCCTCGGATATATAGAGCTGGTAAGCCAGTCAAAACAGGCAAATGTGCTAAGCAGAAACTTTAATTATATCATTACTAGTTTTTATATGATACACCGTTGCAGCTAATACCTTTATTTTTGCCTTGATAGAAGAAGAAAGTTATTTTGAAACAGTGAAGAAGGATCATCAGTTGGCCGAGAAAGTGGAAGTTCTCTTTTTATTGATCAGTAGAGCAAGGAACTTTTTCATTTTTACATGTATATTTTTCTTTCAAACCATGCATGATGCCATGGTGGACGAGAAGGCTCAGGCATGCTTCCTTTTTTTTTGGAGGGTGATGGAAATATCACTACCGTGTTGATCTAATTAAAACAATGATGAATTCAACAAAAACCTTGATTGACTCCGACACACCCACGGGCGCAGAGTACGCAGCATTAAAAAATGGGGCATGCTAAAAGATCAGATACTTCTCTATCATTTCCTTAAGTCGGGGCTAAAGGGATGAACGCTCGGCAATGAAAACAAAATTAGATAAGTTTCAGAGATTAACAAAATCCTAACATGTTTTACAAAGAAATTTGGACATAGGAAAACAGGTTTCAAATCCCTTCACAAACCGGCGCACAATTACTCTAATCCAAATGTGGGAAACCCGAAATTTTCTCACTTATATAACAATTGGCGGACCACTAATTAGATGAACGAGAAAAATAACAGCAGTAGAAATTAGCAGTTCTGAAGCATCTCTCAACTGAACAAATGACATTTCCATATTCAGGAAAAAGATAACACAAAGAAATGTAAGTAAAAACATGTTCGAAACAATATACTCTTCGAACAACAAATCCCAGTCGTGGTATATTATTTCCTAATAAAAAAAAAATTTACAGAAAGAGAGACAAAGTAATATCATACCAGTAATTGAGAGAGAGAGACAGAGAGAGGGTTTAGGGTTCGCAGAATCGCTTGGTGAGGAGTACAGTTTTCGGCAGAAAAGCCGAAGCCAAGGTGAGATGAACAGTTGTTGGCTGGGAAAGAGTACATGGATTTCTCTAGTGTGGCTTCAGCATATCCTTTCTCCTACACGACACGCCCACATTAGGTTTACTTTGTTACTTCTCTCTAACTATAATATTTTATTTATTCCTATAAAAAAATAATAATAATACTTTATTTATTTATGTTTTCAATGTTTTATACTTTTAAGTCGGTGATTAATGAGAGAAGTTAAAATTATATTTTTTGGTTAAATCAAATTATTTCTTTTTTATTATTTTTTTATTTTTCAAAGTAAATAGGGTAACGTAATTATATTATCTAATTTAGGAAGATAAATTTGGTTCTAATTAATTTATTTAAGAATTTATAAAAATTATCTTAAAAATAAAAAATAAAAAATAAAGCTTCTTTTTATTTAAGTTTTTTGCCATAAAAATACAGAGTACTTACCTTGCAAATATTGTTGTACATTCATGATGACCTTACTATCAATTTTATAAGAAGAATAAATTTATGGAGACCTAATTTTTAATCATTTGAATGAGAAAAAATTATTCTTTTTATTAACTTCAATAACAATGATACATGTCTATATTTATAATATGTATATATATTATAAAAAAATAGACTTTTTTGATGGATTAATTGTAACGAAAAAATTATTTACGATTAATTTTAATTAAAATTAACTGACTACAAATAAACGATTTTTTTTGTAGATATGATTCCAACCATAGAAAAAAGATAGACACAATTATTTTTATAAACTTTTTTCTTAAGATTTTATTATTATCTTTTGAATTTAAATCCATCAAACTAAGAAAATTTAAATCAATTTAAAAGATAATAATATTTTGTTAAGAATTCGTATAAAGGTAAAGATACATATAAAGTTGAATCATGCGTTAGTAATCTCTGATCACATACAATTTCCACTCTTCCTTTTCCCCCAAAACCAAGTCTTCTTTATTCATCCACTTATAATATGAAAAGTATTATAACTACAAAAAAAATTATATAATTGACATTACTTAATATATTTTATTATAATAAACATAATTTTATAATTTGATGAATTATATGAAGTCACTTTAATATATATTATATAGAATTATTTTTGTGTATTAATCATTTTGTGAATAAAATATTTCTCATTTGATATTCATATTTCCTTCCCTATCCAAAAAGTATTTTTATTTTTGAGAAAAACGGTAATCTATTCTTTAATAACGGGCATTACAATATGAACTTGAAATATATATTACAAATTAACTAGCAGACGATCTATAACTCCCCAGTATACTAACAGTGACTAACATTTTCTAACTCTAACTGCATAACTCTTAAGAACACCGTCTGAGAGACAACCCTAACTCTGTTCTAAAATAGAGTAACAACCAACCAAACTAAATCCCTCTGCCGTACTAAGACGAATCAGGGGACAAAACTCTAAGGACCATAACTATAAGTCCTAGAGACAAGATTTTTTTTAATTTTTATTTAAAACTAACCGACGAGAAAATAAACCTAAAATGGGAAAACCAGATCTAATGATCCATTTTCAACTTTAGAGGAATATAACCGAACACCACAAAAGACTGCTGTTGTCGACGACACGTGAGGACCACGCGCTGCCTCTAGAGAGTCGAGTGACCGGAGCCAGTGCCCTGGACGCTACGGTCTCGAGCGTGGTTTTTATGGACCCCTCTAAAAGTAGCGCACGGAGAGCAACCGCCCACTGTGAAAAGGGGCGTGTGAAGCACACACCATTTCAATCGGTGTGAAATCGCCGTGACTAGTAGATCGGCACTCTAAGAGGAGAGCGGCGGGATGCGTGTGAAGACCAGCACGCCAAAAGTCAACACATCTATTGACCTCCAAACCGCTTCAAAGCTCAACAATCAGGGTCCCTGCACGAACAAACCAAAAAGAAGAAAGGGGAAGAAAAAACAAAGAAAAAGGAGACCAGACCGGAAGAAAACGAAGGAGCGAGAAATAGAAGATGAAAAAATCGAAAGAGAAAATCGAATAAAAAGGAAAAAGAGTGGAAAGAAAGGAATGAAGAAGTTAGAAAAAGGGAAAGAATGGGGAAGGGAGAGGAAAGAAGAGGGGAGGTGGAAACGTTGCTCAACCCCCCCCCCCCCCAAGGCGCGAAGATGCCATTAGCTAGGAGAGCCCTGGGGTTTTCAAAGAGTGAGAGAGAAGAGGGAAGAGCATTCCGTACCTAAACATGAGAATGCATTCGTGGGGTTTGAAATTTGACGTGCATCCAAAACATTATATGCGCAATATATGTATGCATAAAGGTAAATACTAAGGTACAAGAACATACACAATTATAGTAAAATCATTATTTAATAGCACTATAGCTATAAGGGACTTCTACACATACATTTATACATCATATTTTTTAATTTTTTAATTTTTTAATTTTATTTTATAAAACATTTGAAATATGAATAATGAGTAAAAAAAGAAATTATTTAAGAAAAAGAAAAAAATTAAAAAATATTTTATATAAAAATATTAAAAAAATTTTAAAAAATAGATGTAGTGTATAGTGTGCAGTTATATGTTTAGAATTTCTCATAGTTATAATATGAGTTTTGCTAGGCATCAGCAACGGTATAGTTTCACACTGCACACCCACGTGTCACTCTTTTTTTTTTCTTTATCAAACATGCGGTTTGAATTGATGAAAGAATCGGTCGACAGCGTGGAATTCGAATCCTCCTACAAACCCTCCTCCTCCTCGCCCGCGCGTCACCTTCCTCAGCCCAGCGCCACCGGCGACGTTCTCTCTGCCCAGCGACACCAAACGACCCTCCTCAGTGGGCCCAGAATCGTCACCTTCCTTCCAAAACGCACATTTCTTTTCCAACCCAACCATTTCTTCAATCCAGCTATTTCTTCATTTCGATGCCATTTTGAACATGCGTCGCCCAGTTGCGCCCAGCACCCAGTGTCGCCAACACCCCTCCTCTGCTAGCACCTCGTATCGCTATCGCATATCCCTCTGTGCCCCGCATCGCTATCCAGCTCCTCCCTCCCTCTGTAATACCTCTCTCTCTCTGTTTTCATGGGTTCTTCTCATGCATTTGCTTTGTTGTGTTGTTGAGTAGTAGATCCTAGATTTACACAGCAGCCAAATCCTGTTGTGTTATATTTTCAAGCATTTTGATTTATAAGCTCTCTCTTCGAAAATTAGGCAGGGAAGCACAAAGCGGGAAAATGCTCCGAAGAGATGGGTAGAGAGTGTCCCAAAATCAATATTGAACAAGGAAATCCCCTCCTAATTTTGAGCTTCTATCTTTTTGTCTGCAAATATTGGATGATGGGGGTTTTTCCCTTCTTTTACCAAGAAACAAATACGTGTTATCCTCTACAAATACGTGTTATTAATATTGAACAAGGAAATCTCCTCATAAGATGACTTATGAGATGAAATAAAAATAATATATATATATATATTATTATAATATTAATTTTTAATATTAATTTTATTTTAAAATGTAAAAAAATTAAATTTATTATTATATTTTATATGAAGATTTAAAAAAATTATAATAATGAGTTTGAATTTTTGATTTTGTCTTCTAAAATAAAGAGGGCATAGTATTTCCCTTTTACTTAAGCATTTCGTTTGGATTTCTCATTTTAACATGATTCAGAAAGATTAATTTTATAAATTCCATTCCTATCTCATTTTATTTTTATTAAATAAAATATGATTTTTTTATAATTATATCATCTTAATATTTTTAAAAGAAAATTTCAAAAACTGATGAGCTATGTCATCATAAAAAACTAAAGAATAGTATATTATTTTGTAGATTTTCACTTTACAAAAACTGCTTTGAAATGCTTTTGATCAATGTTACCCACCAATCTAGGGTTGTGTTAGCTTATGTTACTCAGCCATCATAATTATGTACCAGAGAATTATGTTTCATTTCAAATCTAAATATCAAGCCGTCTTCTCTCTTTGAGTAAAATGTTATTTTTTTTTACTATAAAAAGAAATAACTCGGGGTTTGGTCCGACTGAATTCTTCCCTATTGTAGTTCCCGTCATTTCCGACAGCGGTGGGCCACACCGCCCACCCCATCAGAACCGGAGGGAGTCGGCGACCCCATCCCAACGACGGCAAGCCCCGACGACTTTTGGTGTGCCCCTGCGGCTTTAAACTCGAAAATAGATCCGTACGTCGCAAGAGTGGGATCGCCGGCTCCCTCCGGTCCAGATGGGGTGGACGGTGTTGCCCACCGCCAGCGACGGCGAGGGCTGGATGAGGCTGAATTTTCCTTAAAAATTCATCTTCATTTTTTTTATTGTATTTTTTATTATGTTTTTTATTATATTTTCTTCATTTTATTATTTTATTGTATTTTTTATTGTGTTTTCTAAATTTTATTTTTTTATTATATTTTTTAATATTTTTTATTGTATTTTTATACAAAGTATAGGAGCTTAAAGGGTGGGCTGCATTTACGCTGGGGTGTAGCCCGACCGCACCCCAACGTCTCTCTTATAAAAAATGTTATTCGAAGTTCTTTGTTTTCATCCTTTCCTAGTGAATCCCTCTTTTTTCCATTATATTGAGTTTAGACGCTTCCTTAGTCATTTTGAGCTTGAGTTTTAGAACTTTTCTTTGATTTGATTTGATTTCATAACAAGCGTGTAATTCTTTCACTACTTTGTAGTTCATTATAATTTGAACTATATATGGTGAGACTTCTTCTTTTTTTTTTTCCTGTTTCAAGTGCTAACTCCCAAGTACTTGCTATTTTTGGGGGTTTTTTTTTTTTGGTGGGGTGGACAGTCGCTTGCATGTGCTTATCGACATTAATTTATTGTGTTAATTCCCTACTAAAGCTGCTCTCCATAGCTTTGCAAGTTAGTGATGAGAAGTCATATTTCTCCATTATTTGTTGGGTTAATTCCCTATTGATTTGTTATGCACTAACTGCTCAGTAAATGTTATTAGATTAATGACCGATTAATACTTTATGTGCTAGATGTACGGTACATCATGTACCAAACTTATGATGTTACAATAAATAAGTGGAGTTTTCCACAAATTCTCTACTTTTGTGTATGCGTGTTTTTTTTAACATAGCATTGCATTTGTGAAATAAAAACAGCAGTGTACTTTCCAGCAACAGCAAAGTAAAAATTGTAAATGGTAAAAATAGACAATCACTCGAGAATATAACTTCAGAAGCAAGTTCAAAACATATACTGAACAAGATCAAGTGCATTAATACATCAACTCGAAATCCAAAACTAGAAACAAAAGACTCAAAATAATCAACTCAACAAGCTTGCGTCTTCTAATGTCTGTGCACTGAAAGTTGCTAAATATTTGCTATGCGAAATGGCATCCATGTCTCCTTGCTTTACAACTTCTTGTCCTTCTTCAACCCGAAAACAAGAGTAGAGGTTCTTTTCTATTAGCATACCTACAAAACTCATAAATCATACATTACATAATTTCGAAAATCGATTTTTTATCTTTTTTAACAACCGGTGCCAAAAACTCATGTATGTTACATGTAATTTCACTCATGTAATTATGAGTATCCATGCATATACATATGCTCGTGCAACGTACAACGTACAACTTTTTTTTCCTTCTTGTAATGCTCTAATTAAGTAGTACGTATTTAATCATATGTAACAAATTATACTAATTATGAGTTGTCCATACTTAATTATATATAGTAGGTATATAAATATACACAATAAACTCTAACCTTATGAATTAGAGACTTCCACGCCAAGAAAGTCTATAAAGGGGTTAGCGACGCCCTCGTCGTCGTGAGCGAGTGATCCATGATGATGATCTCCACCACCAGCTCCTCCAACACCAAGAAAGTTTATGTGTAACAGTTTGTTTGTAGAAAAATGGAGAAAAGAGAGTAATGGAAAATAGATATTAGAAAGACGTATTATTTGACTGGAACTCACGTTGTCTTACTTTGAGGAAAGACTTCCATGAACAAGTTCTTCAAGATTCTAGATTTCCTTTTGATTTGCCCCCACCCCGTTATTTATATTAAAGATGCCATCGACCTAATGAAATGCATAACGAAATGCACCTCCTAATGAAATGCAGTGACTTATTAAAATGCCCAAATACACGGGCCAAAGATTAAACAACTATTGGTTACAAAGGCTGACTCAAGATCACGACAACAACACAATTAAAATTAAGTACTCAACGTCGGCCCACTTGATAACGCACTTAATGGCCTAGCCCATTAAGACTATTGGAATCCTTGACACTTGAGAAGCTTCCCATAGTTCATTCTTATCTCCTTCCCTTTGCTATGTTGAAATGCTCTCCTTCTCAAACCCTAGCCTTCTCAAACAACACAATTAATATATGATATTTACACATTTTATAACTGTATATAGCATTATTAATTACATGATAGGGGTAGTCAAACCATTATTAAAAAAATAGTCTTTCTCCCGACTAAGTTGAAATTATGCTAGAAATTACTTTTTTAGACCCAACTATTGCGGCTTTCTTTTGGCGATACAATTTGAGCCAGAAATGAACATTTGCGGCAGTTATGGTACTTTTTGCGGCGACTCTGAGTTGTCAAAAATAGTGGTATTTCTTGTAGTGTATATCCCTTTAATATTGTTTAATTAATTTATCGCAAAGGAAAGCAAGAAAAAAAATGTAATCATATTCTATATATATATATATATATACTAGTAGTAAGACAATATGATCGTATTCATATATATATATATATATATATACACGAGGCACTTTAACCTGTTGAGAGAAAAAAAAGTTTTTGAAAAACATTAACAAGAAATTACAATGAAAAGCTAAAGAATGATAATAATGTAATTTCAGTTGGAAATTATTAATTTAAATAGTAAAAAGTTTAAACAAACCATTGGTTGAAGCTAGTTTGTGAAATAAAGCATATTCATTGAAAATTTAAATTACAGCTCCTTGCTTAAACGCCAAAAATTGATGGAATTGTTTTCTTCATCATTCATATTGTGGGTACAAAGTTTTGAGGGTTATACATATAGATATCATGTGGTGTCTTCATCCACAACATTGATCAAAAGAACATTGAAATTTTTGTGGCAATGCTTCTGGAGTTGATCTACCTCTTAAGTCTAGTTGTATGATCCATCTTTTTTGTAAACACAATGATGCAATGTTTTAAACATATGGTAGATGTTCCTATATCAAATGAATTCAGAGTTTAACTACGGTTATTAAATATAAATATAGAAAATATAATGTATGGTCAACAAATATAAATGTAGGAGTCGGTTGTTATGAATCTTGCCACTCAATATATAGAGTAATTTATAATAAGAAAAATGAATGGAATGAATTTAATGATTTATGATTATCAATTATGCCACCGACTTAATGAAATGCATAGACAAATGAAATACATAACGAAATGCACCTCCTAATGAAATGCACTGACTTATTAAAATGCTCGAATACACAAGCCGAAGAGTAAACAACAATTGGATACAAAGGCTGACTCAAGACCACTACAACAACACAATTAAAACTAAGTACTCAACATTGGCCCAGTCGGTAACGCACTTAATGGCCTGGCCCATTAAGCCCACTTGAACCCTTAACACTTAAAAAGGTTCCCGTAGGTCATTGACTCATTCCACATCTCCTTCCCTTTGCTCTGTCGAAATGCTCCCCTTCTCAAACCCTAACCTTCCTTCATTACCACTGGCGTTTAACACTATGATAGGGATAGCGGCGCCCTCGTCTTCATGAGCGAGTGATCCATGATGATGATCTCCACCACCAACTCCTCCTACCAGATCATGATGATTAGTGCCGCCCTTCCTGAAGAGCCATTTAGCCTCAACGCCGCCCCGCATGCTTTCATGCGAATGTATTCGACATCTGAGCTTGCTGGGCGTGGAAGACTATCGACCAATTCAGGAAATCTGAGCCGCGCCTCTAATCCTCTTAAGTGAAAAGCAGCCACATCATATGCTACTGCAGCCATTTCAGGTGTCTCAAAACTCCCTAACCATATTCTATTTTTCTTGCCTGGCACACGAATTTCAGACACCCACTTCCCCCATTTTCTCTTTCGGGCTCCTCTGTAAGTAGAAGAGGATAGCGGCACCCTCGTCTTCGTGAGCGAGTGATCCATGATGATGATCTCCACCACCAGCTCCTCCTACCAACTCATGATGATGAGCCACCCTTCCTAAAGAGCCATTTAGCCTCAGCGCCGCCTCGCGTGCTTTCATGCAAATGTATTCGGCATCTGAGCTTGCTGGGCGTGGAAGACTATCGACCAATTCAGGAAAATTGAGCCGCGCCTCTAATCCTCTGAAGTGAAAAGCAGCCGCATCATATGCTACTGCTACCATTTTAGGTGTCTCAAAACTCCCTAACCATATTCTGGTTTTCTTGCCTGGCACACGAATTTCAGATACCCACTTCCCCCATCTTCTCTTTCGGGCTCCTCTGTAACGACTACTGCTTATGTTTGGTCCTCCCATATTAGCCCTGGTTTTCTTGCCTGGCACACAAATTTCAGACACCCACTTCCCTAATCTTCTCTTTCGAGCTCTTCTGTAATGACTGCTGCTTATGCTTGGTCCTCCCATATTAGCCGGGCGGAACTTGGATTTGGTGTTTTGGGGATCGTCTAAACGTGTAGTACATATAAATATATTTGTAAGTAATATGTATTTTTCACCTATTATATATAAAAATAATAATTATATGATATAAAATTGTATGGAAAAGTATATATTTGTAAGTTATCTTATAAAATGAAGTTTATTATACTTATTTATTTTTTATAAATTGTTAAAAGTACTGATCAATATATCTTATACAAAATCGATGAAGTTTATTATACTCCTTTATTTCTTATAAAATGTTAGAAGTACTGATAAATATATCTTATACTAAATTAATAATTTTTTTTTATCAATAATCCATTCACTAAAAGAAAATTGATAATTCGATGAGAGAAACTGAATACTATTTTTTTTTTTAAGTGAGAAACTTAATATTATTATATGTGAGTATTTAAAAGAAAATTAATCAAATTCAACTTGCATCAATACAAAAAGATTAGAAAAAAGCCTAAATATAAATTAAACATTTATGTTGAAAGATTAGAGAACTTGTTCAGTTTTGATTGTTGAAAGCAGAGACTCAAATGAGGCATTGATGACAAGCTCCAAACTCCAAAGTCTTAAGGGTCCAACGGCCTAAAATTTTGAGAGAAAAAAAAAATAGAGAGGGAAACAACTGAGAAAATAAATTAAAGCCTGACCCTCGGACATATGATATGAACCCAAATGTGCAAGAGAGCTAGCTTCTCTCTAACTCTCCTCCCTCAAACAACCATTAATAGAAGATAATTGAAACAAGGTCGCCAGCATAAGCCACCCCAAGAAATCTAAACTCCATTTCATGTTTAGGAGTATATAAGAATTAGTGGATGCCTTGGCTAATTTTTTCTACTCCATTGCCTTTTTCTTCATTTCCTCTATCAACTCTCTCACAAGCTTCTCCAATGCCTCTCTCGATATTATTGTCAAGCTCCATGCCAATGCCCCATTCATCACAAGTATATATACTTGCAGTTTGTTTGTTGATCAAAATCTAAAGGCCAACAAAGCATTCGTACTTTTGTACAGTTGGAGGTGTAAGAAGACCAAACTGGATCATCGGACCGGACCGGATGGAATTCGGTCTGGTCTAGTCCAATTTTTATATAGACTAAAAATTTTCAGTCTGGTCCTGGTCCATGACATTTCTCCCCCTGGACCGGATCGGACCGAATGCACACCATTATATATATATATATAAATAATAGTATATAAATTATAATATTAATATAAATATAGATTCAGAGTTGTAGTATAATATATTAAATATAATATATACTCTTATAATATTAACATATTATATGAGTAAGTTTTAAGAGTAGTATATAATATATTACTCTTTTTTTTTATTTAAATTATCTTTTTTTGCCAATTGTTTTAAGAGTAAGTTTTTTTTAATATTATTTAGCTTAAATTTATGATAAATATGTAAATTGAGTTAAAAATATTTAAATTTGGACCAAAAATTATTTTTCATCATTGTAGGATTTTAGATCAAATTTAGCTCATTAAATCATATTAGGTGCCCTTTGACCGGACTAGACCGCCCCTGGACCGAATTGGATCGGACCAATATGGACCAAATATGAATTTGGTCCGGTCCAGGGTGTGAAAATTTTTGGACCGAACAGAATTGATCCACATTTTTTTCAGACCGAATCGGACCATTTACACATTTATTTGCACTGAGAGCATCCACATTGGTCTCATCTTTTTTTATCAGTAAAAGTGTACTTTTTGCACAGATACCAAAAAAAAGATATCATATTTGATCAAATATGACTAAAAGAAAGTATGGGGAATAGCGTAAATGTGCTTTTTGCTTAACTTTTAAATAGTAAATCATCAAATATGCAAAAAGTACATTTTTGTTGATAAAAAAAATATGAGACCAATGTAGATGCTTTAATGCTTTCAACGAATTACAGCCGTAGTGTGTTAAGAAGCTGGCCTCTAGCTGAAGGGTGGTTTAGCACTTCTTGTAGGCACCAACAAGCTATTAAGCCTCTCTTTCTTTTGTTCCTACAGCTGTAGTTGAAGGCTCGCATGCGCTCTCCCAGAAATGCAATGCTCGAGAAACACAGAACACGCAACACACGACAATGGTGCTTTACAGCTTCTAGGCATCTAGCACTCCTCACTTTCCTAGCAACACGGCAAGTCGGCAATAGCTTCTAGGCTGGCAGCAATGCTTTACTTATTCACTATCACAACATAAATGTAAGAAAGTGACTAGAGATCAACTGTGTCCAACGGTACAAGCTGGAGATCAGCTGCGTCCAATGCTACAAGCTGGAGATCAGCTGCGTCCAATGCTACATGACTTGTGTCCAACGCTACAAGATGAATTATGTAGACATTTTGGAGGCTCAAGTACCTTGTGGGGGCTAATTTCAGTTCTTGGGGGGACTAATTTGAGTAAAAAGTTTATAGGTAGAAGAAAACTTTTACAGACCTATCTACTATCTGGATTTTTTTTTTAAAATTTGGGTGGCCCCCCAAGGTGCATGTAGTTCTGCCCCTGCCCTCTACAATGTGTTGGTGTTGGAAGCGGATGCAATGAGGACTATATCATTTGTGTTTGCGTCAAATATGTTAACCAGTAACCACGTGTACATCTTTGGCTTTGTAATGGAGTGCTTATGAAAACTCTATTTTACCCTTCCAATATTCAGGCCTTTAAAACTTTTCCAATGATGATAGATAAATTTAATTCCATAAAAAACAATTATCGAGCTTAATTTGAAAAGTTTATGGAAAGAGGATAATCTCATATTGTTAAAAAAAACACTTATACACAGTATTTTACCCAGGAGAAGAGAACTAGGTTGGAGAATGGATGAATTATTGCTGTGAAGAGGAAGGGAAGTTGGTCAGAGGAAGGAGAAAAGCAAAAGTGAGGAAGAAAAGCAAAAAAAGCTTTCAATTTTTATTTATTATTGTTATTATTTATTTATTTTTATGCTTATCCACTTGGCACAATTCGCACGTTTTTGTTCTATCCAAAGGACTTTTCCATACCAGTTTGGATGTAAATCTTTCTCTAACTCATTTTATCTAATTATTATAATTTTTTAAAATTTTTATATATTTTTAAAATTTTTATATAAAATATAATAAATAATTTTAATTTCTCAAATTCCAACACATTTATAATATTAAAAATTAATATTCTAATAATATTTTATTCAACTTAATTCTGCTCAACTTAGTTCGACATTCAAAGTTTCAAACGCAACGTTAATATAATATGTAGATTAGTGTATATGTGCATGTTTATAATCATTTTTCAAGGTTTTGCTTGAACCCAAGAGAAATTCAAAGGAAAAATATCCTAGATCTAAATATATTAAGGGCCCACGTAGCTGCACATATTTTCATAGCTGCCCATTGTTGTGGATGCTATATTACGTAGCACCTACAGGGCATCAAGGGAACGAAAACACCTACGTGGCATCAAGTTCGCTGAGTCACTAACTTCGTTTTCGAAGAATCTTCTTTTTCTCTCTATGTTTGATGGTTTAAGAAGGTCAAGAACAACAATCAAGTTGCCTCAGATTTAATTGTAAAGTTATTGTTTATGAGGGAAAGAACTTGAAATTTTCGTTCACTTCCCAAACATCCTTCTTTGCTAAGAAATGAGAACTAGATCATTAATTATCAAAATAAATATATTATGTTTATAATCAAGGTATATAGTCCTTTTTAAAAAACTTAATATAGTATGTATAGATTAGTATATGTGCATGTTTATAATCCTTTTTCAGGGTTTTGCTCGAACCCAAGAGAAATTCAAAGTGTTGATGGGGAAGGACCAAAGAGAGTGGTGGGGTTATCAAGTTTAGAAAGGATGAACAACAAACTGTATAGAAACAGAGTCTTAAAGAGGAAAAACTTCAACTATTATGAAAGAATATCAAAACTTACTTCGTACATCATTGGTTATCCCTATTTATACACATACACATATAACTGTGTAACATAACTAACTTAACACGTGCGTAAATTACATCATATAATATTTTGACTATTTTATATTTAAAACTCTCCCTCAAGATGGAGTGTAAATATTAATTACACTCATCTTGAAGAGAATATTTGAGAAAGTATTGTAGCCAAGAGGCTTAGTCAAAATATCTGTCAATTGATGAGCAGATGAAATATGTAGTGTTTTCAAAACTCCTGCCAGCAATTTCTCCCTAACTATATGACAATCAATGTCTATATGTTTGGTTCTCTCATGGAAAATTGGGTTTGCCGAGATATGTATTGCAGCTTCATTATCACAAAAAAGAGCAGCTGATTTTGATTGTGGAGCAGAGAGGTCCTTGAGCAAGTGTTGCAGCCAAGTGAGTTCACAAGTTGTTGTTGCCATAGCCCGGTATTCAGCCTCTGCTGTAGACCTTGAAACTGTATTTTGCTTCTTAGACTTCCAAGAAATCAATGACTTACCAAGAAAAATACAAAAACCTGTTATAGACTTCTGGTATCCCTACATGCAGCCTAGTCTGCATCACAAAATGCTTTCAACTCTAGCTCATTTTGTGCTGGGTAAAATAAGCCTTGACCAGGATTGTTCTTTATATATCAAAGAACTCGATGGGCAATTGCTAAATGATCCTTAGTTGGACTGGAAACATATTGACTTAATATTTGTACAGAAAAACATAAGTCAGGCCTTGTTATGGTCAGATAAAGTAACCTGCCTACTAGTCTTCTGTAACATTGTGGATCTAATAATGGTTTGCCCTCTGTTTTAGACAACTTCAAATTTTGGTCCATCGGAAATGATGTTGGTTTACAAGCTAAAAACCCTGAATCTGAAAGAATTTCTAGTGCATACTTTCTTTGTGAAACTGAATTCCTTTTGCAGATCTAGCTATTTCAAGACCGAGGAAATATTTTAACAATCATAGATCTTTTAACTTGAATTGAGAATGAAGATACTTCTTTAGATCAGCTACTACAGCTTCATCATTACTAGTGATAATTATATCATCCACATAAACTAGTAATGCAACAAAAGAATTATGTTTCTGTCGAGTAAACAAAGTATGATCTGTTGAAAATTGAACAAAACCATGAGCTATTAAGGCAGATGAAAACTTGGAGAACCATTGTCTTGAAGCTTGCTTCAGACCATACAAGGACTTATTTAATTTGCAGACCAAACCCGTACCCGAATTACATCCACTAGATGACAAAAACTCCCCCTTACCAGTATTCAGATTACAATAAAAACCCTGAGGTAATGATATATAAACCTCCTCTTTCAAATCCCCATGTAGGAAAGCATTGTTGACATCCAATTGGTGTAAAGACCAAATTTTGGATGTAGCAATGGCTAGGAGAACTTTGACTGTAACCAACTTTGCAACTGGTGAGAATGTCTCCAAGTAGTCAAGCTCATCTTGTTGTGTATAGCCCTTAGCAACTAATTAGGCTTTATACTTCTCCACAGAACCATTAGAATTATATTTTATTTTGTAAACCCACTTACATCCAACAGCTTGTTTGTTAGGAGGTAAGTGAATTATTGTCCAAGTTTTATTTTCTTCCAAAGCTTTGATTTCATCAGCCATGGCATCACACCATTGAGTATGCTAGATGGTTTGTTTAATGTTTGAAAGATTTTGGCTCTTTTTGAGAGGAAATGGAAAGCGTAAAGGCTTTATGAGATGATGAAAGTTTAGAATATGATAGAAAAGAGGATATAGGATAAGGAGTACCTGAAGTGGAGCTTGCAACCATGGATTTAGATGATGAAATGACTTCAGCTTTGTTAGCTAGATTGCAATGATAATCTGCAAGATATGATGGTGTTTTGTGAATTCTAGTGGATTCTCTTACTCTGGTATGTGAATCAGAGATATTTGTGTCTATGGAAGGGGAAGTTGATATTAAATTTGGACTACTTACAGATTCATGCAATGTACTAGAAGAATGAATATCTGAAACGAATTGCACTGGCTGAACATTTTGAGACTGAGACTGAGATTGAGACTAAGCAGAGTTAAAAATATCAGACGGAACAAACTCATATGTTTGAGGAACTAGTATAACTACAGAATTATTTGTAAGTTCATGACCAATTTTGAATGGAAAAACAAATTCTCGAAATATTACATCTCTACTCAGGATAATTGTATTTGTTTCTAAATCATACAATTTATACCCTTTGGTTCCATATGGATAACCAAGAAAAACAAAAGTATGAGCTCTAGGATTAAACTTGGAATGATTGTATGACAAAGTAGAAGCAAAACACAAACAACCGAAAACTCTAAGATGAGAGTAATTTGGTGTTTTTGAAAATAAAACCTCATAAGGAGATTTATTTGACAAGAGAGGAGAAGGAGTTTTGTTTATTAGATATGCTGCTGTTAGAATGCATTCACTCTAAAAAACAAGTGGTAAATTTGCATGGAATCTAAGAGATCTTGCTACATTCAATAAATGTTGGTGTCTGCGTTCAATTACACCATTTTGTTGAGGTGTAGAAACACAGGTTTGTTGGTGTAAGACCCTTCTAGAAGAGTAGAAAGAAGGCATATTGAACTCAACCCCTCTATCAGTTCTGATGATTTTGATATTACTATCAAATTGTGTCTCTATGAGCTTAAAAAAAAAAGACTGAATGAGGGATCGAGTATCAGCTTTATTTTTCATTAGATATACCCAAGTACAATGTGAATGATCATCCACAATTATTAGAAAATATCTAAAACCAGTAAATGAATATAAAAGAAATATAAAATTGTAGGAGTCGGTTGTTATGAATCTCGCCACTTAATACATAGAGTAATTTATAATCAGAAAAATGAATGGAGTGAATTTCATGATGTCAATGGCGTATGATCATCAATGATTTCTCGTTACTGCTTAGATAAGCTTCCTGACAGTAAAAGAAACAGAATGAACATCACATACAACTTTTCACATTGTTTGGCTTAATGATCATGAAGCAGTGTTTTTACATGCATCCAAGCTTATAAAGAATTATGAATACCGGCCACATCAAACAAATAGAACCTAAAAATAGAAAATAATATGAATTTTCTCATGGTTCTCAAAATAAAATTAAAAATGTTCATTTAAAATCCTTCTAGAGTGAAAAGATGCACCAAACAATCTGTATGTTCATCTGAGAAAAATTTGGGGGCAATAAATGGAAGTTGCAGATTTTGCAAAGTATAAACAGAAACATAAATTGAGATCTTTATGTTTTCTCCAAATTTCAACAAAGGTACGTTCATAAATAATGCCATGAGTTTAAAAGAAATTTTGAAGATTTTTGGAAAGAAATTCTTGACCATTATCTGTGCGAATAATTTTGACTGTGGAGTTATATTGTTTTTGTACAAGAGCAAAAAAATTCATTAAGTGACTAAAGGTTTCGAATTTGAAATGCATTAAATAATCCATGTGCTGCGTGAGAAAGCATCAATAATAGTCAAAAAATAATGAGCTCCACAAATGGAGGCAATGTGATAACCACCCCAAATATCACAATGTAATCGATAAAAAAGAATTAAACTTTTATTCGCATGATCAGAAAAAGGTAAACGGGTGTGCTTCAAACAAGCACAAGTATCACCATGAGAAAACTTACAGGACTATAAAAAATAATGGGAATATGAAAGCTAGAAAGGTACCTAAGCAACAATGTCATAAGGTCTTATTGTCAATAGTCTGAATGGAAAAGGTAGTGTGATGTTGGGGCTGGAAAATGTAGAGTCCATTGCAAGCTTCACTCACTCCAATCAGCCTCTTCAACTGAAGATCTTGAAAAAAACAGTAAGAAGATGACAATATAGCAACACAAGGCAAGTTTTTAGTGATATAAGGGATAGAAAGGAGATTAAATTGAAACTTGGGGACATAAAGGACATTTTGTAATATAAAGGAGTTGGCTAGGAGAATTGTTCCTATGCCTTCAACGGGACTGGTTTCTCCCGTGGGTATCCTAATGCAGCGGGTTATGGGTAGCGGCTGGAGATCGGAGAAGGCATCTCGGCAGTGGCTTATTTGGTCGGTGGCGCCACTATCGAGGATCTAGTGATGCCATGGGTCAAAGGAGATCGAGGTTTGAGAAGATTTACCAAAGGAGGGTTCGGCTAAAGAGGAAGATGAGGGTTGGAGGAGACTCATCAACTGCTAGTAGTTCTCCAGTGAGGCCTAGAATAGGGCTCGTAGTGACGCCTGCGAAGTGCGCCGTTGCCGATAGTTTGCTTAGAAGAGAGGGTTTCTGAGCTTGCCGAGGTTCTCTTCCAGGTGGGTAACTGATTATGCGCCAACAACGATGTCTTTGATGGCCTTCTTTTCTGATTCAGAGCATTTGATGGAGGATTTTTCGTATTGGGTAGCCTGAGTAGCAAGAACAACGGTCTTGGAGGATGGACGTGTGACATGAAGTAACCTCTGTTTTTCTTCTTGGAAGAGGATGGAGAATACTTTGTTGAGTGAGGGAAGAGGCTCAGTGGCATGTATTTGAGTGCGAAGAGCAGCGAATGAGTCGTTGAGTCCCAAAAGAAATTGGAACACACGCTTGTCCTCAGCCATTTTTTTTAAGGTATTTGCATCAGTTATTGGTTGAAGATTTGCAAGTTCATCCCATAATTGTTTGATGCTATTGTAGTAATCTGGGATTGAGAGTTGATTTTGGTGTATGTTTGAAATTTCTCTTTTTAGATGAAAAAGTCGTGCATTATTTCCATGGCAAAAACGCGACTCTAGATCAATCCAGACGTCTTTAAGATCGTCATGGTAGTCTAGGAAATTAGCAAGGGAGGGGGTTATAGTGTTTAGGGTCCAAGTGAGGACCACATCTTTGGTCCTACTCCATTGAGGGTATTCAGGAGAGGTAGTGGGTGGGGTTTTGAGACTGTCATCAACAAAACAGAGTTTGTTTTTAGCATTGAGAGCTCTTCGAATAGCACGTTGCCATTTGGAAAAATGGTCTCCGATTAGATGACTGGAAATAAGAGTGATGCTGGAGGATACATGGAGAAGAAAGGGGCTATAATTGTTCATCAGAGGAAGCCATGGGAGAAAGGGGAGCGTTGGTTTTTCTGTCAGAAAAGAGGTTTGGCTAATACCATGTTAAAAAATAATTTGGTAAAAATGCTAATTTAATTTCTTATTGATCTGTGTACAAATATATAACCATACATGAGTATGCTTTACGTGGAAATAAAATCAAAATGAGCTAAACAAATAAATTCTAATATGCTGTAACTATTGATTAACAAAATTGATGGAATTGCCAAATTTATGGAAGCTAGAATTAGGGGATTTGATGTGCTGTAATATTGTAATCTATCATTTTTCGCATATATCTTACTGTTTTCTTTTATAATTTTTTTTATTGTTAGTTCAAATATAAAAAGAGTTTGTCTTTCGAAAGTTTGTTTGTAGAGATTGAATTATCTCTTTTTCTGAATAATGAGGTTGAGTCTCTATTTAAATAGAGTGTTATCTCTTACACTTTGTCTGTAAAGAATATCAGCAATAATGAAGACTATATTAGTTATAAAAGAAAATAATATACTAGTGGAGCCGCATATGCATCATTTTAATTTATGATATTATATTTAATATGGAAATATCATACAACGTATGATATAAGTTTTTATGTTGAATGAATTGGGAAGAATTTTCTTTAAAAAAAGAAGATAATGTTAAATATAATATTTAAGATATATAAGTTTAGGCACTATTTTAAATATATATATATATATATATATATATATATATATATAAAGCCAATTTTTCATATAATTTTTAAATTTATTATAAGTTTTTTTTTTTTTTTTGAAGATTAACTTGATGAAACTTACGAACATTAACATTATACAATTCATTTCAAAACAAAAATATTAATGACCCATTGACCCATTCAGCTGCAACACTCGCAGGAAAACCAATAACGATAGCGCGGATTTGATTGATTGGTAATTATATTGAGGGAAGAAATATTTATAATTTTATATATGAAAATCATTTTTTTAATAATAAATCTCATTTTTAAAAAAAAACGTAAAACTTGCATATAAAAAATGCTTGGCTCACCAAGGTCTTCACTAATTTTTTATAATTTTTTTACTAAACAATTAAGGAAATATTTTTTTAATGAGTTTGTAATTTTAGTTTTTAAATGTTCAAGGAATTTTAAACAAAGTCTGAAAATAAATAATAAAAGAAGATTTTGGCCTTCTCGGTGACACTTGAGAGTATGCAGCACCCAATATAAAAGTAATATACAGACATACATAAAATAAATAAATACATAAATAATAGAAAAAAGAAAAAAAAAGAAATCCACTTTCAGTGCTGATCTTCAGTAGCTGAAGTAAATCCTGTCGTTGAAGAGAAGGTTTCAACTTCAAAGTGGACCAGTGTTAATATAGCAGAAACAATGATGGTACAAGCTAAGATAAGAATGAGTTACATTCTGATACATTTTATATCTGGAAAAGAACTAGTGCTGTGCTCGCATCTTCCCTCAATAATACACCAAACTCTTCACCCAATCTATCCCAACTCCCAATACAGTGTCCTTCCCTCATGTAACAAGGGGGAAAACTGCTCGATTTTAAGAAGAAAAACTGGGCAAAGAGCTTGTTTTTCCCTCCTTTTGTCTCCATTTTAACAAGAAAAACTGCTCTACTAACTATTTGTTATGACTTCATGGGATGGTCAAGCTCTCGGAAGCAATTTACTGAAAAGAGTGCAAAATAAGGTTATCATCTAAAGCTACATTACTTTCAGTACTTTTCAGGTTTGAGATCTTGTCCGCATTTTCGCCCTAGCGAAGAATACTCCAGCCAAGAGACCTACAGAAAACAATTTTTGTTTAAAAAAAAAACTGCAAAATCAAATTTTGTTTCAGGTGGTAAGTGGAAAATGTAATATTCCAATGGTATGGACTGAACTTACCGAAGAGTATGCTTGTGGCGTTTTCCAAGCTGGTAGGAACTTTGAAAAGAAGGATGCCAGCAATTGACAAAGGGATCTTATTCAATGACCCCACGAGGCTGCAGGATGCAGTTCCGTGATTACAGTTGTATTACATTAATATTTTCTAATCTAAAATAATCACAATGGTTTAATGAAACACATACACACACACGAAGAGCTAATTTGTTATCATCTCCAACCAAATTTCATTTAGGTTAAATTGAACCTTGGTTTCATAATGACATAAAAACTGAACTCAAACCAGTCCCTTCAATGGTGAAGTTTTAAACCCCTCACCCCACATGAACCCAATGCAACTATTTATTATACACCCATGGTGTGTTCTTGGGTGGCTAATTTGCACAAATCACTAATCTTACCAGTCCCAACCTCCATTTGGCTTGCACTTTGTTCACTAAGAAAAAACCAAATCTAACAGCAAATAAAAGTTGGAACCTAGACAAGCCCATTCTCAAAGTCAGATCATCTGGGTCTCAATTAAAAGAGAAAGAAACAGAAACAATCTGGGTCTCTTTTTTTTTTTTACACAAAAACAAAAAGAAAAATGTTCCTACCCAAAAATACCCTATCAGCCATTAGACATTCGCTATTTTCCCCCCTTTTTCTGGGAAAAGCATTCTTAATATTACCTGTACGTTGTAGCCCCAGTTTGATGAAGAAACCACATGGAAGTGAAGCTGATTGCTAGTCCCAAAACTCCACTTATTGTCATTACAAACCAGAAGGTTGGCAAACTCAATAGTGGCCTGCCAACTCAATTCAACATCCAAAAGATTCAACAAGAGAATTTGAAAGGGAAAAAAATAAAATAAGTTTTCTCTGCATACAGTTAGAGCTTAGTCAAGGCACTCAGACTGCCAACTAACATATCTCCAGAGTTCAGGTATTAAACATATAGCTAAAAAGAAGTGGAAGTCCAGTGATGTATTTAGCTGAGGCATTGAAGCATCGCTTCTGCCAACCCTGATTCATCTAGTGCTTGACCTTCCTAATTTTGGTGAAATTGTTGACACCGTTCTCTATGTTTATCTTAGTCTTTGACCGTCGTGTCAAGCTGATCAAGGAATCAACACCTTCCTAAATCGGGTATAGTCAGAGATCTTAAGAGGAGGTTCACCCGAGTGAGAAACCCTTTGAAGGTGTTGAAATATTAATTAAATGATTAACTCCACTTCTTACATCAGCTTGAGTCCCTGCGATAGATGGAGATTTAACATAGTACCGAAGCACTAATCCTAAGTGTAAACCCTGACTCTCTTTTTTCACCCTAATTCCACTTAAATAACAATAACACACCTTCTGAGTTTCTAGTTAAACTTTAATAATATAATAATGCTAAAAGGGATGGTTATAAAATGTAACAGTTCAATCGCGTACCCTTGCTATAGCAATGGACAAATTTCCTTGCTTACTTATCAACAATACCAAGCCCACTTCTAGATTGCATGGACCAAATTAGATGATCTTTGTTAGATTAGATCAAGGGAAAAAAGCTGCGAAATATATAAAAAAAAATTACATAAACAAAAATACAGTACACATAGATAAACGTACATACTGCTTCTAGTACCCCTAAATAATTCATGTTCAGCTTTAAAATGAATCACTACACTAAACTGAATTTATTGTACTTCAGAGATATTGCTCATGCAATCCAAATATCTGTAACTATTATTTCGATGTGTCAGAAACAAACAGGGAAGAATTGGGTGCTAATGACATTATACTAGCTAGATACTATCAGTGAAGAAAAAAATTCCAGAACAGAGAGAAGAAAAACTCACGTTCTGGAGAGATAATCCACCTCATTGAAAACAAAAATTAGAAGAATCCCTAAAGGCAATGATAGGGTGTTATTGAGCAAGACCATTGAAAACTCATTCAAATTTCCAGATTTGGTAACTTGCTTTGCTGTATCCATGATCCTACGCAGGGTCAGCTGCACAGATAAAATTAAACAAATAGACATCAGACTGAAACTTTTTTATGAGTGAGATAAGTAAGACATAAGACTCAAACTATTAAGGAAAGTAATTATGTGCAAGAAGGTTAGAGAATGCACTCATTAAATCAGTGGACTATAAATGCTAGCTCCATCCCTATTTGTTAGATCTCAGCAGAGATTCCAAATCTTCAAAGAAACATCCTAATTACTTTCTAAACTTCTGACTTTTCAGTCTTGCCCTCATCTGGGTAGGAAAAAATATGAAATACACAAATTATTCCGATTTTTTGTTTTAATCTATTTTTCCCCAGGACCCCATATTAGGAGTGTTTAAGTCATTATACACCTTTCTATAGAATTTACCGATGGAATATAATCAAAATGATTGCATATCTATACATTTCTTACTTCGTTGTCTACTTATGTATTAAAAATACAAATTCCTGATTCTTCAACTTTCGGCTTATCGACCTCTTGGTAAGGTCTAAATTCTTTAGGGGTTTAGTACTAATTAACACAGAGGTTTTGACAATCTAGCTGAAGCATGCCCCTCTTCTCAACCGCAAAAGAGCTTATGATAGCCATGCAAATATGTACATGACATCTGTTAAGAGACTAAATGCGGAAGAATGTGCAACAAAAAGAGAAAAAATGGCCAAACTGACCATTATGCCTGTGGCTTCTGTTAATGTACAGAGAACAGAGAATCACATTAAAATAGAGGTCCAAATTGGGTACTCACAGAATAGGATGCAGTTAAGAAACAATTAGCAATCTGCCATGCATAGCCAACAGCATGAAAAGATAGATCAGTAACCCCTCCAGAAATGGCTGAAATTATCTGCACAGCTCACATAGGTAAAACCGTTTCAAACTTACTCATTTGCAAATTAATGAAAATGTTTAAAGCAAATCTATGCAATCAGAAAGGTGCAAATCCAGAAAGCCCTTGAATTACCAAGAACTCAAACCAGAACAAGATTAGCTGCTGACAAATGTATATGCTGGACACATCAGCACTCATAACAAACATTGCATCATTTCAAACACGTGCCTAGCCGATGGGAGTTATTATAGAACAACCTTATTAATATGTTATCATATGAACCTCATAGACTGCAGGACCACAATTCTCTGGTGCCCTAATGTTTAATTATTTTTGTATAATCCCCCATGCAAAAAGAAATTAACTATATAAATAAAGGCATTTGATATGAAAAAATTTAGCTACCTCATGTGTTCCCCACAATTGCACTCTTAGAATGTATTGATAAAATTCCAAAATAATATGTAAGATGAACTTTAACTTTTCAAGATATACATTAGAAACCCAGAGGACAAGAAAAGGCAAAAACAAACATTAGGAAAAAAAGAATGGGACGCTCTTAGATGCAAGTAACAACTGAAAGATTTTGATTATCTTATTCTACATACCAATTTAAATTTCTTGAAACAAAAAAATTAAAAAAAAAATCGAAAACTACACTTTGATTACTGAACGTACCATTAGGAACAGAGCAGCCCAAACTCTGCTGTCATGATGCTTACTGAATAGATACATTTCTCCAAGAGCAGTTATCACATTGGTAACATTTTTCAGGACAGTGACCATAGCGACATTAATGTATTTCAAACTGCAGAAAATACAAAACAATATGTTATGGAGGATTCTTTTTGGAAAAAAAAAACAAAACAAAGAAAGAGTTTTATGTTACTAAAAGAAATTATTAAGATGAACACATACTAGAAAAATCCCATACCTAAACATGCTTGTAATGAGCATTCCAACAAAAATAACATTCACAGGTAGCCAAACTTTAACCAATCTCCATGTTAGTGGCTCTGTCGATATTATGCCCAGAAAACTCAATAAAGACACAATAATCACTGAAACAAGATTCTGCAGCCATATAAGTAAATGTCAGGGTCATCAGCTCGTTAGATATCAGAAACATTTTATAAAATTGCATAAATCTATCAAATATATTTTCATAAAAAGAGAAAATGATGATCCCATGTCCATACAAGGAACACCAATTACATCAAACTACCTGGTAAACCATCAAAGATATCCCAGCATTAAAATCATAGCTGGAAAGCACAAGCTTGTTGATCAGAATCATGCTGCATGACGAAATGCAATATGCGAGGCCAGACAATAAGGCTTGATTATGTATCTTAAGCACCCTGTGAATTCGTGCTGTCTTATCTCTGTCTTTGTCTAACTTACCAGTTTCCAAGTCATTTTCATTGTTTTCAAAAGGCTTCATTGCAGATGTTGATCTATTAAAAAAAAAGTGGGAGATTAGTTCATATCTAAAGCAACAATCAAAAACAAAAATCAAGTAGTATTATCTTTTGTCCCCTTTAACTCTTAAAAAACTCAGCATATTATCAAGTCCTCTATTTATAAAGAGTGACAAACCATTTCCATTAGGACCTTTTCACCTTCCAAGAAAGATGTTCCAACCCACATGCCATCAGTCTCACATTCACCTCCACCCCCTAACCAAACAGTATGCATTCACCTCTTCTAATAGTCAAAGCGTAATCCTCCAACATGGGAAAGTTATCCATCCTATAAAAATAATATCAATTTTTATGTATCAACTCCCAACTCAGCGACATGTTAATCCTACTAAAATTGTGATCAGCCGTATGGATCATTTTCAACCAATCAGGATCACTCTCATTTATCCTATTCCAGCATTCTATCCTATATATTCAAACTCTTTATCATCACCTTATTACTCGTATCCTTTTTCTCTGTTCCTATTGATGTTGTTTTAGGCCTCCCAACAATTTTTTTTATTTTTCATTCCAACTTGAACAAGAAGGCTTTAACAACTCAAACCCAGTAATCTGAAAAAACTTTGAAAGAATCTGCTCCCTTGGAAGACCAGAATCTGGCAGGAAAATGCATTAGTTTGCAAACAAAACAATCCGTTTTGAATAGCTAGGTTTCATCCTTAAAATTATCATGACTTCCCTCCCAAACTTTACAGGTAGATTGGTTGACGTTGTCAGAGAGATGTGCATGGAGAAAGCGATAACTCTAATTTCTAATGTAATTCCAAAGAAACTGGCCTCTTGCAAGAGCAGAGACCAAAAGGAATACGCAATGAGTACCAACCAAAACAAGCCATTGTGATCAACTCAACAAAAGATGCTTTCAGTAATAAGGTTATCATGACTTCATCTTCTTAAAAGTCACATTTCTCATAAAGTAGACTGCCAGAAACCTCTTAATAGAAAGGCTGGGACTCAGAGAGATGTCCGGAGAGAATAGTAGTATAGTGACAATGAATGAGAGAGCATAAGAAGCATAAACCATGCTAAGAGTAGGTAAGAAGCAGCAGAAAGGTACAAGTGCATAGCAGATAAAAGCCAGTAACAACACTCAGAGAGAACTAAAAATAGAAAAAAGTGAAGTAACAAATAACACAAAACTGAGGATATGATAAAATAATCCATCCCCTAGAATTGCATTTTACTCCTATGATTTTTTCTCTTTGGAAATTGCATCCTTCAATTTTTTTAGTCGTCAAACTTGTAATCAGCAATCAAAGGAAAATCACATATAATGCAGAGTAACAAGTAACCTACAAGTAAGCTAGGAATTTATGTTTAGCATTGGTTGCATATGATACAGATTAGAAATCAGACGGCTGCATTCATACTGAATTATTTTACTCAATATATTTCAGAATATGGGATTGGCAACCAAAAAGTGTATAAATAGGAAGGAGACCGAGAGAGAGAGAGATGCAGAATTTGAGAAAAGCCTCCTTCCATGTTGAGATATCTGTTTACGACTAACGTTTAACGTAATTGACGAGTTTGTAAACCCAAAAAATGTCAAATTTCAAAATATAAAAATTTATGAACAATCAGTGGGCAACAAACAAAACCAGTAACGACCCATTTTCAGTCGCGAGCAATCTTATTCAGCACAAAATTCTACGATGCCAAAAGAGAGCAAGGAGAGAGTACCTTGAACCCATATAAGCCAAGACCTCAAAACCCGTCAAGGGTCACAAAAGAAATGGACAAAAGGCGAAAAAATGAGAGAAATTGGGAAGAAAATAAAATGGATTTCCTTTTGGGATTTTAAGAGATTCAGGGAGAGTCTATTCACAGAGAGAATCACAGAGATGAGAGAAGAATTTAAGGAGCTGGCGTGGCGCAAACTATAGAGTCAAAACTAACTCAAATGTGAAAATGAAGCTCCTTTACATCTGTCGAATTGTTTCTCACTTCTTTTTCTTTTTCTGGGCCATGTTCGTTATGTATGCACCCGTCCAGTTTTTTTTTTTTGGTAGACTTTCACAATTCTCATGAAGTGGATGCTACGATGCGCCGGTCTGTGCGGGTCCGCACTATGCCACTATAGCATTTTGGGTCAGCGGATGCGTGCGTTTGCTTCTCTAAAATTTTGATAATTCCAGTACTGGTTTTGAAATTTCCATAACCATCCCAAAGTGACTCGGCGAGGGAAGTGCCTCGAACCAGCCAAAACAAAAAAAAAAAAATATATATATATATATATATATATACTAGATAAAAGTAACGTGTAAAATATGTTTATTTAATTTAATTTCTAAAAAAATTAAAAAATAATGGATGATAAATAATTATAAGTTTTCATATATTATAAAAAAAAATATTAATAAAAACAATAAGATAGTCGCATAAATAAACATAACCTATAGGATTATCAAATTTATTTGAAATAATTTGATTAAAACTTTAATAAAAAATTTATTCAAAATATTATATTTTTATAATTTTAAAACAATGATCTAATATTTGCGTCATTTTACACAGCTTCAAAAGAGATGACATTAAAATACCTATATTTTTAGTCTTTGAGTTTTTCTAGATCTACATAAACTTAAATCATCCACAAATTTTTTAGTTATGTGATTATTTTTAAGAAATAATATAATTTTTTTTTAAAAATAAATTATATAGTTTATAATTTATATAAAAGAATGTTTTATTATAATTTATAATATGAAATTTTAATCTTAAATATGTAAATTTATTAAATCATATTAATTTCAATAAAATATCAAATATATATAATATATTAATTATATTTATTGTCTATTATTACCAATTTAATATAATTATAGTTAATTATATATACCGTATATTTATCATCTCAAAAAATAAATAAATAATACATTCATTTTAAAATTATAAAATAATTTTTAAAGAATGAAATTATTAATCATATAATAGGAATAAATTTTTATGAATAAAATTAAATTATCTAACGTATAAATTAACATCTCTAAGTGAGAATTGCATTATTATATTGTTATGAATGGTTTATTTATATATATTGTTATATATTCTATACTATTATTATTATTTAATATTTATTTCACATAAAAAAAGTTTTTAAAGAAAAGTTTATCGTTATAGAAAATTGAAGTGGTGTAATTAAATTTAATATCAAGAACATTATTTCGGTGATTAATGGAATTAATAGATTGTATTTAAAATAATATTTATCATTAAATACAGTATTTATTTTAATAAAAATGAATAGAAAGTGTTAACTTTAACAGAAAAATAAAATTTTTCGTTAAAACAAGATTTTTCGTTAGATAGCTACTTTATATATATAAAGATATATATATATAGTGATTGAAAAGTTTAATGAGATCAGATCGTATTTGTATCCAAACGACGCATAGCTTTCAGCTTTGATTACAAAGAAAATCGAATTCCAATTGACCACAAGCACATAAATATTAGTGGAATGTCATTAGCCTCTTTTATTTTTAGAAATGAAATGAGATAAGTTAATAATTAAATAATATATTATTAAAATATATTATTAATATTATTTTTATTTTAATATTTTAAAAATTGAATTATTTATTTTATTTTATATAAAAATTTAAAATAATTATAATAATTAAATGAGATGAGATGAGATCAAAAAAAAAAAAAATTGTGAAAGCAAACTAGATCTTGAGGTATGAAATCTTTTTATGGGCCTGTAACTTGTTTTCTAATTTATAATTGATAAATTTACCCGTTGTCTCAAAAATTCAAACCAATAGTTCAAGCTTTCCTAGATATTTAAAACATAAACTTCAACAATTGAAACAGCATCCATGTGTTATGGAGTTGGAAGGTGGATCTCAGTCATTATCATAAATATTTGTGCATATATGAACCAGTTAGATTCACGTTTATAGGTTACATAAGCACGTGTTTACAGCCACCTGCAAGCCAGAATAGAATTAGGATTAACTTGGCCAAAAAAAAGTCAACCAAATTGGAAAATCCTTTGAGTGTTGCTCCTCAGTGCTCGCCTAACCTACTTTCTTTATCAATCAACTATATACCATAAACGTGTGGTGTAGTGGATGACCAATGGACATATTTAGCACAAGTATCCATTCAATAAAGTATTGGATTTCAAGCTTCTTGGTGGCTGTATTTAGTAAGTCCTAGGGTTCATATTCTCTGTTTACCTGTTTCCCAACTTGTGTTCAAGACATTGGATCCAGCATAAGATAACTAGAACTAAATATGCTAAACTATATTGTGTTGGTCTAATAATGGGGGGGTCAATGGTTTAATCAGGTTTTGTTATTCATCATCCTATTAACCATAATCCTTTTATTATTCATAACTTGACATCAAATTATTGAATAAATATTTGTTATTTTTCACTTATTTGTCAATCATTTGATGTCACTTCAGGAGATAAAAGTTAAAATAATGATGAAAAAATATTTTTCTTGCTCTAAAGGAAGTGGTAATAATTTTGGGACATCAGGAAATAAGGCATGACTAACTTATAAAGTGAAACCTACCAGTTTGCTGAGGCCATAATTGTAAACTGGCTTAGAATTTGTATTCCTCAGAATAAGTACAGTGTTCCATCTCATGTCTGTCATGTAAAATACCTGATCGTTTACATCTAAAAATGTTGTGAGCTCATCCAATAATAGTACTTTGCAAGTTTCAGCTAAAGCACCAGCAATTGCCACTCTCTGTTTCTGTCCACCACTGAGAGTTTGAGCAGACCTCTAGAAATGCAACAAAAGACATAAGCAAACGTCCAACTTCTAGCAAATACTTCGACAATCCAAAAGATATTGATACAAATAAGTTAACCTGCAGGTAGTCAGACATGCCAACAGCATTCAAAGCATTAGACACCCTAGATCTAACTTCGTCTTTGGTCAAATTAAACTTTCCAAGGCCAAATGCCACATCGGATTCTACTGTAGGCATCACTACCTGCAACACAAGAGGGACAGCCATCATAAATGATCAGTTTGGATATTTAATTATGGTGTAATTTTTTCTTGTCTGTGCCTATCCTCTAATCCTTGACCAAATTGTTTACCGTGCAGCCGTGCCTAGTTTTAAGTTTGAACCCAGCAAATTGCAGAGAGCAGGTGTAAACTCCTGCTTTGGAATTTTTACAGCCTCGGCAAGATTGGTTATGGTCTATTTTCTGAGCAACTCATTCACTAGATTTAATTATCCACTTCTGCTCATTACATATTGATGCCCATACTCATCTGGACCTAATTTTGAATAGATATAAGAACAAACTAGCTTTATTAACACCATTTTGAACCTCAGTAGGAAATTTTCAATAATTCATACTCCCAGATACTTTATTCCTACCATTTTTCTGTATATAATAGGTATAATCTATCATATAGTCTGCTTGGTTGAGAGAGAGAGAGAGAGAGAGAGAAATTTAGGAGTAGGGTTAGAGCAAGGCAAAAAGATAAGAACCTTATTGCAATTAGAGCAAGGCAAAAAGAACTGGGAAGATCTAGTTAATGTGATTCTTGATGCGTTGGAAAACTATATTAATGGGCGAATTTGTCTCTAATGAGGATTTCCAAATTCAAACTCCTAAAATGCATATACGTTGGTTCCAAGCTGAGTTCTAAAATTTAGGTCATTGTTTTATGCGAGGATCATAAAGATATTATGACTTTTTCCTACCTTATATAAGCATATCATTGACACGAAATTGAAGAGGAGGACATGATAGAAGGCTCAATTCTGAAGACAATAAAAAAATATACTCTTATTTTCTTAGTTCTTTAGTGGAGAATTAAATCTTGAATAAAACCTAGAGTGCAAATTGATCGGTAAAAATACTTTTGACTTTATTTCAATTCATATATTAAACTTTATTTTTTATGATTCTAAGATTCAATTCTATGTTTATTTTGGATATTATAAGTTTGAGACAATTATATTAAATCTTACCACAATTTGATTATCTTGAGCTATATGATTAAGAATATATGATTGTGACTTGAAAATGTTTTCATCCCATTAATATGATCTTCTGCTACACTATTAGTTTTGAACATACGGTCGTTTTTAGATCTAATCTCTCTTTTTATACATGAAAACTGTAGTTTGTTAAGGAAGAATTTATTCTAGAATTAAATTTGAGAGAATAGATGCATATATGATATAATGTTACATCTTCCAATTAGAAATTTTGTGCTATTATTCGTAATTGTGTATATAGTTTGAATTGAAAAAGTAGTATTGAAGCGAGTTGATGAAAGTCCGAAGTTTACTACTTCTACCTTTTTTATCCGTACACCATTCTCACTTTAATTACGTGCTTTAAGTAGAATTTTCATATTCTTATTATATTATCCTTTAATATTTGCCTTTAATCTTGCATCTTGTAATGTTTCTTACAATTACTTGTAAATCGACACTCTAAACTATAGTATATGTGTCAGGCCCGGCCCAAGGCCTTCAGCCAGCCCGTGACCCGGCCCAGACCCAGCTCGAAAACGGCGTCGTTTTCGCCCAGGTAATTAAACCCTCCCCGCCCCCTTTCTTCTTCTTTCTTTCTTTTCCTTTCTTTCTTCTCTTTTCCCCTGGGCGGCAGTTTCTCCCCTGTTCTTCAGTGCTTCTTCCTCACGCCCACTCCTCCACGTTCTCGACAGTTACGAGCTCATCAGAAACCGCAACGGAAATATCTTTCTCTCCCTCTCATTTTACGGCATTTGCAGCTTGGATTTTGGGTCTCCTCTCTTGCGCCGAACGCCCCTGTTTTTTTTTTTCGTTCACCGCTTGGTTTCTCGCCGGTAAGTGTTCTCTTAATCCCCTAGTGTATTTCGAATTTCTTCTATCCAAAATGAGATGTGGATTTGGTGTTTTAATCACTTAAAAACTTGGTTAAATTTCCTTGTTTATAGTCGATTTTTTTGAGGAAGCTGGAAAGCAATCTCGGCCTCTGTTCTTCGCGGGTTGCCTTCAATTTCTGGTAAGAACTTCTATTTTTTTCTTGAGACCGATTGGAAGCTCGTATGCTGGTTACGCATCATATTTTTATGTATATGTTGGCAGTGGTTTTGGGTTTTGGGTGATTAGTTGCGGAACCTTGTGTGGATTGAGGAAAATCTGATTTAATTGAAATGTATATAGACCCGGTTGAGTACTTTCTCTATACCGAAATATTTATGGAGTTATACTCTATTTTTCCAAATCCATTTTTGAAGGATTTTTGGTGAAGGTTCAAGGGTTGGTTGTCTAAATTTCTTTTTGTTGTTTTGGTGCTGTCGATGAGTTGTTTGGAGCGTGTTGGGGGTTGATACAGGATGAGGGAAACATGATTTTGGGTGTTGAAATTTTGTAGTTTGTGAAGTGCTGTTGAAACGCATATAATAATACTCGGTTTGGTGGCTAACGGTATGTATTGAAGAAATCATTTTTATGGTATTTTGGGGTTTTGAGAAAAATACATGGCAAGCTGGAATGATGAATAGTTGCTGAAATTTTGTGGGTTTGGAAAAAAATAGTCGTTGAGCGTTTTCGATACTATATTTGTTGGGTTGCTGGAAATTTGTGAATTTTTAGACAGACATTGTAGTTAATTTATAATTTATGATTTTAGACCTTTGGAGTGGTCATTAATATAAAGGGAATTATTTTCATGTATAGGTGACGAAACTCTTAGCTTTGAGACTCAAAGTTTTGATTTTTCGCTACAGCAGTCAGGTAAGCGGGGTTCGTATGCTCGGTTTTATACCAAAAGGAAACTGAGGTTGACTTTTAAAATTTTGTGTTATTTGTTGGTTACGAAATGAAAACTTGAGAAAAAAAATCAACCTCAGTCGATTGTTTGCATTATTCATTAAGCTTATATAAAAGAAGGAAAAATATTTCAGGCATGCATTGTGTAGACATGAGCTGTTGTTTTGTCGTGTTATTTTTCTGAAATGTGAAAAGAACATTTTTGTCTATCTGAGAAAAATTATGCCTTAATTGTGTTGACTATGTTTTATTTACATAAGCTTTATTCTGAAAATAGTTTGGATTTATGTGTCTTTAATAACTCTGAAAATCTTTGGCATAGTATTCTGGTTAGTATTTGACTTTATCTCTGCTTGGCTCTGCTCTGCTCTGTATTTGCTCTGTTTGGATTTGGTACCAATTTCCTATCTCTGAGTGCACCCACTTTGGAAACAAAGTGGTTTATTGTGGGCTTTCCTATGTGCACACTCGGGGCTCCGAGAACGAATAAGGGAAAGTTTCACCTCTGTCTCTGCCTGGTTTGGCCACCGGGATTTGCACAACCCTACCACGGGGGTTAAACATGGTCTTTGCTTTGTGAGATGCTCCGATTGATATAGTGATAATACTCAGTTTGTTTATGCCAAAGTAATTGATGATTTAAATTGTCTTGAAAATCTTTTGTTTCTTTTATGCATAATTATGTTTTGTTCCGTACTTTATTACTTGGTAAATGCTCATGTTTGCACGCTTGTATAGGTTCTTCGCTTACTGAGTTGTGGAAAAACTCACCCCTCTTATCTCATATATTTTTCAGATGATCTGGATGTTCCATCAGAGGGCCAAGAGTAGAGTCTTGATCAAGTTTTAAGCTGTTAGGGCCATAGGCTAGATGAGAGAAAATAAAATTTAATTTATTTATTATTTGGGTTCTAGTTTCATTGGATTTATGGAATGTTAGTTATTATTTATCGTTAAGCTTCTTGGGAGAATGTGAACCCTCTCAGTTATGATTTATTCATATTCTTTTATTTATGACTTGGTGGACATTGTTATATGGATTGGTTCGCGAAAAATATTTTTTATTTTGAATATGGTCGGAGACCTATTATTATTTGTATTTGAGGATGGAATATACCAAATAGGTGAAGTTTCGTGACCCCCTACGAGTATGGGGCGTTACAATATGATAGCATAATAGTTTAAGCGTAATCAAAACACATCCTTAATTATTAAATAAAAAAAAGTAAAAATAAAAACTACAATCAAAATCCCCAGTCAATATTCCTATATGCAGATTTAGCATTTCTCTTTCTTTTAAAGAAAATATACAATAATCCTAATATTAGTCAACGTACCATGACATCCTCTCTGCCAAACCACCACACTCGTGATGTGGCCACTGCAGCTGTTACGTGGACTTTGGCCACGTGTAATAATCACATGTTCTGTTGAACCCAATAAGTAGAAATCTACCGAAGGAAATGTTCAGCATGCCCATAATATGAAGAGTTCGAAACCTTTCCGACTCGATCCGCACAATAAAATAGACAATGCATCGACCCATCGATTTTATCTCTGGTCTCAAAATAATCAAGCACGTCTGTACTTATGTCAATGGGCTGTGCATTGTGCAAAAGAACACTTGTCTATTTTATTTCACTTATCTTAAATTTCGGGTAAAATTTTATGAAATGTTAGATTCAGAATATATTCAAATATCATTGTGTTAGCCTGCAACATCTGATATCATTCAAGTGAGAGATTTGAATGGGTTCCGGTCATAAGGCCCGTGCTAAAGAAATTTGGATCCAAGATTCCAACCTAAATTGGTTCCTCTGATCCAGGCTAATGCATCATCTTATTTTGTAGACCACTGGTTTGTTTTCAAAATTCATTACCTCTCATCTCATATTTTCAACTCATCTCAATCACTCATTTTAAATTTTAACTCATATCAACCACTCATTTTATTACTATTTATAACTCATCTCATCTCATCTCATTTCTGAATCCAAACGAATGGTTAAGAAAATAGGAACACGACTCACTGAAAATGATGACAGATAAATCTTCACCGTTAAGGTTTGCAATAACTCCACAATTAATCAAACATTCCAAGTCCACTTGGCGGGTCGGTAAATGCCCATAACTATGAACGTTGCCTTACCTGTCCAGGTGTTGGCTACATCTGCCAGCCAGCCACGTGCGGCAGAGGGAAACAACGAAGACGGTACAAAATGGACCTCAGTCAAACCTGACAGAATTAAAATCACAGCATTAGATCCTACACGGAAATGAACCCGTTGCACAGAGTAATGATTCCAAAGAGAGTTTATCCCCCGTTGTCATTTAATGAATATCCCTATCTATCTGATCTATGCCGGCTGTATTCTTCTCCCCCTCTATAGTCTCTTGGGATGAGATGCGGAATCCCTATTATGGGTTGACTTCAAATCCACACCTTTATCTCGTTTTTCTTCTAGATGGGGGATCTGACTCATGCTTTCTCAATTTCTTTTCTTCCCTACTATCTTCTCTTGACTTCGGCTCAAATTCATCATCACCATGCCTTCTCAATTTCTTTTCTTCGATTCCATCTTCTCTGGACTTTGGTGTTAATTCATCATCATCCCGCTTTCTTGATCTCTTTTCTTCCCTTCCAACTCCTCTTGACTTCAGCTCCAAGTCACCAGCGTCTTGCAGCCTTAATCTCTTTTCTTCTCTTGCATCCTCTCTTGACTTCAGTTCAAATTCATCACCATCGTGCCTTCTCAATCTCTTTTCTTCCCTCCAATCACGAACTTCTCTCGAGTTTGGCTGAAACCCGTTGTCATCATGTCCTCTTGATTTTCTTTCTTCCCTCCTAAGGTCTCTTGCCTTCAACTCAAATTCACGATCGTTGTGCCTTCCCGGTCTCTTATCCTGCCTCCAATCATGATCTTCTCTCAACTTTGGCTCAAACTCCTCATCATGCCTTCTCAGTCTGTTTTCCTCCCTCCTATCACTTAGCCTGGGTTTGCTCTCTAAGGGCCTTTCCTTGGCCTTTGATCTAGAGTGTGAATCCTTATCATCCCGTCTAAAACCATCCTGAATCATAGGCTCCTGAACAGGACTTGATGAATTGTTGTCAGATCGTTTCTCGCCCCATTTAGGACCCTCAAACTTGTCATGTCCCCATCTTGAACTTGCTGCATTCTCAGGACCCCAACCTGTATTTGCAGCTCTCTGGGAATAGAAAGCACAAAGCACATATGAGCACCCAAGGTGGCAAAAATGTAAAACAAGCTCGGTACAATTGGTTCTGCACAGAATCCTCACTTCAAAATGTATTAAAACATGAAAAAACCAACCCCCTAGCCTTAAAAACTGCTCATGCATCATTTATCTAGACTTTGCATGGAAAACAATGAATCTGGAAATCAGTAAATTGCTGAGCAAGCTGAGACTGGGACCAGTTAAAATTCACTGAAATGTGTGATGTACTCCTGGGATAGGCATGCATACATTCATACATATATTTATATCCCATTATTCTGTAGTCCCCTTCATGTATTATTCTCGCCCCTAGTCTCAAACCAAGTCTAACCATTAATTCAATCAAAGCATCCTAACCCCATTTCCAAACCACTCGTAATGTTCCTCATCTTTTGGTGCAGAAATTAAATGTCAGTTTTTGGACCAACCACCAAAAAAAATTGATGATTTACTACATTAATAATTTATTAGAGAAGTGCTACAAAGGGATATCACAAAAATAAACTCACAAACTAAAATGGTTTCTTATAATCCGTTAGATCTACTTTACAGTATGCAATCTGAAGTACCATATCAAGCCATATCAGTTTTTAAATTTACATTTGTGTAATCCTTTTATGGTTAAAGCATTTCTCAAATTGTTATAACTGTCCCCATGTACAGATCCTCTCTTTGACATCCAACATGTTAGCAATCATATAAAACCAGGAACACAAACACAATGGAGAATGGAGATTATCTACCCCAGTATCATTCAGATAATTCACTGAAAAATAAATAAATAAATAAAACAGTATCATCCACAGAATCCAATATCTCATTCAGTCAACAAGCATGTAATGCACAAGATACATTATTTTTATAGGAAACAATTGTATAATAAGAAATAGCCCAAGTACACGAGGGTATACAAAAGGTAACACCTATTTAGAAATGTAATGCACAAGGTATAGGATATAACACAACTCATGCATTAACAACTTTTGAAATGCCAAAAATTGCCTTTTAGGACTAGAAGATTAATGGTCCACCATAACATCTATTGTTCATATCGCCAATTCGCCCCATAAAAGTACAGTTTAGCTAAATTTATCCAGCACACTAAACTACATTTAGAGATGACATGAGGTGAGGGTTTGGCACCAATTCCATAGCCCAAAAGAACAATATCTAGTAATATCCCCCAAGTTATTTTCATCAAAATATAAGATCCTATGTATACCTTTATAACTAACTAACAATAAAAAGCCAAAAATACTCATTAAAACAATGAAAACCATCTCTGGATACCATCTCTAGATTTCAAAGATGAATAACGAACCATGCAACTACTTGGGTATCCTTCTCTAAAACTTCAAAGGAATTACCTGTTCATCGTGAGAAAACTTGCATCCGACTCCACGAGTACAGTCGCCTCTTTGAAAAGCACGGCACACACCTCGCTCCTCCCTCTTCTTCCGCTCCGTCTCCTCGTCTTCTTCCTCTTTCTTTTTATAATTAATAACATGATCCACCCTAATAATTCGGCCTAATATCTGTGCTCCGTTCAAATTATCTAAGAAAGCAAAAAATATATATATTTCTATTAAGCTAACATTGAGCCAGGTAATTTCTTCTCAAAATCTCCAAAGAGTGAAAAAAGAAGATACAAAGAGAGACAAACCAACCTACAGCAAGATTTGTACTTCTCTGGTCTTCATATGCAATAAATGCAAAGCCTTTGGATTTACCAGTGCCTTTGTCTCTAACAAGGTTGACATCAACAACTTCCCCATACCTGAAAATCATTAAGGGGGTACCAAATGTTCTTGAGGAATTGAAGGATTCCAGATACCAAAATTCAAACGAAAAAGATTTAACAAGGGACTTACTGGGCAAAAACAGCAAGCAGATCGCCTTCGGTGAGATCGAAGGGAATGCCACCGGCAAAGACATAAGCTGATTCTTTGTACTTGGCATGCCATGATGCTTCTTCGGATATCCCCAACTCCGCTTCTTTTGAATTGATCTTCTGAAGGCGTTTAACTAGGGTTAACGGGTTCATCGCTTGCTTTGATCGTCGATGCTACTCGGCTCGCTAGTCTCTCAAATTTCCCCGATTATTCACAAATATCTGCTTCTGGGTCTTTAATGAAAGGCTTCAGGGTCATTTGCAGCCCCTTCTGTTTGGGCTAGCCTAACTGAAAACCATCTAACCAGGCCCAAAAATTAATCTATTTATAACAAGTTGTACTAAAATTCTAAACAAAAAATATTAATTATATACTCAATTTTTTATGCACTGAACGTAACGCTGATGTAAAAGTCTCTTCCATCAACTACAACGATAATGATATTTCATCATAAACAATAATTATAATTCTAAGCATTTATGTTATCGTCTCATTTCAACAATAAACAAAACCAAACAAAGCCAGCAACACTCATCTAACATCCATCATCTACCATCATTCAACCCATCTATGATTCCATCATCTATCCTCCCAGATTATCCAACCAAGTCATCATCTAACAAGAAGTTCTAATTCCAACAACAAATATTAGAACAACAACAAAAAACAAACAAATAAGTTTTTTTCATTCCAAGGTGTGCATGAATAAAAAATAACAAAATTAGTGAGGAAATAAGATACACATAACGTTATACAAATAAAGAAAACAAAATTGAACTAACAAATTACAAAAATTGAACTAACAAAAAGGGTTGACAACAACACAGCCGAGAAGCACAATACAGAGAGCATGCCAAGTACTAGCTAACCAATTGCTAGAGTTCCAGACCAGATCGCGAGAAAGGGGGCTGGAAAATCGTGAAGAGGACTTCTGAGATCAACTCGTTTAAATGGAATGCAAATCCGAGCTCGGCTCGAGCCCGATTCTGTTAACGATCGAGCTCGAGCTCGGGACAATGGGGAGTGGCGCTTGACACAGCTTGACACAAGGGGCTAGCTAGGCACGGTGGTTGTTGGCGGATACATGGACATCGAGGGTAGAAGATTTGAGACAGTCACAGAGGGCAACATATGAGAACAACGGAATGACTCTGAAAGAGAGAGAGAGATACCTGCATGACGATGACGATGACGATGACGATGACGATGACGATGACGATGACGATGAAGATGGCGATGATGCGAGGTGCGATGGAGACGTCGAAGGGGGAAGATGAGAGTTCGCCGAATCGCCGATGACGGTAGCGATGATGCGACTATTTTTGAGGTGTTGGATGGCGCGACCGTGCGATGGAGACGTCAAAGGGGGGAGGGGTGGAAGGCGACGACTGTGAGTCTGTGATTCTGTGAACGTGAAGGGGCCAAGCTGCTATCGCATAGAAGGGGGAAGAAAGTAGAAAAACAAAGGTGAAGAGAGGAATGAGATGCGGCTGGGGGAAGGGGAGAAGAAAAGAGTTAGGGTCTTTCAAAAATGGCCAAAACGACGCCGTTTCTACGCTAGAGGCTTGGCTATTTCAGGCACACGGGATGGGCCCGTCACACATAGACAGCCCATATAAAGTAAACACACCCAAACACAACATAAATCACACCAAACACCAAAGGCCCAAACCGCAAAAAACTGAAAATAAAATCAAAATAAAAAAATACATTAAAATAAAAAGCACATAACAATAATAAAAATAAAATACTAAGATCCAACATTAATAAAATAAAATTATATAATCCATAATAATAATAATAAAAATAATACAATAAAATAAAATAAAATAAAATACAATAAAATAAGATGAATAATAATAGTACTAATAAATAAATTAAAACACACTAAATTTGGGATCTCATATTAATAACTAGTGATAAGTTAATAATAATACTTTATAAGATCATAAGTACAATATAAATTCATAGAATATATAATGATGTAATATATAGAATATATTAACACTAAACATGTATGATGTATACTACTTATTATATATAAAGTGTAGTGCTTATTAATTAATTATTTATAAAGTAATAAGATTAATAATTATAATAAATTATTAATAGTACTTTATAGTATGATAAAATTATACCTTATAAATAGGACGTAATTTCATAAAATATATAATAATAGAATTTAATTCATAAGTTATGAGTCAATTCATAGAATGATAGGATCATAATTCATATGTTATAAGTTATGACTATAATTTAGAAAATATTATAATTTATTTCTTATAATATAATATTATAAATTTATATACTATAGTCTATACTTATAATATATGACTCTTTAACTTATAATATTATTAGTAGAACATAATCTTTCTTTTATATATTAGTATATGTTAATATTATGCCAATACACTATCATATATTAGTAATTGATGGACTAATAGTATTAGACTATTAGCATATAAAATTATGAATGTAAACTAGTTCTAACACCACCATGGCACCATCTTTCTAACAACTAATATATATATATATATATATATAGAACACCATTATATTAATATAATATCTTTCTAACATACATATACTAATTGATATATATATATATATATATATTATATATAATATATAGACATAGGAGTTAGGATTATATACTCTATATGATGCAATTTGTAAATATATAATGTTATATGTAATATGTTTACTGGAATTTGGATTCATACATTCATGAGTCATCATAACTTATAGTTTTATAATACTAGAAGATAATATTATAATTTATAAATTTATATATAATATATGCAGTGGATTATTAGTCTACAAGTCTATATAAATTTATAATAATATACATAATTATGTATGTTATAAAAAATATATATTGTATTTTATTTGTAAAAATATATACGAGTCAAGTTCACGCGTTTATAAAAATTGATCGAGCTTTAAACGAGTTTGTTCACAAATATTAATCAAACCAGTCAAATCGAATCGATCGAGCTCTATACGAATTTGTTCACGAACTTTAAACGAATCAATCAAGTTTTATACAAGTTGCATCGTTTAATTATTGAGTATAATTCTATATTTACGATCAATCTATTTAATATATGATTCGAGCCGATCTCAAATTTCATCTAGCCGAATTCGAATTTTGATTATTGAGTTGTTTGTTTGTTTTAAAATCCTAATTTTGGTCAACGGATGTGTGCGTTTGTTTCTTTGAAATTGTGATACTTCCAAGACTGGTTTTGATACCATCCCAAAGTGACTCAGTGAGGGAAAGTGCCTCAAACCCGCAAAAATAAAAAAAAATAGTGATTGGAAAGTTTAATGAGACGAGACAAAATAAAATGTGTCTACATCCAAATGACGCATAGCTTTCAGCTTTGATTACAAAGAAAATCGAACTCTAATTGACCACATGAACATAATTATTAGTGAAATATCATTAGCCTTATTTATTTTTAGAAATAAAATGAGATGAGCTAATAATTGAATAAAATATTATTATAATATATTTTTAATATTATTTTTATTTTAATATTTAAAAAAATTGAATTGTTTCTTTTATTTTATATGAAAATTTAAAAAAATTATATTAATTAAATGAGATAAGATCAGAAAAGAATGATTGTAAAAGCAGACAAGATCTTAACATATGAAATCTTTTTATGGGCCTGTAATTTGTTTTTTAATTTGTAATTAATAAATTTACCCATTGTCTAAAAATTCAAACCAATAGTTAAAAGCTTTCTTAGAGATTTAAAACATAAACTTCAACTATTGAAACAGCATCCATATGGCATGGATTTGGAAGGTGGATCTCAGTCATAATCATAAATATTTGGGCATATAAGAACCAATTAGATTCACGTTTATAGGTACATAAGCACGTGTTTATAGCCACCTGCAAGCCAGAACAGATTTAGGATTAACTTAGCCAAACTCCACTTCTGTCAGCCAAAAACAAAAAATTCAACCCAATTAGAAAATCCTCCGAGTGTTGCTCCCCAGTGCTCACCAAACCTATTTTTATCCATCAACTATATACCATAAACGTGTGGTGCAGTGGATGACCAATGGACATATTTAGCACAAGTATCCATTCAATAAAGCTTTGGGTTTCAAGCTTCTTGGTGGCTGTATTTAGTAAGTCCTAGGGTTCATATTCTCTGTTTACCTGTTTCCCAACTTGTGTTCAAGACATTGGATCCAGCATAAGATAGAACTAAATATGTTAAACTATATTGTGTTGGTCTAATAATGGGGGAGTCAATGGTTTAATCAGGTTTTGTTATTCATCATCCTTTCAAATAATAATCCTTTTATTATTCATAACTTGACATCAAATTATTGAATAAATATTTGTTATTTTTCACTTATTTGTCAATCATTTGATGTCACTTCAGGAGATAAAAGTTAAAATGATGATTAAAAAATATTTTTCTTGCTCTAAAGGAAGTGTTAATAATTTTGGGACCTCAGGAAATAAGGCATGACTAACTTATAAAGTGAAACCTACCAGTTTGCTGAGGCCATAATTGTAAACTGGCTTAGAATTTGCATTCCTCATTCTGACTGATCTCAATGAGGAGCAAAAGTGTGAAAAATATTCGAAATACAAGGAAATTTTTCTTCAAGAATTGATCTGTTTGATGTACGCAGATTGCCTAGTTCTGATAAACTCCAATATTCTTGCTGCATCACCTTGCATGACAACTTCCCCATTTTCCATATAAACAGCACCATCTGCATACTCAAGTTCTTCCAAACGATGGGTCACCCACAATGCCGTAACTTCTTTAGAACTATCCAAACAAGCTCTAACCGCTCTAATTACCCCAACCTAATATAGACAAAGAAAAAATTGATAAATATTAATGGCAAATGAAATTCTTGCTATTTTTGTAAAGTGGTGATTGGTGGATGGTTCACATTATCAAATCTGACTTTCATCTCAATTTGAAGTCAGCTTACCCCAAATGTGTCTATAATATATGACATCATAAAGTGTTCCATCTCCTGTCTGTCATATAAAATACCTGATCGTTTTCATCTAAAAATGTTGTGAGCTCATCCAATAATAGTACTTTGCAAGTTTCAGCTAAAGCACCAGCAATTGCCACTCTCTGTTTCTGTCCACCACTGAGAGTTTGAACAGACCTCTAGAAACGCAACAAAAGACATAAGCAGATGTCCAGCTCCTAGCAAATACTTCAACAATCCAAAAGATATTAATACAAATAAGTTTACCTGCAGGTAGTTAGACATGCCAACAGCATCCAAAGCATTAGACACCCTAGATCTAACTTCGTCTTTGGTCAAATTGAACTTTCCAAGGCCAAATGCCACATCGGATTCTACGGTAGGCATCACTACCTGCAACACAAGAGGGACTGCCATCATAAGTGATCAGTTTGGATATTTAATTATGGTGTAATTTTTTCTTGTCTGTGCCTATCCTCTAATCCTTGACCAAAATGTTTACCGTGCAGCCGTGCCTAGTTTGAAGTTTGAACCCAGCAAATTGCAGATAGCAGGTGTAAACTCCTGCTTTGGAATTTTGACACCCTCAGCAAGATTGGTTATGGTCTATTTTCTGAGCAATTCATTCACTAGATTTAATTATCCACTTCTGCTCATTACATATTGATGCCCAAACTCATCTGGACCTAAATTTGAATAGATATAAGAACAAACTAGCTTTTTATTAACACCATTTTGAACCTCAGTAGGAAATTATCGATAATTCATACTCCCAGATACTTTATTCCTACTATTTTTCTGTATATTATAGGTATAATCTATCATATAGTGTGCTTGGTTGAGAGAGAGAGAGAGAGAGAGAGAGCAATTTAGGAGTAGGGTTGGAGCAAGGCAAAAAGATCTGGGAAGAACCTTATTGCAGAAGGAATTCTTGGAGAAAATAAACCTGAACCATTTCAACTATGGAGAGAGAACCATACTAAAGCAGCATAGAAAAGACAACCACTCATGAAAGCAACCATAGCTCAAGAGGAAAAAAAGATTATCAAACGCCCTGATTTGGGAAGAATTTGGTAGGGGTCCTATTGCATGGTAAAATGGAACTCACTCTGTTATGATATGCAAATTAGAAGCCAAGTAGATTTTTTCTCCATTAATAACAAAAACCAGAGAGTTTGACATGTTAATCTTTAGATTTGCAACCAAACATGAAAAAACTCAATCCGTAATGGAAAGTGTAAATAACACAAATTTTGAAGAGAGAGAGAGAGAGAGAGAGAGAGAGAGAGAGAGAGAGATCACCTGATGGTCTGGATTTTGGAAGACATAACTCTTGGATCCCTTGACATACGCAGTTCCATTCGTAGGACTCAAAAGACCAGCCAGAATCTGCACTACTCTTGATTTGTAAACCCATGAGAATCAAAATCTAGTCAAACAATCTACAATGAGCTTTTTGTTCCTTTCTTTGCCCATTAATACAACTGTAGACAATACAGCTCCCCATAGGCACAACTCCAATTATAGAACCCAAAAAACCCCACCTGACCGATACATCCTCTTTACTCAATGAATAAAAACAAAACAATTACTTCAAATACTCTAATAAAAGTAAGATACTATGAAAAGAAAGAATTAAGTCATTTTTAAAAAGATAAGGAACACAGCCTACAGGCATGGTAAAAATTTTGATGCACCTTCAAGAGGGTAGATTTTCCGCAACCGTTGGGTCCAAGAAGCATCCAGAACTGTCCGGAAGGAATCCGAAGCGAGCAGTCCCGCAGAATCGGCACATAATTTCCCTGCCTCGTAGTGATGGAGAAATTCAGATTCCGGCCTTCGATGGAAAAATTCTCAGTAGCGCCAGTCCTGATATTACAAAGAGCAGTATAACAATTAGAGAACCACAACGAGAGAAGGCAAAAAGCAACCGCAAATTCGAAAGAAAATATTCTGTTGGAAGAAATGCGCAGCTGAAAAAGTTGCTTGTGCAGACCTAGAGGAAGAGGTAGAACGAGGAGGAGGCAAAAGAGGAGCTGAAGCGCGGAAAAGAGTAGAGAGATTCATTCTCTACAATCATTTCACCAGACTCTCAAACTGATTTGCTTGCTTTATCATCGATTCATCTTCCCAATTTGCTTGCTTTATTTATAAAATACAAAAAAATATAATATAATATAGAAAATATAATAAAAAATAAAATAAAGATAATTTAATAGGAGTTTTCGACCTCACCTAGCCTTTGTTGCCGCCAGTGACGATAGGCGACGGATCCGAAACGGGTTTATAACTGCGGCGGGTATACCGAGAGTCGCCGTTATAAGAGTAGGGTCGCCGGAACCCGCCGATTCCGACATCGCCCACCCCCACCAACAACGGCAGGGACTGCAAAATACAAGAGGTTCGATTGGACCGAACCCTAACTTTTCTCATTTTTTTAATCATTAAATAAAAACTAAAAAATAAAAACAAAAATAAAGAGCAAGACACAAAGCGAAACCTTCCAACAGATTACTTATCCTTTTTTAATAAAATAAAATGAGATAAAAGTTAAAATAAAATAAAATATTATTAGAAAATATTTTTTAATATAATTTTGTTTTAGAATTTGAAAAAATTATTTTAAGATTTAAAAAAATTGAATTTTTTATTTTATTTTATATAAAAATTTTAAAAAATATATAATGATAAGTTTGAAATGAAATGTGATGATTTATCAAACCAGGCCTTAAATAACTGATTTGCTTGCTTTACTAGATTTGTTGATTTATAAAATTTCAGTTTTTGAATAAAATATTATAAAATTAATTTAAAAGATTATTCTTCTAATTTGTTGGCGCGAAGTTTATCGATCAAGTTTTTACATCTAATAAATATTTTTTTCTGATATTTATTGATCAAGTTTTTACATTTAATGTAATATTTGTCATATACCAAATCGAATAGATATTACAGTTTGATATAAAATAATTTGATTCTGTTATATAATAATTTCGCTTTATTTTATTTTATTATTTTCTACACAATTATATAGATAAAAAAAATTATTTAAAATTAGATTTGCTTGCAAAGTTTTTTTATTTAAAATTAGCCTGAGTCCCATAAAAAAAAAAAAACAGCCGAGGGTTATTATTATGTATGTATATTGAAAAAATAAAAATAAAAAAATGATTTCATTTGATGCATTGATGTAACACGCCGCGATTGCTTTCACCTAACTTAGCGCGAACCAACAGATTTTTGTCTGTAAAATCTGGCCGTTAGAAAAAGAAGGATCATCATCTCTCTTATCTCTAGACAGAGAGAAACTCTTGAAACTTTCCAAGGAGGCATGACCATGGCTCTCTCTTCCATGGCTTTCACTGCACTTCTCTCTCAGAGCTCTTTCTCATGCCTCTCTCGCTTCCCTCCCAACTCAAGAAGAAGAAACCCTCTTCGCTTTCAGTCAATTAGAGCCGTAAAAGCCGCCGAACCAGGTGAGGAAAAGACTACGCAGACAAAGAACGAAGACTCTTCCTCTAATGCTCAACCCTCGACAAAACCACCTTCTAAGCTCCCCAAAAAGCCTGTATATTCGAGTGAGTTCTCAAGTTTCATGACAATTTTTCATTTGTTTTGGAAGTGAAAAGGACATTAAAGACGATGATCATTTTAATCTTCATTGCTTTTGTATTTTTTTTTCTCTTCGTTTTTCTTCTCTTGGGACAGTGAAGAAAGGTCAGATTGTGAGGGTGGACAAGGAGAAGTATCTCAATAGTGTTAATGTAAGTATAAGTTGGCCTTTTTTATTGAAGAGATGCTTCTTATTTTTTTCTCTAAATATAAAATAAATCCCAAAAAAAGAAATGCCTCTTATTTTTTTTATCCATATCACAACTTTCTGCAACGATTTTCTGCAGAGAATATGTTTGTTTATAGTACGGATTGGGATTATGGGTCTTAGACTCTTCCTAATCTTTCCTTTCATTTGGGCATGCCTTATATTTAGCATTGCAATATTCTGGAATACTGAGATATTTGATTCAAATTTTCAGTATCTATCTGTTGGGCATCCACCTTATTACAAAGGCTTGGACTACATTTATGAAGACCGTGGGGAGGTAGACCTTGTTTAGAATCTGTAGCAGCACTCATGATTTAAGGCTTAGTAGTTGCATTTTCCAAGTGAAGCATTTTTGGTGGCCATTTTACATTTCTAACTGGCAGCTTGCTAATATTCTAGGTCTTGGATCTACGCATTTTTGAGACGGGAGAGTATGCTCTTGTAAGTGATTCTATTTCTTTCATTCATCATAAAAAAAACCTTGAATCTCACTGAAACATTGAAAATTAGTCTGCTGCTCAAATACCTTGGGATACTGCTGGATATAAGATGTAATTAAATTTGACACCATTTTCTCAACTGTCAGACCAATATCAAACCTTTCTACTTCTAGGGTGAAAATATGAGAATCTGATAGGTTAGAATGTTGGATCTAACTAAATAATGAAAATTTAACAGATTGCATGGGTTGGTATCCCAACTGCACCAGCTTGGCTTCCAACAGATATGCTTATCAAGGTACTGCTAACAGTTTATGTTAATGGATGTTTCATTACGCTTGCCTAAGGGTGCCAACAAGATCGATATTTGATTATTTAATCTTTGTGGGATTGAACTTGGGTCGGGATCAAGCTCATCCTATTCCATCAAACCCAATTTAGTATTGAATCATGTTTCATTTGGCTGAACTCAACCTCATGTCATATAGCCTAGCTTACCAGGCTAATTTAGCTTCATTTAACCATTGCAAATCAGCAATTTGGTCACAGTCAATATTCTCATGCAGTTGCATGGGTGATAGTGTCTCACCTAATTTACTTGAGAAGTTGAGCCTGGTGTTAGGTAAAAAAAGAAAGAAAAAAGAACAGTTTCTTAGGAGTCAGACTCTGGATTATTTGATTGGTAACTTGCTTCACTCGACTTTTGAAACTCTGTTTGATCTGATTCTCATGTTTATGTGCAGTCGAATAAACTCGATTACGAGAGAATGTGATCTACATTCCAAGATCCTAGTTTTATGGTATCGCTCGCTGTATGGAGAGTACATCATGAGAGTTTCTTGGTTTCTGATTCCCATCTGGAACTGTTTCTGCACTGTTTGTACATCAATGTTTTGCAAGTAAAAGACGATCTCTTGGGTAAATTTGCTGAGATTTTTGTTTTTTTATCCTAAAGAAGTAGTTAGTATCAATGTATTGAAGATATACAAGCGAATGCGTTATAAGGTACACGATTTCATGTCATTTTATGACAAATAATAGAGTTAAAAGTTCTCAAATTTGAAAATCCTAGCTTTAAGAGACAAGTTTGAAATGGACAGAATTCAAGAACAACATTTTTCCTCGATAAACAGAAAAAGATAGAGATGAACAATAACTGGAAGGGAAAAAAAAACAAAGAAAGGTAAGAGGGAGAGAGAGAGAGAGAGTCCAGCTTTAGACAAATACTTGCACAAGAGGAAAGTGTTAAAAAATAAAACAAAATGAACAAGATGAGTTGGCATCGTCGGCATGAAGCTAAGTTTCCTAGAATGATACGGCATTCAAATTCATCTTGTCTGTTTACATGTCAGGATATTAGAATGATCCTCACAATTGTCTCAAAGAGGTTCCATTTCATAACTAATAGGGACGAATGAAAAGCCTAGTTGCCACCGACATAAGAGTTGAATACTCACGCTAAATTTTGTTTTTCTTCATCTCCAAATATGTCAATATTAATTCATAATCATACCCCAAAGTTTGACAAGGTATGGAAAATTCTTGTTTAGCTTGAACCACAGTAATAAATAGTGAGGTCAAGGGAGATATCAAAACTTGGTTAAGAGTGTCGGAATAGAATAACCACTTATCTTATGCCTTGGACTAATATACAACATAAATGTTACAAACAAGGTGACCCACCTTCCATTTACAAATATCAATATATTATTACAAGATCAGTACATCCAGCATCTGCTCCCCAATATAATGAAAATTTTAGTGCTGTTACTGCTCCCTTCAAGCACCCGTGGGCGTCCATAAAGAATCCACTTGTCCTAAAAGAAGTGAGCAAATAGAGCTGCCAAACTGTCTGAAAATATGAAAGGAGCATGAATGCTAGATCCTCCTAATACAGAAGTGTGGCTCTAATCCATATAACATTATGGTGTAACTAAGGAAGATTAATTCTTTTGCTGGTATTTACATATTCAAATAGGTCTTGTTCTTGGTGATCCACCGGGGGTATGAACGCCGTATGGGGGGATCTCCTGCCAAGGTTCAAGAGTGAATGTTGTGTTCGGTCTAATCGTTGTATATGATGAGTAATCATTCAAGTTCTTGCTAATTTGTCCCATAATAGCATAAGTTGGGTGAGGAGGAGATAAGAAACAGCTCTTGTGTCCGGTTCCATAATGTCGTAATGGGCTTGAACAGGGTGAAACAGGCAAAGATGTAATTGCTCTTATACTATCCCTGCACGTAGAAATATGATATCAAAGTCATTTTATGATGTCATGCAACTGCAAAGCCTAAATGGGGATCAAAAGGGAGGCTGTTACTACCTCGGGCTTTTCATCGCTCTTGTCGGAAACACTGGCATCGTTGCGCAATTTCTATCACTTGAAGTGGTATTTGTTCCATTTGAATGGAGTTCTAATGCTGGCTGCTCAGAAAGTTACAAGCAAGTAAGAGATTAGCTCAAGTCCCAACCTGAATGACTGAAAAAATTTAGATGTGTATAGATGTAAACTAATCGAAGCCAAATGGCCAGCGAGGAGTTCATGATCTTCTAAAGGAGAGGATGGAACTATAATATATTTTCTATAATTTCTATCGCAAGAGATGATTCTAATTCTCAAGCCAACTGTTTAAGGCTTATGACAAGCATTATTTTTCATGCTAAATAAAACTTTAAAGTTGAACTAGGATTCATCAACAATGTAAAGAGATTTTCAATATATATATATATATGTATATATATATATATGTATATAGATCAAGATGTCACAGTTACGATTATCTCTTGTTTAAAGCTTGCAATAAAAATACAACCATAGCACACACATCCCAGCTCAATCTACGAAAGACTTAACAGATACATAAAAACCATCTTTTAGCACAAGCGCCCCGGAGTGGAAGTCCTAAATAATATGCAACGATATTCTCTCTTATTTGGAAACCATGGAGTGAAATATTCAAGTAATTTGTGAGTCGATAATACAGCTCCTTTACAATAAAAGATGCATTTAATTAAAAAAGCAAGTTCCCTAAACTTCTTAATAGCAGTGTTGTGTATTAGTGGTATATCTGTCAAAAGAACTAAAAAGTATGTATAAATTCAAAAAGAATCAAATTCAAACAGACATCATATATCAGGATCCCTAATATAGAATTTAGGAGGTATAGACTCGGATGTTTTTGTGGAAGGAATCTTAGGCCATTACCGGTGTGCGGCTTCCATCAAACATGTAAGGGAAGGCGTCCTTGGTCACACTCATATTTACAACTCTATTTGTTGCCTGGTCTCGAATAAAAGGGTGGTCTAGTAATTGCAAGGCTGTAGGTCGTGCGGATGGTTCTCGTTGCAAGCACAGGTTGATAAAACTCTTTGCATCATTTGAAAGGTGTTCTGGGATTTCAGGGACATCTTTGCTGTTTCCAATTTTGAATATTGCAGCCACCTGTTTAAACCAACAGAGCATGACAATTTTGGACCATCGAGCACTTCAGCGATGGCTGTAACAAAATCAGTTATATACAAAAGAAATTCTGATTATCTTATGTATCGCACCCCTTCATACTGGCTCCACGGTGGCTTAGATGTTGCCATTTCAAGAATTGTACATCCCAAGCTCCAAACGTCCACAGCCAGACTGTATCCATTTGTGTTCATAACAACCTGCAATTAGAAAACAAGTGATGAATAATATGAATAAAATACACCTTAGTGAGCAGTAATGGGAAAACTTGAAGGCTTAAAAGGAGGAAAATTAGGATAATCAGCACGTGTGTGTGTGTGTGTGAGAGAGAGAGAGAGAGAGAAGAGAGAGAGAATACCTCAGGTGCCATCCAGTAAGGACTTCCCTTGAAAGAAAGCATTGAGGCACAAGCTGTTATCTGGATCAGAAGATTAAAAAACCAGAAACCTTTTTTAACTACTAATGGGAATGCATGAATAGAAAGAAGAATATAAAAACATACTATTCTCAAAGTTTACACGTCAAATATGTTTGTGGCTCACCAATATGTCATGCTTGCTTCATACAAGTAGATTGTAACTACTTTATTGTTTAAGATATTTATAGTCCTAGCAATAAAATGAAATGTGACTTTTCCCCTGGTGTTTCTACAAGTATACTTCAGTGTTTATAGGTAAAGTGAATGTACATGTTTGGCCATGCCAAAGTCTGCCAACTTGATTTCACCATTAGGATCTACCAAAATGTTTGCCCCTTTGATGTCCCTGCCAGGAGAACACATTACTTAATAATTTTAAAGAAATACCGGAAAAAACTATAAGAAAACAAAGACTACAATCTCTTGGGTACCTGTGCACTGTATTTCTTCCATGTAAGTAGGCAAGCCCAGAAATAAGCTGCCTGGTATAGTTTTGAATAACAGGTTCCTTAAATGGCCCATATTCTTGAAGTAGTTTATGGATTGAGCCACCGGAGACATATTCCAAATAAACAGAAAGTGTTTCCTCACCCTAAGAAAATGGAAATCAAGAGTTATAGCAAAAGCAGTCTTCAATACTCACATTTTTTTATTTTATTTTTTGATAGGTAATCATAGGAATTTCATTAATAGAAATAGGCTAAGTCCAGGTACACAGGTAGTATACATGAGAAAACTTAGCTCGTAGTTACAATTAGAAAGAAGAAAATCATGAACATTAAATATCTTCAATACTCACAATTAACTCCATATATTTTATTATTTAATTTTGTGTGTGTCTCACTGTGTCTAGAGCGCATACCATGTGTCTTTATGAGATCAACTCTTACCAATTCACTTCCATGGTATCGCACAATGTTTGGATGCGAAAGCTGACTGAGCAAATTTATCTCCTGTGGACAAGGATAAATTCAGTTAAAGTTGCTGAGGGAATAAATAAATAATAAATATATTACCTGGATTAGTTTTTTTTTATTATTAAAAAATTACCTGGTTTAGTTGCTTGAGGCATTCTCTTGATGACTGATCATCGTAAGCAACCCTGACTTCTTTTATTGCACACATTTGCCCGCTTCCACTGTTATAGTTGCAAACAGATCAATTGGAAAAGTAAGAAAATAGGAAAAATACTGGTCTTACTCCAATTTTCTAGATTCTTTTTATTGGCATGGCAGCTGAATTCTTTTCATGTCCATGTGGATATGCAAAAAGAGAATTGTTACATAGCAGCAGACCATGTGGACCACTCACATTATCCATAAACTTCATGTCTATAATATTGATTGCATAACATATGTGTGCACCTCTGGTACACAGGTGGCAACTCAAATGGCCCTCCAGGTCAAGGAGTTAAGACTTAAAAAGAGTTTCTGTTTACAAAGAATGTTGAAAATATAAAGTGTCTTGACAGAAAAACAAAACTACAGCAGTCTTCTAATATGCAGCAGTCTTCTAATATGCAGCAGTCTTCTAATATGCATCTGGAGATATGGTCTGTCAACTTCGACAGTTGAAGTGCCATTAAAAAACTTATCGTAGTTTATGAATTCAAGGTACTTCCAGTCTGACCATAGGCATGAATTTTCTCCATAACACTCACTGTAACTTCATTTATTCTTGGGTGAAATACACTTGCACGCGTGAATTAAAATATCTCAACTCATACTCAGGTTTTATACTTAATCCTTATTGTGTCCAATTTTTATAACTAACTTTCATCCACTTCCCCAATTAAAATCATTAACGAAAACTAGTTATATAAAACTTAATTGATTCCAACAATTAGACACCACGAGAGGTGTGATTTAAAAAATCAGGGAGTAATAAAACTGCATTAAACCAAAGGAGGTGCTTTAGGATTATGTAATATATACCAAACACTTTATTTATCAAAATACACACACCAAGCACTTCAATCACCTATTAAATCCGAGGTATACATGGCCAAAAGTCCCCCTTCCCAGAAGCCTTCCTTTCTTCCACTGGGACTTTGTAGAAGTTGTGTTTTCCACGCTTCCACTTGTTCTTGTGTTGGCCAAGGCAGAAGGGCTAGTAGGAGAACCTGGAGGAAGAGGTAGACGATGACATTGACTCTTCCCGTCTTCTTGCTTTCCTGTTGGAGACTCCAAATTTAAGCCACATAATCTTGGGTGAAGAGGTGATGTGGGGCTTGTGGGCCCCCTCGACCCTGGACCGGGGCTTCTCGACCTCATGATGAATTTGGTATCACCTTGTCCCCTACAATCAAGAGATATCGTGGGTTAAATTTACAATATTATTTTTCTTTTCGAGTAAATAAAAATAGACAATTAACACATGCATGGTATCTGACTGCATAAGCCCTGTTAAAAGAAAGAGGCAAAAGCTATAATCTCAACTCCAGATCACTATTGGCAACGTACATCAATGAAATTGTTATTAAAGAAACATATTTGAAATTGTTCATTGAGATCTGTTTTGGTATTTCAGGTGGACAATAGAGTAATCACAAGCCACCCGTATCCGTTTCCATGACATTCTCAGCCCAAGAACCGCCATTTCTATACAGAGTTGCATGAGTAGGATTGAAGATTACTGCTTGGTGAGGTTATTTCTAATTAATTTCTCGGTTTTATGACCAATTGACCTCCATTGTCCTCAAATTCTGGCCATCTTCCTTCATTGTGAGATGAACAAGCTCACTGTTACATGGAATATACCAACTAAAAATGATTGCTAACTGAACTAACAAGCAGCGACTAATAACAATGAGTAATACTTGATTTCAAATTTCAAGCATAATTTTTTTTTCAATGTCGTGGAACCTCACCATGGCAATGCCCTTCAGACACACTTTCACATGTAACAGGTAGTCCAGGGATCTCCAATCGTGGAATCGAACCTAGGATGTTTGAGTTTATAGCACATCCCAAGCCCGCCCTTTGACCACTAGGGAGCACCCTAACAGAAAATCCAGCATAATGGGTTGTCCAGAATAATATTAAACTTGCAAAGCTACAGCCTCAGGTTTCATGAAAACTAATTTATTTACTCATTAAGCATCTATTTACAGGGGAAGAAACCCAACAAAACGCAAATAAACACTTGGCTAGGCCGTTAGGGTGGCAGGAAGTGCAATTACAGAAATGGACAAAACTGTCGGCGGATCCACGTGGTGTAAGTTGGTTGAGAAATGGAAGCCACAGAACATAAATCTCGAATTTAAAGGCCTGACAGAGCAAACCGATGGCAAACCCTCCGCAATATACCAACCACCAAGCATCCACATGTTGAGGTTTAACTGGAAATCAGAAAACTACCCCAAAGATTTTTAGAGAGAAAGAACCCCTTTGGCAAAAAAATCAATGGAATTGAAGCTCCTAAATTGCTCGAACGAATCGAAACAAAATGCATCATTAATAACACCAGAAATGATCCATCAATCAATCGAACGCCTAGAATCTGATTATCCAAAATACGACACAAAACCTAATCAACCAAAGCCCGTAGGAATCAACGCCCCAAGAGAACCTACCTGAAATTACAGAATTGACCATTTTCCTGAGCAACCGGCTGATACTCAGCGGACCCATCGGAGCTCACGCTCGAGACCGAGCCCGACCCGGATCCCAATCCGGGCGTAGACCCAGGAATATGATCATTGACGGACGAAGTCGACGGCAGAGGTAGCGGGTGACTTACCCTCTCAGCGCTGTCCGAATCTAAACCCGAAAACCCGGAGGAGCCGCCGCCGCCAAAATCCCTGCTGATACGCGGCGAATTACGCGAGAAGAGCTCGTCGAAGCTCGTCGGCTTTTCCTTGTCCTTGTCCTTGTCCTTGCCCTTGGTGTTGTCATTGCTGATCGAGGATTTGGATAGATTGAGGTTTGTGCCAACTGGGTTGTTGTATATAACTTGATGCTGTTGCTGCTGAACTCCTTTGTTCTTGCTGCTCTTTCTTCCCCACCAAGCAGGCATTTTTTTGAGCTGCTGATCTAGTAAACAAGAGTGTAGAAAGAGGAGAAGACTCTCAAAAGAGAGAACCTTCTGATTTGGTTCGTAGAGGTTATATATACCAAGAAGAAGAAGAAGAAGAAGAAGAAGAAGAAGAGAAAATCGCGAGAGAGTGGGTGGGGTGGGGGCAGGACCAAAGGGGTACAGTGACGAACAGCTAAGACTTGAGAGAGAAAGAGAGAGACTTTTGGGGGACGGCAGGCGGGCAGAGAGTGAGAGAGAGAGAGGCATGCGGTGGTTGGATAAAGAGGGAGAAATGACGTGGCTATTTCCAAGAGAGAAAAAGTTTTAGTACAAGAAATACGTTACATTATGTGTGTATGTCAGGGTGCGCATGTATGTTCGTGTGCTCAACTTACGTCTGTCTGTTTCTGTACGGTATTTAGTTATTTTTTTTTGGTGAAAAATATTTTTTTGCAGTCTTGAGTGGGCTGCATTTCAGCTCTATTAATAAATAAAAATAATATAAAAAATTCATTATTTTAAAATAAATATTTTTATAATATTCTTTATACTAAATTTATATTACAATCCTCACTTGAGAATTATATGTAGCATTAATTTTTTTTTAATATCCTATTAATTCTTTTTTTTTTCTTTCTCTAATAAATAATATTATTATACCGTATGGGTCCAGCATTATTTTATTTCATTTTTTAACAATGTCACTTTTAATATTATTCATCATAAGAAGTATTTAATTTAAAATTTATAAAATATTAATCTTAACAAATTAACTCTCATTGAAAATAAAATAATATAATTTTTTTTAAATAGAAACAATACAAAGGAGCCATAAATCTATGAGTTAAAACTCAAAATTCATGATAATTCATCTCTAAGAAATATCAAGTTATTTCAATCGGTCCACGTGTGTGGTTTTGAGCAACTCTAAGGTTCAGTTTGAATTCAGTGATTAAATATGATGAAATAATTTTGGATAAAAGATAAAAAATTAAATAAAAAATTATTAAAAAATTATTTTTTATTATAAAAAAATAGATTTTATTATTATATTTTATATAAAAAATTTAAAAAAATTATAATAAGAAAATAAGATAAAATGAATTCTCAATATGAAGAAAGGCTAAAATGAGTAGTAAGAAAAAGACAAAGGGAGATGCACGCCAGGAAAAAAAAAAAGAGGTTCTAGTATAAACGTGTGGTTGAAATATAGGTGTGCATAAAGCTCTCATAATAATAATAATAATAATAATAATAATAATAAAATATTTATTATGGGTGCGTGTGAGAATAATGCAGGGGTGGATCATGTCGTATGTCTCTACTGGCGCAAGTGCATCACTTGCCATTTGCATGCTTGCTTACATCACCACACACACAATTCTTCTAATATAATTACGAGATAATTATATGGTTAATCTATTTGGTTATCCTATAGTTAGTGTGTAAAGTTATAGATGCTACATGCACTTTTTGAAAGGCCCTAACACCCTTATAAATAGGGTAGGGGGAGAGTTGGGCCACTGGCCTGAGTCTCAGTCTCGCCTCGTCTCCAATGGATGGTGCCCTCGTCCAGAAGTTGGGGTGGGACCATTCGAGAGAGATATTTGAGATTGAAATGTGACAATGAAAAAGAAAGAGAATATTATAGCAACCGAACAAAACACCAAAATAGATAGAAATGAGAATGAGAGAGAAAACAAAGATAGACATAAGAGAGTAGGATTTTTAAAATAAATCAGAAGAGCAAAACGACATTTTATTAAAAAAATATTTTTTCTAATATATATTAAACTGAGCAGACGGGTGAGGCTTGGGCCCAGCCCGAGCCCCATCCCCTCTTGTACAAATAGGTGCTCTTGACACCCTAAGTAAGGGTCAAATGGGTGGCAAGCAAGCTAAATGCGTAAGTCTGCGACACACTACTATGTGGCATATTATAAACATCACTTAAATGATAAGATTTGATTAATAAAATTTGAATTTTTAAATATTTTATCTTTCAAATCAATTACGTCATGTAAGTATTTTAAAAATGTACTCTATACACAAACTTGAGAATATAATTTTTCTTTAAAAAAAAGTGAGATGAATTTGAAAAAAAAAAATATAGCACCTTCTTTTTTACAATTGAAGCTTTAAAAAGCTATATGAATAAGCTTTAATTAAAAGAGTAATGCTAAATACATTTTAGCCTAATTTTATATGGAAAATGCTATTTATCTTTATTTGGAATCCCAATTTAGGATCTCGATTGGGACCTTTTTTAGGTTTTTTTTTTTACTTTATAATTAAGTAAGTATTTTTAAATAATGTTGTATTTTTTAAAAATATTTTAAAGTGTCAAAAAAATCATGTTTTTTTTCCATATTTTTTAATATTTTAAATAAAATAAAATTACAATATGATTTTAAAATATTACTTAATTATAAAGTAAAAATATATATATTTAAAAAGTCCCAATTGGGATCTCAAATCGGGATGTTTAGCAAAGCCCATCTTATATATACCATTACTCTTAATTACATTTACCATACTTTATTAATCTATATTTTTATTGTCTCATTTTACTTGCGTATACACTTTGAAATTTTAAAATAAAATAAATACAAAAAGTAACGTAATAAGATGATCAATGGTTATAACTCATATTTATGTCACCAATTAATTTCTCTATTTTTTTTTAAACACCAATTAATATCTCTATGCTATAGATAACTAATTACATGGAATGGCTGGGGATCACTTACTTCATAATTTTCAACCATAGCTGTACAAAAGTTATGTATTTTAAATGTCTTTTTATTGAAGACATTAACTTTTCTATAGATGAAAAGAGATACTAACTTTTTAAGTTCCTTTTTTATTTTTTTATAATCATTATTATCTCATTTGATTATTATAATTTTTTCTAAATATTTATATAAAATAAAATCAACAATTTAATTTTTTCAAATAACAAAAAAAATTAAAATTAAAAATTAAGAAAAATATTATTTAATTTTTAATTTTTATTTGAACTCATTTCATTTATGTGAAAACAAACAAAGCCTAAATACTTTTCTTATTAAATGGCAATTAAAATGTTATAAGACACCTCCCAAATTTGTCAAATCTTACCTCTCATATTCGCAAGGTATTGATGATAGCTTAACAAGAAATCAGGTTCTTTAATTACTCCATAAAGTTTCAAAGTATAGAATCTAATTATTTTATATATGATCAAACCTTACCAATAATCTCAACTCAAAAATCGCAAATAAGGACAAGAAATACATCCAACTACTAATCTCAAAATCCCGGCAACTATATATGTATATTTTGACGATGATGCCACATTTCATTAAACAAAACTGATCCAATTTCAAGTCCTTAACCAAACATACGTAATTTCTCTATATATATTATATATATATATATATATATATATATATATATATATATATATGTGGCATACTTGTTGGTTGAAACATTAAAAACTAGAATATATGGATGCCGCCTCTTTGTCAAATTTCATCGGACGTGCACGCTTTCACCTTGTTTAGAATGGTTAGTACCACTTTAACTACCAGACTACCCCAATCCATTTTGTAAAAATTGTATCAGTACTTTGTCAAAGTTGGTGGTTAAAAGTCATGCCCAATAATTTACTCATTATTTTAAAATTATTTATTTACAATTAATTAAATTTGATAAAATAATTATTTATAACTAAAATTAATGGTAAATAATTTTTTCGTTATAATTAATTAATCATAAAAGTATTTTTTTAGTGACTGTACACGTAGGAATAGAATATTCTATAATAAAAAAAATAAGAAAAATAGTATGTACTCTTTAAAAAAAATATAGATAAATTTAAACTTTGTATAAAAACTTTATTTTTTTAATAGTGACCTTCATAATTCTCCGCGTACTGAAATGTAAAGCATTACTCTTTTCGGCAAAAAATGAGCCAAAATCTTTAAACGTGGGGGAAATACAAAGGAAATTGAAAATTGTGTACAGTGATATACCGATCATATCTAATTCTCTGTTTGCAAATACTTGTTATATATAGATGTACTGGAGAAACAAAGGTGGGGCTAATGTTTTTTTTTTCTTTTTACGACTTTGTTTTAAAATAATCTTAATTATTTTTTAGGCGTAAATAATATTAATGATGATTAAGATACTTTATTTTATTTTTTTCCGTAATAAATAAAAATCAGAACGTTTAAAATATATATATATCTTTATATATATAAAGTGACTATCTAACAAAAAATCTCATTTTAACGAAAAATCTTGTTTTTCTGTTAAAGTTAACACTTTCCATCTATTTTCGTTAAAATAAATACGGCATTTAATGAGAAATATTATTTTAAATACAATCCATTAATTCCATTAATTACCGAAATAATGTTCTTGACATTAAATTTAATTACACCACTTCAATTTTCTATAACAATAAACTTTTCATTTAAAACTTTTTTTTATGTAAAATAAATATAGAATAATAATAATAGTATATAATAACATAATAATAGTATAGAATATATAACAATTTATATAAATAAACCATTCATAACAATATAATAATGCAATCCTCACTTAGAGATGTTAATTTATACGTTAGAGAGTTTAATTTTATTTATGAAAATTTATTCCTATTATATGATTAATAATTTTATTCTTTAAAAATTATTTTATAATTTTAAAATGAATGTATTCTTTATTTATTTTTTGAGATGATAAATATACGGTATATACAATTAACTATAATTATATTAAATTGGTAATAATAGAAAATAAATATAATTAATATATTATATATGTTTAGTATTTAATTGAAATATATATGATCTAATAAATTTACATATTTAAGATTAAAATTTCATGTTATAAATTATAATATAACATTCTTTTATATAAATTATAAACTACATAATTTATTTTTTTAAAATTATATTATTTCTTAAAAATAAACACATAATTAAAAAAAACTGTAGATGATTCAACTTTATGTAGATCTAGAAAAACTCAAAGACTAAAAACATAGGTATTTTAATGTCCTCTCTTTTGAGGCTGTGCAAAATGACGCAAATATTAGATTATCGTTTTATAATTATAAAAATATATTATTTTGAACGAATCTTTTATTAAAATTTCAATCAAAATTATCAAAAACAAATTTGATAAAACTATAGGTTATGTTCATTTATGAGACTATTTTATTATTTTTATTCATACTTTTTCTTATAATATATGAAAACGCGTAATTATTTATCATCTATTTAATTATGAATAATCTTTTAATTTCTATTAGAAATTAAACTAGATAAACGTACTTTACACGTTATTTTTATCTAAGATATATATAAGAATCTATCACTTCTCTAAGTATATTTTAATGAGCATTGTTACTTTCATAAAACCTCATAAAATTAATTTTTAAGAAGTTTATAAAATTATTTTAGAAATCTAAGATAACAAATAGGGTTGCAGTCTCGGTTGGTAGGACCTTTTTTTATTTTTAGTTTGTTTAAGGTCCTATTTGTTTTTAGAAATAAAATAAAATAAGATAATATAAAAGTTAAAAAAATAAAAATATATTATTATAATATTTTTTTAATATTAGCTTTGTATGAATATTTGAAAAAATAATTTAAAAATTTTAAAAAGTAGAATTTTTTATTATATTTTATATAAGAATTTAAAAAAAATAATTATGAGTTTAAAATTTAAAAAAAATTTATTTATTTATAAATGAAAATTTTTTCAAATACACACACACACATATATATATATATATATAATATATATATATACACGAAAAAAAGACGCCACTTCGTATGGTGTCTTTTTTAGTGGTTCAATACTAACTTATATATGGATATTCCCGACACGAATTCTGTCCAGCATTGTTTTTACTTAATAATTAAGTGAATTTTTTTAATTATATTATGATTTTTTAAACAAAATACTAAAATATTTTTTAAAAAAATTAAAACAATAAATACACCGAGCAAAATTCCGTTGGAATCACAATGTGTAGTCTTGTAGATGTACAACTACTACTCTAACTGAACTTAGGTAGAATAAAATAATTTTACAACAAATATAATTTAAAAATATATATACACTCTATACACAAATTTGAAAATATAATTTCTTTTTTTTTTTTTTGAAAAAAATGTGATGAACTTAAAAAATATAGCTTCCTTTTTACAATTAAAGCTTTAAAAAGCTACATAAATATTTTGCCTAATCTGAAATTACCATTACTCTTAATTACGTTTACCATACTTTAATAATAAATATTTTTATTTTCTCACTTTACTTTTTACTTCGATGTGGTTGTATTTATTAATCTCTAAAAGATAGTTGGCCTTGATACGGTAATAGGGAGCTACATTAATAAATGCTCGCGTCTACACTTTTAAATTAAAAAAAAAAAAATGAATACAAAAAGACCATTATAATTTTTTTAAATTTTCACACAAAATAAAATTAATAATTCAATTTTTTAAAATTACAAATAAAAATAATATTAAAAAATATATTCTAATAATATTTTATTTTATTTTTAATTTTTATTCAATTCATTTTATCTCATATGCGAAAATAAACTAGACTTAAGTACTTTTATTTTTATTAAATGGCAATTAAAATGTTATAAGACACCTCTCCAATTTTGTCAAGACTCAAAATCTTACCTCTGATAGTGGCAAGGTATTGATGATAGCTTAACAAGAAATCAGCTTCTTTAATTACTCCATAAAGTACCGAAATATAGAATCTAATTCTTTGATATATAATCCAAATTTTTACTAATAATCACACTATGATAATCGCAAATAAGGATAAGAAACACATCCAATTATAATAATCTCATTGGGCATATTTTGATGATGATGATAATGATGATAATGTTACATTTCATTAAATAAAGAGTAATGATATATATATATATACACTTTTCACAATATATAATGTAAAATGAGAAATTTTTGTAAAATGATGTTACTTTTATATAATATTTTATAATAATATACTTTATTTTAAAATAATTGTGAAAAGTATTGGATGATTATTATTTTTCTTAAAAAAAACTAATCTACTCTTACAAGTCCTAAAATAAACATACTATTTCCCTACCTATATATACAATTGTAAGGTATGTAAATATTGCGTAATCACTTAAAAAAAATATGAAGTTTATTATTAAAAATTAATTTTTTTTTTTTATTTTATGTAAATATCATATTTTCTTCACTTCTATCAAAATAATTATATTATAATTATTCAATTTACGATTGCATAAATGTATCTGTACTACTTTATCTACCCCAATTCATTTTGTTACAATAATTGTAACAGTATTTTGTCAAATTTGGTAGCTAAAAAAACTTATAATGGACTCTTTATTTTTTTTTCCAAAATATACTATCAAAAACTTACTTTTTCTATTTTAATTATTCACTTTTACATTTTACCAGCTATTAACATCTTCATTTTTTATTTATATTTTTTAAAATATTCATATTTTATTTTAATTATATTTATTTTGTCATATTAAAAAAAGGTTTGAAACAGAAAAAAACGTGGAGTCTGGAATTGTAGTTGTCGAAAATGGAGATTGAGAGTGAGAGACGGTGAAATAGTTGCCGAAGATGGGATCATCAAAGGTTGGTTGGCGAGAAAAGGCGATGTCAACGATATAGCTAATAATGGTCGGCGGTGGATTAAACGAAATCTATGGAGTCTAAAACCCACGTTCACTTTTCGATCGTGCGTGGGGGACGACCGGTTCGTTGCCAGAGTTGGGATTGTCGGATGTTCATTACTGATGTGAGGAGATGCCGGTGATGCTGGCGGTGTAGCTATTGATGGCCAATAGTAGGTTGAACATTGAAAATGAAAGAGACGAACTTGAAGTTGCATTGTAACATAGAAAAAAAAAAATTTGAAAATGTATAGTATTACGCTACATGTAGCATAAATACTGTTCATATTTTCATAATTTCTCTATTTTAAAGAGTCCAATAAAATGTATTTTTAGACCCTTTTAACTATTTTTTTTTAAAAAAAAAATTTAACTATTTTAATGTACTCTAAAAAATCATGCCGAATACAATAATATATTTACTGCACGCGTCGGAATAAAATATTCTATAAAAAAAATTATGACATCTAGCGTGTTTATTTTTCATGTACTCTTTTTAAAACAAAAAATATTTAAATTTATATAAAATATTTAATTTTTAATAATGTTCTCACTTTTTTTGAAGAGTATGTACACGTGGACTACATAACTTAAGAGAAACATTTGAGATCTCGATAATGGTCCTAGCATTTCTCCGGATACCTTTTTTTATATGTTTTTATTTTATATTTTACTTAATAATTTAATAATTCTTTCTTATTAATATTATAAATTTTATATATATAAAAAAAAAGTAAAAAAATTTATGCTTGGTGTCTTGGACTAAATTTAAGTCGGTCGGTGGTTGTAGAGTCATCACATAATTAAGATTCTTTTTATTTTTAAAGATGAAATGAAATGAGATAAAAGTTAAAAATAAAATAAAATTTTTGTTATAATATATATATTTTTAATATTAATTTCATTTTAAAATTTTAAAAAAAAATTAAAATTTAAAAAAATTAAAATTTTATTATATTTTATATGAAAGATTTTAAAAAATATAATAATAAAATATCTTCTAAAACAAATCATATCTAAATATAAGCCAAATACAACCAAAGAGAGAGAAGGAAGTTGAAAATTGTATACAGTGATATACCGATCACCCAAATCTCTTTTAGCAAATATCTTGTACGTAGATGTACTAGAGAAACCTAAGATAGGGAATTATTAATAACCTTAATAATCATTTTTGGGTTGGGCCAAATGTTTTTTGTTTTCACGACTTTGTATTAAAATAATCTTAATTACTTTTTTAGGGCAAGATAATATTAATATTAAGATACTTTATTTTATTTTTCGTAATAAATAAAAATAGAACAAGTTTCAAAAATATTATAAAAATAATCTCTCACTTCTCCAATCCTATTTTAATGGGTATTGTTATTTTATAAAATCTCGTAAATTTCTAAGAAGTTTCTAAAATAATCTTAGAAATCTAACGTTACAAACATGGTCGCAGCCTCTGTTGGTACCCATACGTCCCCCTTTCCCTCATTTTAGTCTATCTAAGTCTAAGCAATGATGTTGGTTTAAAAAAAAATATATATATTTATTTATAAACGAAAGTCATTATTTCTAAATTTGCCAAATATTTAATGTGTATATATATATGAAATTAATCTACTACTAACTAATCAAAACAACGTCGTATGGTATTTTTTTTATAATCGAATGGTTTCTTTTTTTAGAGGTTAGGCTCGATTTGGATTAGAAAAGGAAATGAGTTGAAATAAATTTAGTTTATTTTTTAATATTATTATTATTTTAAGATTTAAAAAAATTGAATTAAGATGTGAAAAATGTATAATGAATATTGAAAAAACTGTATTAAAATTTGTGTTTTGTATAAAATTTTAAAAAAATATAATAATAAATTTGAAATGAGTTGAGATAAATTTATCTCGTCTACGAATGTAAACCGACTTACAATATTAAGTAAAATTAAGTAGAATAAAATAATTTGATAACAAAGATAAGTTAAATCTAAATTGACAAAAAAAAAAAGTAGGGGAGGAGCCACCATGCATTCGGAGGGATTTCGGGTTTAACCTTTCGTGGGGCACACCGGAAGTCGCCGGAGCTTGCTATCGAAGGGGTAAGCTCACTGGAGCCTGCTGGTCCCGATGGGGTGGGCGGTGTTGCCCATCACCACCGAAGGCGGCGGACTTCGGCCTAAGGTCGAATTCTCTTAAAATCTATCTCTATTTTATTTTTTTATTATGTTTTTTATTATATTTTTATATTTTTATTATATTTTTTATTGTATTTTTTATTATGTTTTCTTTATTTTATTTTTTTATTATATTTTTTTAATTATATTATATTATATTTTATTATATTTATCGTCAAAAGGTAATCCAAATATTGGTAGGCTGCTTTTAATGGTGAGAGTAATCCAACCGGCTCTTCTCTCTCAAAAAAAAAAAAAAAATAAATAAATAAATAAATAAAGAGTAGGAGAAGAGCCGCCATGCATTCGTAGATTTTCTTTTCCAAATTGCACAAGGCTCGGAGAAAATTTGGGGGGACCAAAGCGTGCTGATTGGTTAATTTATGTTTATCGGGATTTTTGTATTTTTCTGAGGTATATTTTGGACAGCCATCGTAATTAAAACGTAAGGACTCTTTCACAATTCATGGGTGTGGAAATATGTATCCAACGGATTGTGATAGTTGTTGATACTAGCTAGGATAATGCTAAGTGAATCGAAGTCTGTACTGATAATTGATTAATTTAATTTAATTTTTTGTTAAAAAAATACAAAATTCTGAAATGCACTAATCGTTCTGGACATCGGTAGGGACACATCATGTGTGCACGCTTTTGTTTTTTAATTATATATGGGTCTAATACCATGTGCTAATCCATTAATAATATGCTACCATATATTTTATAAAAGATTTGTACAAAATTTTTCTATTTGAAATTTGTATCTATCATTATTCTGCTTGAAATTAGAACATATTTTCACACCCAAATCTCACAATTAAGACCTAACCAAGTAATCTATATGTTGACTTGCTGCTAAAATCTTATCAAGATTTAACAAAAAACCAAATCAAAAAATTAAAAACAAGAGCACCAAGGACGAATGCTGAAATGGGCAAACCACGTGGGTTTGGGTTAAAAATTTCCGACAAAAAATCCTTTACTTTTGTTTTAAGTCAACATTTAAAAAAAAAAAAAAAAAAAAAGTGAGCTCGGGTTATATGTCTCGACTCTTGCAACGACGGATTCATTGACTGATTCAACACGGTAATGAACAGTAGCGAATCAAGTACTGAAATTGGTTTTGAATATTTCCTTTCATGGAATTAATTAATTAAAGAACAAAATACTCTTTCAAGGTGCAGTTTGGATTTAAAATTTTTAAATTTTATTATTAAAATTTTTATAATAAATAATTCAAAATTTCAAATTTCAATTTACAATTTAAAATCTTCAAATTTTCATATAATAATAATAATATTAAATTTAACATTTAAATAATATTTTATTTAACTTTTAAAACTTATCTTCACTCATTTATCAATTCAAATATGACCTAAAAACTCTAATTTCCACTCACTCAATTCATCACTGAATTTGACAAAGATGATGATGTTCCAGATGCATGATTAATATCTTTGCCCCCTAAACTTCACATTTACGTTGCCTCTCTTGGCCATCAGATAATGAAGAAATAATCCTACTTATGATTAAGATAACAGATTACTATGATATCATTACTCTGCACCGACTTCCCTTTATTTGTTTATTTATATAGAAATTGGATGAACTGCTTTAACTACCTTTTTGTGATTTGATTTTATAATAAGAGATGATTGTGTTAGTGTAGGTCCTAGGACCCTCATTTATTAATAAATATATTAATACCAATGTGAAAGGGCATAATTGACATCCTCTATTTTGGAATCACATTACCTTCTGCTTATATCTATAAAGGACAAACCAAAAAAGAAATCCAAAAAAAGGAAGGAGGAGAACAGAATAACAGGTTAGATATTGTGTAGGTTGTATATGGCTATGTTTTTATTTATTTGTTTCTATATAGTAGATTGGTAGTTTATGGGCCAAAATTTAGATCGAAACAGAATAAAGAGGTATAATGTACTGATATTATACTGGAACAAAAAATTTCGGTGAAATGAAATGGGGTTGAAAATTATTAAAAAAAAAGGAGAGAAACTTTCCAGGATTGTTGAAGTGGGGAACAATGCCACCATTGTATAATTTCTTTCACTCAGAAGTGATATTTGGTCTATTTGAATGGGAGTTCTCTCACTGGCTGCTAAAAAAGAATTGATATTTAAAATTTTGTATTGACAAACTATCTGTTATAACTGCACCAGAAGAACAAAAAATTAGAATCCTTTTTTTATCTACAAATAGGAAAGCACTCAAAGTTTACACTTTACAGGTCATATATGCTTTTGGCTCACCAATACATCAGGGCTACTCCATAATATTAGTTAAGTTATATGCCCTACATCCTAAATAGCAGACCCAAATGTATAAATTTCGCGTTTGTGTATTTCGAACTTGTCCCTAACATTACTCAAATTTAATAGAAAATATAGAGAGAGTGAGAGCAAGCTTAAAATGGTGAGTATTTCGGTTTTCAATATTTGGTGTGAAACCTTGCTCCCAAATTGGCACAGACTTTTCTCCTAGTGTTCTAGAACTAACTTATGTTTATGGAAAGATAAATGTACATGTTTGAATATGCCATAGTCTGCCAACTTTATTTTACCGTTAACATTTATGAAAATGCTTGCCCCTCTGATGTCCCTCCAAGATAATACATTATTTAATATGATAATAATAATAAAAGAAATTAATAAAACTGCTGTAATTCCAGAAACAAACTATTCAAGAACCGTGACTACAATTTCCCAAGTACCGGTGCATTGCATTTATTCCATGTGAATAGGCGGCCATGGCCCCCCCCAAACATAGATCCTAAATCTTATCCATAATTTTATATATATAGAAATTGGCCTCTCTAAAAAATTTATAATTTTCTTATTCCCATATACTTTCTAAAATTTTATAAAATTTCAATATATATAAAAATGTCTCTCTCTAATTTTGTTTTCCTATAACTCTTAAAGTTTATATAATTTTCATATATTATCTATTTTTTAGGATGAGCCACACTAAAATTAAATTAAACAAAAAATTATTAACATTTACTCCAATTTTATATTATACACTATTGAATTTCTTAACGTAAATCTAAAGTGAAAATACTAGAAAAATCAGTTAAGATTGATCCTAATTTATATGAAAATTAGTAGATATGATTACCCTACACTTTATTGAGCAAGGAAAAGTTTATTTAAGATCTGATTCTAGTATTCTATGCTTAATGTGACACAAGAATAGATATATTTTATATTAAATTTGATCAACTAGCTTAGTTATTAGAATAAAAAATGACATTTTAAAAAGAAAAAATCTACGTGCAAGTCCGGTTTGTTGAAGCTCAACTCACATGAACAGTGAAAATATTGTTTACATGAACAATTTTTTCACTGTTCATGTGAGTGGGGCTTCTACAAGCTGGGCTTGTACGTAGCAGTCCTCTTTTAAAAAATCATTTGATAATTTAACGAAGATTTTTTTTTTTAAATATCTCATGTTTACAAAAATAATAATGGATGAATATTACTCTCTAAAACAAATATTAAGTTGTGTTTTTACGTTATTTGGCATGTTATATTTTATATATGCTTTATGATTTTATAATATTTTTTGTATTTTTCATAAACATTACTGTGATAGAAAAGTTGGCCCCCCTAAAAAAAATTGCTAGTTCCACCACTGAGTAGGCATACATTGAAATAATCTGTCAGGTATAATTTTGAATAGCAGATTCCCTAAAAGAACCATATTCTTCGAGTAATATATGGATGGAGCCACTGGAGACATATTCCATATAAACTTGTAAGAAATGGGCACTCATACTGGGCACTTATTCACGTTCTATCGGAGGTTATAAAGTAGCTCTTTAGTCATTTCATGAGACTTGATGGTTAATTCTTAATGACCAGTTGGGGTGACCCTTAATGACTAAACCCTAAGCCCCTCCCCCTTGTGGATTAGAGACAAGAATCAACAAGCTTTCTCTCAAATGGTTTTCTCTTGTCCCGACATCTAAACTGTAGAATATATGGGTGTCGCTTTGGTATTACCACGTAGCACACTCCACTAACGACGTGAAGATTTTGGATGAACAACGATACTAGAGAATTTATGGAACAACAACACTAGATCCGAGATATTTTCGACAAGATAATATCACTTTCACTTTGTATTCTGATCTAATATCTCAGACAAAACTTAAAGTGTTTCCTCACCCCGAGAACATGGTTATCCAAAGATATAACAAAAGCAGGCTTTCAATATTCACAATTATTTACATAGATTGATTGTCAATCTAACTATGTGTGTCCTGCTGTAGTAATGGTCTTTAAGAGATCAGCTCTTACTAGTTCACTTCCATAGTATTGACAAATGTTTGGGTGTGAAAGCTAACTGAGCAATCTCCTGATGGACAAGAAAAAGTTATATTGAAATGTGATAAGTTAAGGGAATAAATAAATTACTGAACATGTTACCTGGTTCAGTTACTTGAGACATGCTCTTAATATCTGATTATCACAACTGGTCCCGACTTCTTTTATTGCACACATTTTCCCACTTTCACCATTATAGCTGCAAACACATCGATTGAAAAGTAATAAAATATGAAAATGCCACTTTTACTCCAATTTTTTAGACTCTCTCTCTTGACATAGCTGCTGAGTATTTCATATCCGCGTGGATATATCCAAAGTGAAATTGTCACATGGCATACCATGTGGACCACTCACACTTCCCCTACATATGAAACATGTGTGCACCTCTAGTACACATAGCAACTCGCATGCACCTTTAGGTCATGGAGTTGAAAACAGAAATGCTCAACATATAGAAATGCTCAACAAAATATACACTGCTACATCAGTTTTAAGTGAAGCGTCTTAAGTAAAGCATAAAAAAAGCCCTACGAAGCGAGAAAATCCTAAAGCACCCAAGCCCATTGGCACCCTTCACCCACCCTAGACTTGTAAGTGACACCTCACCACCATCACAGACAAGGTCGACGGGCGTCGACAACTTTGTTAAGGTCTGTCCAGCATCGATCCTCCCTCCGGCAATTTGGACTTTCACAAGGTTCTCTTTGTCTTTCTTTGAGGCAACACAAACTGTTGAACTTGTGCCTCTACCACCGACACTACACAAACAAGTCTGATGGGTTTTTGTGACTCCTTTGAGAGGCCTCCAACATTGGTCCCCCTTCGACGATTGGGGTTTTGTTCTGCATTTTACTTTTATCATCACATATCTATTAATACCTATTCCAATCTACATTTTATTTTCATATAACATACTTTTCCTTGGGATGAAAAAAGGAGATTATCCTGTGATCTGGGATTAGATGATGACTATATGTGACATGAATTCGTCTTAAATGGAAGGTGAGAGGTGATTGAAGGTGGAATAAAAAACTTTTGTTTGTATGAAAGAGGGGAGAAATAGTTTTTGCATCTCTAAACGTAGTAAAACGATGGCTAAGTTCATGTGTCTAGGTGGGATGACAACTTCGTGGGTGTGAAGGGGGTAAATAATTGTTTAGAACTCAACTGTCATGAAGGATTCTTTAGGGAGCTAAGGATGGGTAATGTTCTCATCATCCAACATCATATTAACGTAAGGGGCAACTTTTTGTAGCTCTTAGAATTCCAAAATGGAAGGATTAAAGGTTTGTCGGTGATTCCAGATGACGCAAATGGCATTGGACGAAAAAACTTTCTACAATCCATTTGAAGCGTTACTAGGTCCAAAGTCGCTATTTTGAAGCTTGCAAATAGAAGGGATTTTGATGATGGAAAGAAAGTTGGAAAGCCTTCATCAGTCAAAGGTGCCTTATACGCCTTGATTTGAGGTCACTGACGGGTAGTCCAGCCACGAATAGCTCCAAGGTGGAAGGTAAGGGGTAAGGCGCTTGTAGGAGACAAAAGTTTTTAGATAACATTAGGAGAAGTGAAGGGAGTCTTGTGGGTAGTCAAACCTCAATTAACGGGAGTTATGGAGTATGTGAGAGATCTCACGATTAAAGTGGATAAATGGCTGGACCTAGTTGTCCTAATTCTGGGTTTGGGTGGTGGGTGGTGGGTCTAGAATGGACAAGGGGGCGAAGGGTAGATCCTACGGGTTTAAAGGCCACAAATGCACCAATAAAGGGTGTTTCGACACGTCACAAATATGGTCATTGGATGCTGGCATCATTGTTCACATCGGTGTCACTTAGGACATGGTAGCTTATTGCCTGACTGCTCTTAGTCACAAGTTGCAAATGAGATTGGTACTTTTTTCTAGGATTCACTTTCAGTTGAAGATGGGGGTCTTTACAGGATCTTGAGTACTTGGGAATAAATAGATAAACTGCTTTTAGAAGATGAAAATGGGGTAACAATGGGCAGTGCTTCTCCTTACCTGTACTATGCCTCCTGAGGGATCACTAGGGTCTGACAAAATGGCACATAAATGATCACTGGGGGGTAAAGCACCTTCAAGCAATGTCTTGCTTGGATGAACCTTTAATGGTGACAACAACAATGAACAAAAACCCTATAGCTATTGTGGAGGTTCATGATTTGTCAGCGAGATATGAAGGGAGAAAATTATAGGTTCATTATTGCAATTGAAGCCCTGTGAGGAGGAATGTCTAGAGTTAGAATTGTAGTTGGCTACTGTGTCTGGAGATAATGTTGTTCCCCTAATTTCTCATCCTCTGAGAAATAATATAGCGGGCTCACCATCGAATTGGGTTCTGCATAGAGTTAACAGCGGCATATCGTGGAGCTTCATTTTACATTTTACTTTTAACTTCGATGTGATTGTATTTATTACGGTTTAAAATGATAGTTGGCCTTGATACGTTAATAGGGAACTACATTAATAAATGCTTGCATCTACACTTTTAAATTTAAAAAGTAGCAAAATAAGAAGATCAATGGTTATAACCATATTTATGTGACCAATTAATTTCTCTCTCTCTATTTTATTTTATTTTATTTTTTGAAAAACACCAATTAATGTCTTTATGCTGTGGATAACTAACCACATGGAGCGGTTGGGGCTCGCTTTATAATTTCAACCATAGCCGTAATAAATTTATGAATTTTTAAATGCCTTTTTACTGAAGACATTAAAATCAAAAGAGATTAAGTACTTTTCTTATTAAATGATAATTAAAATTTTATAAGGCACCTCTCCAATTTTGTCAAATCTTACCTCTCATATCGGCAAGGTATTGATAGCTTAACAAGAAATCAGCTTCTTTAATTACTCCATAAAGTTTTGAAATATAGGATCTAATTCTTTGATATATATATATATAATCCAATTTTACTAATAATCTCACAATGATAATCGCAAATAAGGACAAGAAATACATCCTATAATCTCCCACTATGTATATTTGATGATAATAATGACGATGATGCTACACTTCATTAAACAAAACTGAACTGATCCAGCATTGAAGTCCTTAAAAAACATACTTTCTTTCTATATATAAATATAGGCACGTATATAAGTGGCATACTTCTTGTTTAAAACCATTAAAATCTAGATATATGGGTGCTATCTCTTTGTCAAATTTCATCATACCTAATCTATGGAAACGGCGTCGTGTGGTGTCTTTTTTAGAGGTTCAATTTTATCTGAAATTAAGTAGAATAAAATAATTTGACAACAAATATAAATTAAATTTAAATTGAAAAAAAAAGTAGGAGGAGCCGCCATGCATCCGTCGACTCTTCTTTTCCAAATTGCACTTATATTGCACATTGCACAAAGCTCGAAGAACATTTGGGGGGACCAAACCAAATCGTGCTGATTGGCTAATTTATGGTTATTGGGACTTTAGTTTTTTTTTTTTTTTTTTCTTGGGTCTATGGTTTTGGACAGCCATGGCCCATCATTAAAAAAATTGGTAAGTATTTTTTTTCCCATAATCAGCTATGAGCTTTTACCTCTCCTAGATCGTGATACTCTATGAGAGTGTTAATCAAATATTACATCTTTATATGCAAAATGATTAGACAATCTCTAGAAATCATTATACATAATAAGAATTATTTAGTCTTAAAAATCAATAACGCAAAGTTTTATTTATCATACTCTCAGTGTAGTTCTTGATAACATGTTAGGATATGATTTACTTTCATTATTTCTCAAATAAATGGCATTAATTTTTAAAAGAGAAATAATTTGTACAAGTTTTAAATAAATAAGTTGTTATTTTATGGAGTGTAATCATCAAATGGTGTACTTCTTAGAATTGCATCATCTCCATGATGGCGATTTCCATGAGGGGAGATGACGGTTAAGAATGTAGAGACACACAACCTTTTGACTAATTCAAAATGTTGAATCTGTTATAAAATATCAAAGTGTTGTGTCAACTTACTAAAATTTCACTTAATAATCATTAAGATATCAATAATTATGACTCTTCCGAATAGGTATATGATTAAACAAAAGTTATTAGTACACAAATCATTTACTCATATTCTTTTTCTTCACATCACCAACTTGTGGGACAACCACTCTCACAAAATTGTCACCATTTATGTTCTTTCTTGTTGTTCATTTTCTAACATATGCATTATACAAATTCTTATTAGACAAACTCTTAAAAGATAGCCTCTATCTAAAAAAAAGTATAAAAAAATGATTTTATTTTTTATTTTTATTTTTTATAAAAAGCTTATATGAGACTCGTCTTTTTAAAATTTATACTTATTTAAAACTTCTACCCTGCATTAGTCTAAAATCTTAACAAAAAATATAAATAAAAACAAAACCAGAACCAAAACCAGTCGTGCCAAGGACGAATGCTGAAATGGGCAAACCACGTGGGTTTGGGTTACAAATTTCCGACAAAAAACCCCCATAGATTTGTTTTAAATCAACATTAAAAAAAAAGGGGGGAAAAGTGAGCTGGGGTTCTTTGTCTCGACTCTAGCAACGATGGATTCATTGACTGATTCAACACGGTAATGAACAACTAGTAAATCAAGTACTGAAATTGGTTTTGAATATTTCCTTCCATGGAATTAATAATTAATTAAATAATTAAATAAAGAACAAAATATTCCTGCAAAATCTAAAAACTCCACTTTCCACTCAATTCATCACTGAATTTGACAAAGATGATGATGTTCCAGAGGCATGATTCATATCTTTGCCCCCTAAACTTCACATTTACGTTGTCTCTCTTGGCCATCAGATAATGAAGAAATAATCCTACTTATGATTAAGATAACAGATTACTATGATATCATTCCTCTGCACCGACTTCCCTTTATTTGTTTATTTATATTGAAATTGGATGAACTGCTTTATCCACCTTTTTGTGATTTGATTTTATAATAAGAGATGATTGTGTTAGTGTAGGTCCTAGGACCCTCATTTATTAATAAATATATTAATACCAATGTGAAAGGGCATAATTGACATCCTCTATTTTGGAATCACATTACCTTCTGCTTATGTCTTATATAAAGGACAAACCAAAAAAGAAATCCGAAAAAAGCAAGAAGGAGAACAGAACAAAAGGTTAGTTATTGAGTAGATTGTGTATGGCTATGTTTTTATTTTATTTGTTTCTAGATAGTAGATAGGTTGTATATGAGCCAAAATTTGGAATGAAATATATCGGGGAGATATAAAGTATCGATATTATATCGAAATGAAAAATTTTAGTAAGAATGAAATGGAATTGAAAACTATGATACAAAAGGAGAGCTGCTTTTCAGGGCTGTTGAAGTGGGGAACAATGCCTTCATTATATAATTTCTTTTACACACAAGTGATATTTGGTCTATTTGAATGGAAATTCTCTGACACTGGCTGCTCAGAAAGTTTGAAGAGAGAATGAGATTGGCTCCAAATCCCAACTTTAAATGAATGAAAAAGTAAAAAAAAAAAAAAAAAAAAAGATTCATAGAAATTATTTTTTAAAACTTTTCATTTTCATGAAAAATAAAACTTACATGTGGAAATTAGGATTTAATGAAAGTTATAGTCATCTTTTATTTGAGAAATATTTTAATTATAAATAAATTATATAAAAATAATTTTTTATACTGATATAATTACATATAATTGTCAGATTGTAAAATTATTTTTATTATAAAATAAATCTAATAAATCATATAAAATTATGTTATTTTATATAATTTTTTTTATATAATTTTTTTGTAATTATAGCATATCTCCTTTTGTTTAAGCTTTCGATAAAAGTACAACCATAGAATACACATTCCAGTTCAATTTACCAACGCCTATGGAAATTGAACCGTTTATGAGCACAAACGCATTTTGTTGCAAGTCCTGATTAACAATATGAGATTATGTTTTATTTTGTTTTGGAACATAGATGGTGCAGATCCAAATTGATATAGGGGTTATCGGTTATTTTTTCCAAACTTCAATAAATAGAAATATCAATTATTCTCCTAAATCATCCAGAATAGTATCAATTATTTTCTTCTATAACATATATTTAAGATGTCAATTAATTTGCCTTAAGTAATATATTTATTCTCATTCATACTTGTTAGTAAATATTAGGTTTCAATTTTGGAAGTGATTCTGATTTTAATTTTGGCCAAATTTTTAGTAGAATTCTTGTTTATTTATGTATTTATTTCTCATACAATAATTTAGATTTTTTCTACTTTTGGAAAAAAAAAAATCATAATTTCAAATTTTGTAGCTATTTAAGTTGATTAGCGGGCTTCATAAAATGAATTTCGAGTTTCACTATTAATCAAAATTATTCTTTTTTTTTTTTTTTTGTATTTTGGACGAATTTCTTATGTTTTTTTGTGTTGATCATCTATTAATATTAGAATTAATCTAAATTCTGTTAGGCATCAATAAATGGGGGAGGCTTCCATCAAGCATGTTAGGACATTCCCGTGCTCACATTCATATTTGCCACCCAATCCTTGTTGCTTGGTCTCGAATAAAAGGGTGATGTAGCAGTTGCAAGGCAGTAGGCCGTGCTTTTGAGTCTCTCTACAAGCACATCTTGATGATGCATTAATTGAAAGGTGTTTCGGAATTTCAGGGCCATCGTTGTTGTTTAAAATTTTGAACATTGCAGCCGTCAGTTTAAACCAACACAAGATAACCACTTTTGTGCTACAAACTGTAATTCAGAGATGGCCATAAAACAAAATCTGTTCTATACAAAATAACTACTAAATATCTTATATCCTACTTGATATTAGAAAAGCAACTGATGAGCACGAGTAACATTGGTGGCTGACCAACGATGGGAGAACCTTCTCCAAAGACTCTTCCAAGCTGTAGATTTAATCTTTTAGCCATTTTTTAAATTTCTCAGTTTAATTTTTATTAGTTGGATGTGTAAATCATAAAGTTGATTTTCAGCTACGTTTGTTGTAGTTTAAATTTTAATCTCCTTAGCTATTAAAGGAGATGATTCAATGATTAAAGGCAAAGTATTGGTTTCACAAAATTGTCCAATTTTTTGGTGCGACTCTAGTGTAGTTTAGCCGAGAGTGTGTGAGGGAGAGACACCTTAGCATATTTTCACACTTTGTTTCAAATTCTACATAAATTTTGGTATCAGAGCCATGGTGGCTGAACGAAGATGGGAAAACCTTATCCAAAGACTCTGCTAGGCTGTAGATTTAATCTCTCAGCCATTCTTTAAATATTAAAGTTCATTTTTTATTCGTTGGTTATGTATAGCTAATTTTTAGCCAGTCTGAATTTAAATTTTTGTTAAGATCATAAAGTTGATTTTCAGTTACGTTTGTTGCAGTTTAAGTTCTAATCTCCTTAGCTATTAAAAGAGATGGTTCAATGAATAAAGGCAGAGTATTGATTTCACAAAATTGTCTGGTTTTCTGGTGCGACTCTAGTGTGGTTTACCCGAGAGTGTGTGAGGGAGAGACTCCTCAGCATATTTTCATACTTTGTTTCGAATTTTACATCAAATTTGGCATTAGTCCCAAGTTCTTTCGGTGATCATAGACATGAGTACGAGAAGTGGATGACACTATAACAATGGTAGCCGACTCACGCAAGAGCAATGTGATGAAATGTTGCTTCAAATGACTAATCAACTCAACAACCTTAATCAATAGATGGAGGTTGTATGGAATCAAGTCTTTCCTAATAAGGAAAATCGTGAGGAAGATCGTGGTGTTGGAGAGAACCAAAGCAATAATAATGAGCAAGAAGGAGGTGTAGGTGGAGAAAACAAGGGTGAGAACAATCGACATCGAGGAGGTGGAAACGTTGGTCGTTTTCCTTGGCTATACCAACTGCCTAGGGAGCATGAGCACTTTGACGAAACATCTAAGCAAATTAGAGTAGATGTCCCTGACTATCATGGGAGCTTGGACCCAAACAACTTTCATGATGGGCTAATGTCACTGAAAGACTATATTGAATGGTTTAATATGGCAACCGAAAAGAAGGTTCAGTTTGTAAGAATGAAATTGAAAAGGCAAACGAGAGTATGGTGGCATAGTATTGAAGAGCAGTTGCATCGACGTAGACAACCACCCATTACTGATTGGGATGAGATGAAGCTCTGCCTAAAAGAGAAATCCCTGCCATTGAACTATGAGGAGACTCTTTTATAAAAATTATTGGTGCTAAAGAAAGGAAAGTTGACAGTTGAAAATTATACTTCCAAGTTCAATGAACTTACAATACGTAGTGAGGTAACGAAGACAGATAGGCAAGCTCTAACTCGTTTTAAGGCTAGATTACGAGAGAATATTTGAAAAGAGCGAACTGTGGTGTGACTATTCAGTTTAGAGGAAGCATACTAGCTTGCCCTTCGAGTAGAGGCCCAACAAAAGTTGTCTAATTTGAGGCAAGAAAGTAATTTATTTGGGCGCAGTGATGGCAACACTCAAGGAGTTTCTTTTCTTGGGAAGTCTTCAACAAACAGCTTGATGCTAACTGAGAAAAATGGGGAGAGCAGTACTACCAAAGGAAAATAGATAGTTGCTGCAAAAAAAAGGTCTGATCAAGTGCTATAAGTGTGGAGGAAAGGGGCATTTTGCTGTAATATGCGCTACAAAGAACCAACGCATTGTACTTATTTGTGAAGAAGATGAAATAGAGAAAATGCATGTAGGAAAATGCAAGGTGAAGGAGTTAGCCATGGCACAATGCACTGAAGAAGAAGAGGTGTCCGAAGTTAAATTAGAGGGGTCAGAGTTGCCCATATCTGTGGTCTGAAGAGTTTTAACAGGTCACAAACTGAAAGTTGATGAAGATGACTCTTGGCTGCGCACAAATATTTTCCATATTAGAGTCGAGCATCAAGGTAAAGCAATAAACTTAATCATCAACTTTGGAAGTGGAATGAATATTGTGTCCCTTGATTTGATCTAGAAGCTGAAGCGGGAACCTCACTCAAAACCGTATCGAGTTAGCTAGATTGATGATACGTCCATGGCTGTTAAAACTAGATGTTTGGTTTCTTTCTCTTTGGGAAAAGACTTCGGTGAACAGGTCTAGTGTGATGTGCTGCCCATGAAAACATGTGATATCATGTTGGGAAGACCTTGGTTGTATGACAGGAAGGTGCAATATGATGGGCATTCAAATTCATATTCACTAACTTGTGGGAGTAAGAAGATTCGATTAAAGCCCATTAGGATCATTGATTTCCATATGACAAAGGATTCTTCTTCCTCTAGAACACTGTCCATGCGTCAGTTTGAATAAGAGAGTAAGAAATTGAGAGCTATAATTTTATTCATCTCACGCGAGGTTTCTCTAATGCAGGGAAATGAAATTCCTCTAGATTTCATCTCTATTTTGGAGTATTTTTTAGACCTAGCCCATGAAGAACTTCCTCGGCAACTACCTCCCATGCATGAAATTCAGTATGCAATCGACCTCATTCCAGGGTCGGCACTACCAAATCATCCAGCATATTGACTCAATCCAAAAGAGTATGAAATTTTGAGGTAACAAGTGCAAGACCTTTTAGAAAGGGTATTTATTCGAGAGAGCCTCAGCCATGTGTGTGTTCTACATTACTCACTCCAAAGAAGGACGGTACATGGCGTATGTGTATTGATGGTAGAGCCATAAATAAGATAACTGTTAAGTACCATTTTCCTATTCCTCGCCTGGATGATATGCTAGATTTATTATAGGGATCTACAATATTCTCAAAAATCAATTTAAGAAGTGGTTACTATCAGATTCGAATTTGACTTGGAGATGAATGGAAAACCGCTTTTAAAACCAAAGATGGGTTTACGAATGGATGGTTATGCCGTTCGGGTTGACCAATACTTCCAGCACGTTCATGCGAGTGATGAACCAAATATTGAGGCCGTTCTCCAGTAGATTTATTGTTGTTTATTTTGACGACATTCTTATTTATAGTCGAGACAGGGAGGAGCATAAGGAGCATCTCAAGCAAGTCATGCAGGTATTGAGGAAGGAGAAGCTTTACACCAATTTAAAGAAGTGTTCTTTTGCTCATTCTCAAGTCACTTTTATGGGATTCATTGTCACAACAGAAGGAGTGCTAGCCGATCCTGAGAAAATCCGTGCAATCAAAGAGTGCCTACACCTTCAAACATTAATGAAGTAAGGAGTTTTCATGGATTAGCTACTTTTTATCACAAGTTTATTCGCAACTTTATTACTATTATGGCACCTATAATCGAATGCACGAAAGTGGGGGCCTTTTAATGGAGTTCTGTAGCTGCGCGCACCTTTAAAAAGATCAAAGAAAAATTAACTAATACTCCTATTCTAAAACTACTGAATTTTGAGCAAGTCTTTGAAGTTGCATGTGATGCCTCTCACATTGGCACAGGCAAGGTCCTAAGTCAAGGAGTTCACCCAATCGCTTTCTTCAGCGAAAAATTGAATGAAGCTAAGAAGAAATATTCGGTATATGATCTTGAATTTTATACAGACATTCAAACCTTGAAGCATTGGAGGCATTATTTATTGCATCGTGAGTTTGTTTTATTTACAAATCACGATTTCTTGAAATTCATCGACTCCTAGAAGAAACTAAATGCACAACACGTTGATTGGGTGGATTTGTTGCAAGAGTTCAACTTTGTTTTAAAGCACCGAACAAGAACCGAAACAGAGTAGCGGATGCCTTGAGCAGGCGATCCCATGTTCTCTCAATTTTATCCTATTTTAATATTGGCTTTGATGAAATAAAGAGGATGTATGCAAATGATCCCTTCTTTGGTCCAATAATTTTGGACCTCTATCAAAACAAGCTAGATACTCATATGGGACACTCATTAAAGGAAGGATTTTTATTTAAAGGTTGAAATTATGTATTTCTGATCCATCTCTAAGGAGCATTTTGTTTGAGAGCTTCATGGAGGAGGATTAGCTGGTCACTTTAGGCGTGATAATACTACTGCCTTAGTTGAAGATCGATTCTTTTTGTCCATCTCTGAAATGAAATGTTGGCAAAATTGTCAAGATGTGTTGCACATGTTAGCTTAAAAAGGGGATGAGGACAAATGCTGGGTTATACATGCTGTTACCCATTCCTCATGGTCCTTGGAAGATCTTAATATGGATTTCATACTTGGATTACCAAAGACTGCTTGTGGACATGACTCAGTATATGTTATTGTTGGCTAGTTCTAAAAAAAGGCACATTTTATTCCCTGTTCAAAGACGTATGATGCTTCTCGAGTTGCAACATCGTTCTTGCGAGAAGTAGTGCGTCTCCATGGCTTATCGAAAGCTATTATCAATGATAGAGATGTGAAGTTTGTAAGCTATTTTTGAAAAACATTGTAAGCGAAGCTTGATAGACGTTTGAAGTACTCTAGTGCCTTTCATCCACAAATGGACGGCCAAATGGAGGTTTTAAATCGAAGTCTTGGTAACCTGCTTTGCTGTCTAGTTCATGATCATGTTGCTTCATGGGCTTTAATCCTACCAAACGCCGAATTTGCCTTCAATAGTTCTATCAATCGGATTATTGCGATTTCACCCTTTGAGGCAGCTTGTGGTGTGAAGCCGTGGCAACCTGTTGATTTCTACCCCTACCAATTAACTCAAGAGTCAGTGAGAGTGGAGTAGATTTTTCTAATCACATCCAGTCACTACATGAAGAAATCAAGCAACGTTTGACAGTCAACAATGATCTTTATAAACAGCAAGTTGACAAACATTGCAGGAATGTTGAATTTGCGAAGGTGATTTTGTTATGATGAGATTAAGGTCTAAACGTTTCCCATGGCACACTGACGAGAAATTACATTTGAAGAAGGTAGGTTTGTTTAAAATTCTCAAGAGATTGGGCACTAATGCTTATGTACTCGAGTTGTCGGATGATTTGTGTTGAACCCAAGGTTTCAAGTTTCGTGTATCTATAAATTTACACATGGATTTTGATGATAACAAATGAATTCAAAGAATAAAGGAGTCTCAAGTTCAAGTTGTCCACACAATAGAATCAAGCACATCAAGGAACCAAGCATGAGCAAGAAGGGAACAAGTTCACATTAAAATCATAGAGTAATGTTGTAAATCTCTTAAAAATTCGAAATTAGGATTAAGGCTCAAAATTAATATTTTATCATAAAGCATTAAAATACATTTTCCACATGTGCATGAATATTTTGAAAATTTTGAAAGATGATTGATTGTCATCTTTCACATATGCATGACATGATTAAATGTTTGAATTTTGAAAATATTAAGATGATTGATTGTCATCTTTCACATGTGCATGTTTTATTTGAATATTTTCAAAAGTGATGGATGCTTTTCTTGACTTATGCAAAAGGTAGATGTCTTTGTTTGAAAATTTTGAAAAGTAAAGTGTGCTCCTTTTGTCATATGCAAAAAGTAAAAGATTAGATTTGAAATTTTTGAAAAGTAAAGTGTGCTCCTTTTGTCACATGCAAAAAGTAAAAAGATTAGGTTTGAAATTTTTGAAAAGTAAATGATGATGTCTTTGATATGAGAATCTTTTCAAATTTAAAATTGAAGACTCATTTGCCTATAAATAGCTCACTTGAGTTTTGCAAAAATCACAACAAGAGCTTACACATCTATTGTTAAGTTTTGCATCATTCTTTCAAAGCTCTCATTCTCTCTTTTCTAAAGTTTTGAGCCTTAATTCTTGTTCATGTTGAGAGAGATATAGGTTGTGCTATATTGTTTCTATCTCACTCGTTGAGGAGTGTACTTTGATAGTCTACCCACTATCAACTCTTGTATTTGTAAGAGGGTGCGTATAACCCTTGTGTGTGTACAAGGTGTTCTACACGGGGAATAGTTAAATCACCAAGTGTGAGGTGATTGGAAGTGTAGAGGGTGTTCTACACGGATTCTTTGGAGCGGTGCTGTTCAAAAGTGTAATAGGTTTCTATCTCCACCTAAAGGAGATTGACTAGTGAATTCGGGATCCTCAAGGGGTAGCTTGAGGCGAGGACGTAGGCAGTGGGGCTGAACCTCATAAAAATACTGAGTTTGCTTTCTCTTACCCTACTCTTTACATTTCTTACTGCTTTACATTCTGTTTATATTTTATATTGTGTATTTGATTAATAAGTGTTAATTTTTATAATATAACCCAATTCACCCCCTATTGTGTTAGTCATCTAGCCAACAATTTGCAGATTAGTCCCATTGTTAACGTTGAAGATTTGCAACTGAATGAAGGATATTATGCAGATGATGAAGCTCCATTAGCAATTCCTAAACTTCCCGCAAAGACAGCTCCAAAAGAAGAAATTGAAGAAATCCTTGATGACCAGATTGTGTCTACTTGCCGTGGTGGATATCAAAAATTTATGGTTAAGTGGAAAAACAGACTATATTTTGATTATTTATGGGTGCACGCTAAAGAGTTTCAACGACTTAACCCAGATTTGTATGAATTCTACCAAGCGCTATACTTGTCGGAGTTGAGTTCTTTTCCATAGGGGGGAATTGGTGGCTAACTGATGATGGGAGAACCTTGCCCAAAGATTCTTCCAAGCTACAAATTTAATCTCTTAGCCATTCTTTAAATTTCAAAGTCTAGTTTTTATTCGTTGGTTATGTAAAGCTAATTTTTTGCTAGTTTGAATTTAAAATCTCGTTGGGATCATAAAGCTAATTTTCAGCTACGTTTGTTGTAGTTTAAATTTTAATCTCCTTAGCTATTAAAGGAGATGGTTCAATGGATAAAGGCAGAGTATTAATTTCACAAAATTGTCTAACTTTCTGGTGCGATTCCAGTGTGGTTTACTCGAGTGTGTGTGAGGGAGAGATTCCTTAGCATATTTTCATACTTTGTTTCGAATTCTACATCAAACACACCTTAGTGAATAGTAATAGAGAGAGAGAGAGAGAGAGTCTACCTCAAGCATCTTCCAGTAAAGTTTTCACTTGGTAGAAAGCACTGAGAAACAACCTATTAGTTGCACCAGAAGAATAAAAAATTAGAATCATTTTTTAACTACAAATAGAAAAGCACTAAAAGTTTACACTTTATAGGTCATATATGCTTTTGTCTCACCAATACATCATGCTTGCTCCATAATATTAGTTTGATTATATGTCCTACATCCTAGATAGCAAGCCCAAATCTACAAGCCTCGAGCTTGTGTATTTCAAACTTGTTCTTAATATTACTCTAGCTTAATAGAAAAGAAATAGAGTGATAGAGAGCTTAAATTGTGAGTATTTTGGTTGAAACCTTACTTCCACACATGTGAGTAAATAAATCTGAAACAGATTGGCATTGATTTTCCTCCTAGTGTTCGAGAAGTAACTTCTGTTTAATGAAAGATAAATGTACATATTTGGCCATGCCAAAGTTTACCAACTTGATTTCAGCATTAACATTTACCAAAATATTTGCCCATCTGATGTCCCTACCAAGAAAACACACTACTTATTAACAATAATATTATCATGAATTAATTTTTCATATTAAGTCTTATGTCACGTGCTACTCACATGCTAGCTTTATGTCATCTGTACATATAAGTACTTGTACTATATTTTTGACCACTGTATAGTACATATGCGTTTTAATCGAATATGAGGTATTACTTAAGAAGCTTCCTTCGAGTTTGCTCTGTTAGGATTTCATCCCTTTACATTCTCCTAGGGTTAGCATTTTACATGGTATCAGATGTCCTTTTTTGCTTCCTTCATGGCGTCATCTCACAAATTTGTCTCCAAGGATACTACTTCTCCTTACTTTCTTCATCCTAGTGATAGCCCTAATGTTCTTTTAGTCACTTAGCCCATTCTCGATGGGGACTATTATGCTTGGTCCCATTTGATGTCCGTGGCTCTTTCGGTGAAGAAGAAACTTGGATTTGTTGATGGATCTATCCCTAAACCCTCGGATCTGATAGATTCTCTCATTTCTCCATGGCTCCGATGTAAAAATATGGTTATATATTGGATCTTAAACTCTGTTTTTCATGAAATTTCTTCTAGTTTATTGTATATTACAACTGCTTGAGAGATCTAGTCTGATTTTAAGGAACGATTTTCTCTAAAAAGTGGACCTTACATTTTTCAATTGCAGAAATTGATTTCTTTTCTTTCTTAGGGTTCTCTTTCGGTGAGCAATTATTTTACTCTTCTTAAGAGTCTTTGGGATGAACCTACTAATTACAAGCATGTTCCTGCTTGTTCTTGTGGAGTTGTACGAACGTTGAACTCCTATGTTCAACATGAACGTGTTTTACAAATTTTGATGGGATTGAATGAACCTTTTACACATGCTCGTGCATAGATTTTGCTTAAGGAGTCTCTACCTCCTATTAATAAAGCGTTTTCTCTTGTTTTACAAGAGGAACATCAACGAGAAGTTTCTTTTGTTTCTTTGCCCCTGTTGATTCACATGTTTTTGTTTCTCATAGTGATGAAACCAGATCTATTAAATCATTTTCCAAAAAGGATAGACTAGTATGTACACATTGTGGAACGATCATGTGATTGAAAAATGTTACGAATTACATGATTTTCCCCTCAGGCTACAAACCGAAACAAATGTGTAAAGTGAAAACCCTAGGAGAATGTAAAAAAACAAAATCCTAACATAGCACAAGGGATGAAACCCTAGTAGAGCAAAATCGAAGGAAGCTTCTATAGTAATACCTCATAATTGATTAAAATGCATATGTGCAGTATAGTGTACAAAAATGTAATACAAGTATTTATGTGTACTGATGATATAAAGCTAGCATGTGAGTAGCACGTGACATAAGACATTATACATAAAGTTAATTCATGATACCCCCCCTTCAAGATGGAGAGTATATAGAATGGATTCCCATCTTAAAAATTAAATGATAAAATTGTTGAAAACCAAAAGGTTTGGTCAGCACATCAACAAGTTGATGACTAGAAGCCAAGTGAAAAGTCTTGATAACTCCAACTTGTATTTTCTCTCGAATAAAATGACACTTTAGCTCAATATACTTTGTTCTTTATGGAAGACTAGATTAGCGGCAATGTATAAAAAAGCCTGACTATCACAAAAAAGTTGAAAATTATGAGTATGTGAAATATCAAAGTCAGATAAGAGAGTGAAAATCCAAATAACGTCACAAGTGGTAGAAACCATGGATCTATACTCAGCTTCATCAAAGGATCTAGAAGCATTGGTTTGTTTCTTGGTTTTTAAAGAAAACAAAGAGTCCCAAAAAAATACAATAACCACTTGTAGATTTTCTACTATTAGGACAAAAGGCTCAATCAGAATCAGCAAATGCCTTGAGAGATAATAATTAGCAACTGGAAAGAAAAGGCCATGTCTAGGAATGCCTTTAATATATTGTAAAATTCCATAGGCAGATTGTATTAAGGTTTTTTAGGCCGAGTCATGTATTGACTAAGTCTATTAATATAGTAACAAAGGTTTGACCGAGTTAATGTGAGGTAAAGAAGTCAACATACAAGTCTTCTATACAATGTAGGATCAAGCCACAAGTCTCCCACATCCTTACTCAATTTGATATTTTGTTTTATAGGAAAGGCAACAAGTTTAGAGGCAAGTAAACCAACATCTTGAAGAATTTTCAAAGAATATATTTTTTTTGTCACAAAGATATACCATCAGGAGACTAATTGTCTTCTAAACTAAGAAAATAATTGAGCTTACCAAGGTCTTTAAGCTCAAACTTCTCATCAAGCAAGGGCTTTAAGAGCTTAACAAAATGCAAATCATTATTGGCAATAAGAATATTATCAACATAGACAAGAAAAGCAATAAAAGATGAACCTTTAGTCTTAGTAAAAAGAGAGTAATCAGCTTTGGATTGCTGAAAATCCAAAATGAGTATAGAGCCTGAAAACTTGGAGAACTACTACCTTGGGGCCTGTTTCAAGCCATAAAGTGATTTATTCAGTTTGCAAACTTGGGACTCTCCTTTAATATGAAAACTAGGAGGTAAAATCATGTATATCTTTTCAAATAAATCTTATGTAAAAAAGCATTATTGACATCAAGTTGTGTAAGATGCCAACCTTTCATAGCAGCAATGGCCAAAAGATTTCTAACAGTAGCCATTTTAGCAACAGGAGAATAAGTGCAATGCACGTAAAGTTCTAATAGTATGCAATAAAAATTACAGTGAAAAAATTCATGTCTATCTATTTAAGCATGGTGATAAAATAATAGACGCAGGGTACCATTTTTGTGCACATATCCCAAATACTTCTTATTAAGTAATTGCACCTCCAAAAAGAGTTAAATTTTCAACATACGTCCAAAACATAGGGCCACTACCAAAAAAAATTATGTCTACAAAATAAAATTTCCTCATCTCCTAGTCTACCCAATTGCCGAAACCCTTTTGGTGGATAAGGTTAAAAAAATTGCATGTGACTTTCGAGGCTCGGGTGGTACAAGACCCAAGGCCCTCGCTATCACCTCTGATTCGATACTCACTTTGCTTACTTGCTTAAGAAACCCCATCACATCATACATTTTACCTTGAAACTTGGCTCTTTTCATAGGACTAGTACGCATGGTGTTGAACTCAGCCTCACAAATACTAACCATTATATCTTGAAGAAGCAAAGTCGTGTATCTCAAAATTTCTAAGGTGTAATCGCTACGAGCTTGAATTGTATACTCGACATCTATCATAGAACCATCTAAATTCATGGTTCCAGAGTATTTGTGATACCTGTTATAACTTCTACCATTCCGGTAGGAAAAATTTAGGAAAAATTTAGTGGAAACTATCACAGTGAGATCTCAAGAAATCTCGACAAGTAAATAGTCAACATACCACATGTAGAACCCAAAATTTCAAGTCTTGTATCTACGTATAGATTTTGATGATAACAAATAAATTCAAGACTTAAACTCAAGTTGTCTACGCATGAAAAGAGCTAAGCACGTTAAGAAATCAAGCACGAGCAAAAAGAAGAACAAGTCTACAAATGAAACTCATAGAGTAATTTTGTACATCTCTTAAAATTTAAAATTAGATTAAGATTCAAAATTAATATTTTCTCATAAAATATCAAATTACATTTTTTACATTTGCATAACTTTATTAAAATTTTTAATTTCAAAAATTATTATTATTTTTCCACATATGCATAAAGATTTGAATTTGTAAGATGATTGGTTGTCATCTTTAACATGTGCATGTGTTGTTTGAAAATATTGAAGAGTGGTTGTGTGTTTTTTTTATAAATGCAAAAGATAGATAATTTTGTTTGAAAATCTTGAAGGGTAGTTGTGTATTTTTTTGACATATGCAAAAAGAAAATGATTTGGTTTGAAAAATAAATCATACTCATTTTGTCATGTATGAAAAGTAAAAGATTAAGTTTGATTTTTTTGAAAAATGAATAGAGTTGTCTTTGACAAATATAAAAATGAGATGTTTTTATTTGAATCTTTTGAAAAGTGAATAGTACTCTTATTTGACATATGAACCTTTTCAAATTTGAATATGAAAACTCATTTACTTATAAATAGCTTATTTGAGTTTTGCAAAAATAAGAATAAGAGCTTACACATCAATTGCTAAATTTTACATAATTCTTTCAAAGCCCTTATTCTCTCTTCTCTAAATTTTGTACCTTAATCCTTGTTCATTGTGAGAGAGATATAGGTTGCACTATATTATTTTTATTTCACTTATTGAGAAGTATTTTTTGATAACCTACCCATTATCAGCTTTTATATTTATAAGAGAGTGTGTATAACCCTTGTGTGTGTATAAAGTGTTTTACACAGAGAATAGTTGAATCACCAAGTATGAGGTGATTCCAAGTGTAGAGGGTGTTTTACACGGATTCTTTGTAGCGGTGTTGCTCAAAAGTATAATAAGTTTTTATCTCCACCTGAAAGAGATTGAATAGTGAATTTAGGATCTTCAAGGGGTAGCTTGAGGCGAGGACGTAGGCAGTGGGGCTGAATCTCGTTAAAATACTGAGTTTACTTCTTCTTACCCTTACTCTTTATATTTCCTGCTGCTTCGTATTTTGTTTATACTTTATATTGTGTATTTGATTTATAATTGTTAATTTTTTAATATAACCTAATTCACCCCCCCTCTTGTATTAGTCATCTGGGCAACAATTGGTATCAGAGTAAGGGCTCTGTTATAAGATTAATTATCTGTTGAGTTAAGATTATATAACTAATATTGCAGCTACATTCGCTGAAGGTCAATCTAGTAGTCGGCCGCCGCTATTTTGTGGAGACAATTATACTTTCTACAAAGTTAAAATGAGAATATTTCTTTAGTCTCAAGGTCGTGAAATCTGAAAATGCATTATAAATTGGTCCTATATTTCAACAAAAATTGTTGATGGAGTAAAGGTCAACAAGAAAGAAGATAAGTTTGATCGTGAAGATGATAGACGTTATACAGTGAATGTAATGGCTATGAATTTTCTGTATAATGCTCTCAATGACAATGAATTTAACAGAATAATGACTTGCAAGATAGCAAAAAAATTTTGGGACAACTTAGAAGTAATTTATAAAGGAACTTCGCAAGTCAAAGAATCAAAAATTTATATTCTTACGCATGAATATGAATTGTTCAAAATGAATGATCATGAATCTATTTCTTTTATGTATACTCGTTTTACTAACATTATAAATAGCTTGACAGCTCTTGGAAAAATTTATTCCAGCTTAGAGATAGTAACGAAAATTCTCAACTCTCTGTCAAAACGTTGGGAATCAAAAGTGACGGCGATTCTTGAAGTTAGAGATCTTAAAAAACTTAAAGTAAATGAACTCATTGGGTCACTTATTACTCATGAGTACACATTGAAAAGAGGAGAAGAAGAAGGAAAGCAAAAGAAAAACTTGGCACTCAAAACTGTTCCCCATGAAAGTGAAAGCGATGAAAATGAGGAATGCGATGACAAAGATGAAGAAATTGCAATGATCACAAGAAAATTTCAGAGATTCTTAAAGAAAAATAAAGCTCATCCAATAAAATCTTTCAAAAAGTTTTCCAACAAAGATACACGTAAAAATGATTCATTAACTTATTATAAATGCAAAAAGTCAGGACATATCAAGGCATATTGTCCCCTGCTAAAAAAAGATTGATACAAGAATAAGAAAGCAATGAAAACTATATGGGATAATGATTCAAGTAATTTAGACAGCGATGCAAGTAATAAAAATCTGCAAATATTTGTCTTATGGCTAAAAATGATCTTGAGATAACAAAATTTGAAAATATTGAAAATCTTTCTTATGAAGAATTGCAAAATGTTTTAGAAGAAGTATATGATAAATTTAAAAAATTGAGTATCAAGTATACCGTTTTGAAAAAGAAAAATTCTTCTTTAACAAATGAAATTGATGTTTTAAGAAAAGATAATATAGTTTCAAAAGATGAAAATGATAAGCTGAAAAAGAAAGTGACTGATTTAGAAAAGCTTGTTGAAAACTTTACAAGTGGAAAAAGAGATTTTGAAAAATTTCTTGGTAGTCAAAGATGTGTTTTTGATAAATTATGCTTGGGATATATGCCGAAAGAAAAATTCAAACCCTATAAAATTTTTTTTGATAAACTAACTAAATCAAAATCAGATTTTCAAAATTCTTTTCATAAAAATAGATTTTCCAAAGAAAAATATTATTACAATCACTCAAGGTTTTTAAATATGTCATATATTATTTGTAATTTTTGCAATAGAAATAGTTATAATTATCATGCTTGTCCTATTAGAAGAAAACATATAATAACTATTAGGACCATATGGGTATCAAAGAACTTGTTTATTCTAATATTAATAAATAAAGGACCCAAATAACTTGGATACCAAGAATGTTTTTTAATTGCTTTTGTAAGTATGCATGAAGTCTTCTACAAGTAAAAGTAAATAGTTTTTAGACAACGAATGCTTAAGACACATGACAGGAAACAAAATTAAATTCACTGACCTCACTTCTAAAGAAGAGGGACGCGTGACATTTGGAGACAATTAAAAAAAAAAGATCATGAGAATAGAAGATACAAATAATACAAATAATCTCAATTTCAACAAAGAGAATACAATGGAAGAAATCCAACATAGATACATTAGGAAAGATCATCAAGACTTAGTACAAGATGCAACCAAACAGTGAAAGCATGTGAAAGATTATCCAGTGAAACAAATTCTAACAGAACCTTCACGAGGTGTAAGTACTTGATCATCTCTTAAAAATATTTGTAATCACACTGCTTTTCTATCTCAAATGGAACCCAAAAATATTGATGAAGCACTTATTGATGAATCATGGATTCTAGCTATGCAAGAAGAGCTAAATCAATTTGAAAGAAATAATGTATAAACACTTGTTCCTAGACCCAAAAATCATGCTGTTATTGGAACAAAATGGGTTTTTAGAAATAAGAAAGATGAGTTTAGAATTATCACTAGAAACAAGGTTCGACTTATAGCCGAATGTTTCAATTAAGAGGAAAGAATCGATTATGATGAAACATATGCACCTGTCGCAAGATTAGAAGCTATTCGAATGTTACTTGCATATGCATGTTATAAAAATTTAAAATTTTTTCAAATGGATGTTGAAAGTGCTTTCTTAAATGGTTTTATAAATGAAGAGGTATATGTTGAGCAACCTCCAGGTTTTGAAAATCATATTTCTCCTAATCATATTTGTAAGCTCACAAAAGCATTATATGGACTCAAACAAGTTCCTAGAGTTTGGTATGAGAGACTTAGTAGTTTTTTGATTGAAAAATGTTTTTCAAGAGGAAAGATCGATACAACTCTTTTCATCAAATATGAATATGATGATATTCTTCTAGTTCAAATTTATGTGGGTGATATAATATTTGATGCTATTAATGAAAATATGTGCTAAGATTTTGTTAAGAGTATGCAGGAAGAATTTGAAATGAGCATAATGAGATAACTTAATTTCTTTCTTGAATTGCAAATCAAGCAAGCAAAAAGTGGAATATTCATTAATCAGTCAAAATATATCAAGGAGTTACTCAAAAAGTTTGAGATGGAAGGTGGGATGGTAATTAAAACACCAATGAGTCCAACCACCAAACTTGATAAAGATGAAAACAATAAACCAATTGACTCAAAGGTATATTGAGGTATGATTGATAGTTTATTATATTTGACAGCTAGTAGACCTGATATTATGTTCGGTGTATGTTTATGTGCACGTTTTCAATCATCTCAAAAACAATCTCATTTGATTGCTGTTAAGCGTATTTTTAAATATTTTGTCAATACTATTGACCAAAAGTTATGGTATCTTAAGTACACTTCTTTCGATCTTATCAGTTATTCAGATGCAGATTATACTGGTTGCAAAGTTGATCGAAAAAGTACTAGTAGAACGTGTCATTTTTTAGGTCATGCACTCGTTTCATGGTTTAGTAAAAAGAAAAATTTTGTTGCATTATCTACTGCTGAGGTAGAATATGTTGCTGCAGGTAATTGTTGTGCTCAAGTTCTTTATATGAAACAACAGTTTGAAGATTTTAAACTTATGTACAATCACATTTCAATCAAATGTGATAATACAAGTGCTATAAATATTTCAAATAACCCAATACGACATTCTAGAACTAAGCATATTGAAATTAGATATCATTTTCTTAGAGATCATGTACAGAAATGTGATATTGTACTAGAATTCACAAGCACACATGATCAATTGGCAGACATTTTCACAAAACCCCTACCAGAAGATAGATTATGCATAATTATAAGAGAAATAGGAATAATGCATGTCATGAATATCTGTTAAACATTTTTATTCCATTATCTCAAATGACTTACAAAAACTTGAGACTTCTAGTCCCATCTTTCAACTGCACTTGCTCTTCATAGATCGATATGTTATTCTCATCTAAAGGATTAGGTAGTCGAAATGAAGAAGTAAGTAAGGATTTCAAATCCTTATTCTGTTGTTTTAACTCTACTATTTTTCTATTTGACTCATAAACAAGTCATTGAAGTACAGAGACAGTCTCGCTAAACTTCTCAATTTCGCGAGTTTTGGACTGCAACCGAGTAAAAAAAACAACAATGGATGATCAATTGGCAAACATTTTCACAAAACCCCTACCAGAAGATAGATTATGCATGATTATAAGAGAAATAGGAATGATGCATGTCATGAATATCTGTTAAACATTTTTATTCCATTATCTCAAATGACTTACAAAAACTTGAGACTTTTAGTCTCATCATTCAACTACACTTGCTCTTCATAGATTGACATGTTATTCTCATCTAAAGGATTAGGTAGTCGAAATGAAGAAGTAAGTAAGGATTTTAAATTCTTATTCTGTTGCTTTAACTCTACTATTTTTCTTTTTGACTCATAAACAAGTCATTGAAGTACAGAGACAGTCTCGCTAAACTTCTTAATTTCGCGAGTTTTGGACTGCAACCGAGTGAAAAAAACAACAATGAATGATGAGTATCGAGTCCCGAGACCTATAAGCTTATAAATGATGTCATGATCTGATTTATTAGCTAAATTAGTCTCTTATTACTTTATGGCACCTACGATAGAAGTAGAAATAAATTAATCACGAGAAGTATGGAAGGAAAATTGAAGAGCCATTAAAAATTTGTAGAATGAGAATGCAGGCGAATTGCAAAGATGAGAAGAAGATTTGATGCAAATTAGATAAATGTAAGGATTGTTTTTATAGAGACGGAAATAAGAACAAGCCACACTATCATTTCTTCAAATCTTATTTAGTCAAACTTACAAGATATGCTGGATGAGACGGGAGAGATGACTGATTGAGACAGTTATTGGTTCAAATCCGGAATATTACCAGAAGAAATTTTTTCCGCCATTCTATCGTTTTGGATAAACAGATACTTGATCAATTAGGAATGAGAGATTTTTCTTGTGAGTATTCGATGGGTGAAAATGATTATTTAAACAGAAAGAGAAAACTTTCAAATCTCTACAAAATCTCGTTTGTCAACAACGTCAAGCGGATTTGAATCTTCTTCCGCACTGAATTGTCAGAGCTAGGCCTGCAACTTTTGCAGCCTTTGTCGGACACGGATGACTCCATTTATTTAACTTTAAATCTCTGCAACATCTGATTCGTCAATAACATCAAGCAGATTTAAATCTTCTTCCGCACTGAGACGATAAAGTTTGGCCTAAGCCTTTGCAGCTTTTGTTGAAAACGGGTGGTTCCAATTATTCAATTCTCTATAATTTCTACTAACGCACCGTTTTATTTAGTTATTGGTTATTGCGGAAAGAAATCTTACTGAAACCAATTACGGTTCATTTTTAATGATGCCAAAAGTGGGAGAAGTCTTATACTAGCATTATACTACCCTATTATATATGCTAGAATCATGTTTAAATTTTATTTGAAAATCTAACGCATATTTTAAGGAGAACTTAAGTATTACTGCAGGTCACAGATTTCTACTAAGTATTTGTCATCATCAAAAAGGGAGAGATTGTAGAACCCAAAGTATCAAGTGTCGTATCTACGTATAGATTTTGATGATAACAAATAAATTCAAGACTCAAGCTCAAGTTGTCTACGCATGAAAAGAGCTAAGCACATCAAAAAATCAAGCATAAGTAAAAAGAAGAATAAGTCTACAAATGAAACTCATAAAGTATCAAATTGCATTTTTTACATTTGCATAACTTTATTTAAATATTTAATTTCAAAAATTATTATTATTTTTCCACATATGCATAAAGATATGAATTTGTAAGATGATTGGTTGTCATCTTTAACATGTGCATGTGTTGTTTGAAAATTTTGAAGGGTGATTGTGTGTTTTTTTTTTTTACAAATACAAAAGATAGATGATTTTATTTGAAAATCTTGAATAGTGGTCGTGTATTTTTTTTACATATGCAAAAAGGAGATGATTTGGTTTGAAAAATAAATTATGCTCATTTTGTCATGTATGAAAAGTAAAAGATTAGATTTGATTTCTTTGAAAAATTAATAGAGTTGTCTTTGACAAATATAAAAAAGAGAAGTTTTTATTTGAATCTTTTGAAAAGTGAATAGTACTCTTATTTGATATGTGAACATTTTCAAATTTAAATATGAAAACTCATTTGCCTATAAATAGCTCACTTGAGTTTTACAAAAATAAGAACAAGAGTTTACACATCAATTGCTAAGTTTTGCATCATTCTTTCAAAGCCCTTATTCTCTCTTCTCTAAGTTTTGTGCCTTAATCCTTATTCATTTTGAGAAAGATAAATTTTGCGCTATATTGTTCTTATTTCACTCATTAAGGAGTGTACTCTGATAATCTACCCACTATCAGATTTTGTATTTGTAAGAAAGTGCGTATAACCCTTGTGTATGTAGAATGTGTTCTACGAATTTTTTATAGCAGTGTTGCTCAAAGGTGTAATAGGTTTTTATCTCCACTTAAAGGAAATTGAATAGTGAATTTGGGATCCTCAAGGGGTAGCTTGAGGCGAGGACGTAGGCAGTGGGACTGAACCTCATTAAAATACTGAGTTTGCTTCTTCTTACCCTTACTCTTTATATTTTCTATTGTTTCGTATTTTGTTTATACTTTATATTGTGTATTTGATTTATAATTGTTAATTTTTTAATATAACCCAATTCACTCCCCTCTTGTGTTATTCAACTGGGCAACACTATAGATGTCGCAAGCATATACGATAAAACTACACACAAATCCATGGCCATCTACATATGACAAAGAACTTTGACTTATGCAACATGGACTTTCTTGTAAAAATAATTTATCTTTTTAAAACTTTTAACACAAGTTTGTGTCATTTGAGCTGGAATTCTTGTTCATATCGTAACATATCATGCAAATTCTTATCATTTCATAGCATGTCATCATTTACTATAATTTCATAGCATGATATATCATAGCATAATACATCATGTCATATCATATCATGACGTATCATAACATATCATATCATAGAGTTCAAATGCCTCAGTCATATCATATCATTCACTTCTTTGGATACCTCACGGTTCCCCTAATCATCGTGTGTTACCTAATATTTACCGCATCAACCAGCAATCCACTAGATCGAGTTGACTATGTCAGAACATAAACATAGTCATGTACGGTAGTTCACATATTTGCTTTCACCATAATACGCACCCATTAGTTTTAGGCGCTACCTTGCTTCGATATCCTTCCATAGGAGCCATCGAGATCCGTCGGCTGTGCTTCATCGACCTAAGGGCCTCTACTCAACTTTAAATACTTCAGAGTAGATAGAAAGTTCCATTAGGATATTTTTCCGTCTTAGCATTTGAGATTGTGATCAAACGTACTTGATTATGTTTTTCAAAAATATGCACCCAAATGTATATGACATAGACTCATGATGAAGCATTTATCTCATGTTTGAATGGTGCAAAAGTCGAAATGCACCATTCAAACATCATCATGCATCTTGCAATGTAACTCAAAAATATTAGAATATATAAACATTCATGAATTCATGCAAACATATTCAATTCTTCCATCAAAACATAAAAACAAATTTTGATAACCCAAAAAGAGGTCTTGGCAAATCCATCTAGGCCTTTCAAAACAGGCATTTCCATCATTCCCACTTATAACATTATACTTCCATTTGATCTTATGTCCAAACAAACATACAAATCCAATATATAAGAAAAAAATCAAAACCAACGTGTATCATATTCGAAAACTTTGCTTAATCATATATTACAAGATATTGCATCTCATCACTTTTAATCATAGCCGAAAATAGCACCATAGAAATACTAGATTTAATCAACAATTTCATACATAATACACACAAGCCAAATATAATCATCATGGAATAACATGTTTCAAGCCACAATCTCATACCAACTACTCATGGTATTAAAAAGGCCGAATTCATTCAAGGAACAAATAGAAATATTAAAGCAAATAAACAAACAAGAGTTTACGTAATAAATATAAATAATATCAAACATAGGTTGGAATTTTACTTACAAAAGTCTAACGAAAATATTAGCAAAATTTGAAAATGTCACATTTTATGTTAGTAAATCATTAAACAAAGCCCTAGGTTCGAAAATGTGAGTGAGTGAGAGTGTCGTAGTATTTTCAAAACTGTTTTCTCAAGCTAAAAATCCTAAGGCCGAAACCCTATTTGCCTTCCAAGTTAAAACATAATCATATATCACTCTTAATCTTATGTTTAAGTGTTCAAAATATTAAAAACACTTGGTGTTCTATCTTCCTTGAAGAGAAAATCATAATATCTAGCATGAACGTGTGTGTATTGAGAAATCCAAAATCGAAAGTGAAGAAATGGGTTCCTCCACTTGGTCGTGCTTGATCATCATGAAAATGTGAAAATATCCTTACATCCAAGTACTATACTTTTATGCGAAATGTTGATGATGATTTCTTAGTGATATGAGAAAATGTGAGAAAGTAAAAACTTGAGAGAGAAAAGGTGGTGACAGAAATGCTCTAGGGAAACAAGAAAACTTTTGGGTAAAAATGACTCTCCCAATTTCAGTTACCATTATATATAATGCCTCTCTATATTTTTTCACCGACTAATGCATGTATGACAAGTGGCAAGGCTTTATTCTATCTCCCTCATGATTGGATGACATTATGGGTGTCAAAACGTGTCAATGAGTCGTGTTCATGTCGTGTCAAGACATGTACATTATGCCTATTGGGTCAATACGAACACGAGGGTCGTTAAGGGTTTTGTGTCAACAACCTCAATTCTAACACAATCCCTTAAAATATCGTGTCGACATGACACGACCTGTTAAGATCTGTTAAAAGATACAATAAATTGACACGACCCAATCCGACCCAATCTGTTTCAACCCACAATTCCGTTATTGACTCATTTGAATTTGACCTAATTGATTTTATACAAATATTGAAATATAAATAATAGCTATAAATAATTACAAATTATAATCCTAAAATTACAATCCAACAAGTAGTATAATACAAAATATAATAAATACACAACACAAATATTATCCACAGTCCACACATCACACATTGTAGTTAAAATTACATACCTAATATAATAAACAACACACATTGTAAATATATTAATGGTGCAATCCCAAATATGATAAAAACACAAACCTAAACAAATTTAGAACTTGGAGAAGGAGGTGGAGCATCGTTATTACTCTTGTTGATGTCCAACTCTATAACATCTTTGATTAACTCCTCCAATTGAAGATTTTCTTGTGTTCATATTAAAAAAAAAGACATCAGCAAAGTTTTATAATGTAAAACCACTACAAGTTGTTCACAATGTAGCAAATCTTGTGGAAATATGATATCCAATATTAAAACTGATACATATTAATTATTACAATATAAATGGAATGAAGAAAAAGCTTTATAAGAGATGACACTGCACTATCATGGACCAATGTTGTCATAGTAGTTAACTCTCTCTCTCTCAATATAGATATTTCGAACATTAAATACTCTCTATCTAAACTAATAACAATCTGAATTGGAATTTTAAAATATTACCATAAAAACCAACTATAATATAACTAGTAATAGATTAGGATAACAAAATATAAAAACTAATTATAATATAACCGACTATAAAAACCTGCTATAATATTAACCAATAATAAAACCAACTATAAAAACCAATTAACTAGAATATAACCAGCAATAAAACCAACTAATAATAGGTAATAGATTTTAGATTTTTTCTGAAAAATAATTTCAAAGTCTTATTCGACTAGTATGTGTAGCATGATGTAGATCTAATATTATTGTATTGAAAAATTATAATAATTTAAACTGATCAATAATATTACCTTGTTCACCGTCATATAACCAATCTCTTGTACAGACCAATACTTTAACAATATTTGCTTTTAGTGCACCCCTAAACTGATCAATGATACATCCACCATCACTAAAAGTATAGTTAGATGCAACAATAAAAATTGAAACACTAAAAATTTCATGAGTAATTTTGGCAAGATTAGGATAACAAAATTTATTTTCTTTCCAAAATGAAAGAATGTCAATCTTTGCATTTTAATCTGCTCCAAGTTCATCCAAGTAAAGATCCAATTGATTTTTTTTGCGAATGGACATTAAGATCATGTTAATATGTATCCAGTTTCTGCACAAAAAATAAAAAATAAAACCATTTCTTAATGATATGTAATATGAAATAACAATATAATTTAAATCATTAAATAAAAATATTATTTAATATTACCTGAAATATTTGTTTATTATTGGTTAACTCACTTTTTACTCTACTAACAATGTTTTTAGAAGTCATGATAGAACATGTGGGAGCATTAGAAAAATTATATTCCATGAAAAGAGATATCATTTTAGTCTGCCCATAAAGCTTCTGCCCAAACCATACTTTCCGAACATGTTGTCTGAACATTTGTCGACTCTTTGTTGTTTATCCATCTACTAAAATCATACTTTTTTTTAAATAAATTCTGCTAAAACCATTATCATGCTTAAGATCCATCTAAGAAACAATCTCCATAAAGCTTCTGCCCAAACCATACTTTCCGAACATGTTGTCTGAACATTTGTCGACTCTTTGTTGTTTATCCATCTACTAAAATCATACTTTTTTTAAAATAAATTCTGCTAAAACCATTATCATGCTTAAGATCCAAGATTGTATAATTTTAAATATTTGTTCATTTTTAATAGTGAAAAATGATCTTATACACGAATCCAAAGCATAATGAGTTTCTGGGGAATCCTGAACATGCAGAAAAGAAAGAGAGTTGGAATAACTAATAAGGGAAGAAGAGGTTCGAACTTACTTTAGGTTTTGTGTGAAGAGGGGGTAGCGTGAGAAGAGGAAAGAGACCGAGCTGCACTGCGCCTCTATGAGGGTTGAAGACGAAGAAGGGGCAATGCTACTGCATGGGTTGAAGATGAAGAAGGGGACGGCGTGAGAAGAAGAGAGACGTCGAGGCTGAGCTGCGCCGCTGCGTTGGCTGATGACAATGGAGGGGGTGACGTGAGAAGAAGAGAAACGTAGATGAGGGAGATGAGATTTGACTATTCAAGTCTTCGAGAACTATGAGGAGAAAAAAAAAACTGAGCTAGGGGGGTGTGGGTTAGGATTTTTTGAAATTTAGGTCAAGGTTATAAAGGTAAATTCAAGTTTCTTAATGAGTCTTAATGGGTCATAACGGGTTAACCCATTAATGATCTTTTAAACAGTTATGTCTTAATGGATTGACTTGTTTTAACCTGAACCCGTTAATGCTAAGCCCTAACATGCTTTTATCTTGTCATTTTCATTTTGGGTTAATATGTCATGTCACATATTGCCACCCCTAGATGGCATGGGAAAGACCAAAGGGTGGCTTGTGCATGCCCTTTTTCCTTCCCAAATTTGAAACCCATCTAGCCTTTATTTTCCATCTTGCCCTTCTTCCTTTGTTTTGATTCAATACACCTAGTGGTCAAAAGGTCATTTCCTCCAGAACCCTAATCTTCCTAAGATTTTCCTCTAATGAATAAGTGACATGGTGTGAGCATTGTATGTGGGTCTTGAGTGCCGAAACTAATATGTCACATAAGGTAACTTTTGTGTCCTTCCCTAGGTCACTTTTTGGGTCTCTTTCTCTCCCCATTTTTTCGTTGATTACATGCCTTGTTTTTGCCCTTAAAAAGTAGTTTAGAAGATTTTTATCTTTCCTAGTATGACACATCTTGGAATTCACAAAACTACTTTTGTCCTAAGCTTGGCATGTTTCCATGGGAAGCTTGTGTCCTGCAAAAAGTGGTGCCTAACGCTCCATCATTCGAAACCCTATATCTTTTTGGATTCTTCCAATTTTTCTTCCAAGGTTCCAATACTTGGTTGAGTATCACTCTTAGTCCTTTTCCAGAAAAATAAAAAATTCATTCCCTTTCCAAATGGTGCATTTTCCTTATCCAATAACTCAACTTGAGCCTTTTAAAGTAAATACCCTCATGGGTCTATATCTTTAGTCCTATTTATCCTATTTCCTCTTATTGGCTAGAGAGCCTGATTGAGCTGAATTATTGCATGTTTTATACATTTAGAATTAATAAATTTTGGTTATTGCATAACATTATTATTGATTTTAGATCAAAAAATGGTTAAAAGGTGTAAATTCAAATTCTGATTTAAATTGATTAATAGCATGGTTTATACTTAATTTTGTGACTTGTGATTAAATTGAGCAATATTTCTTCACATGCACATATATTTTTGATATTTTATTTTTCATTTTTAATTCTTTTGATTTTTCTTTTTTATATAGGACTAAGGTTTAAAAGAAATTAAGAAAGAAAAGAAAAAAAAAGAAAAAAAAAAGAAGAGAAAAGTGGCTACAGCTTTTTAACCTTATCGTTTTTGTGATTTCAACATGCAGGTTCTTTATCTTTTGTTTTCTCTCTCTGGACAATGCAGTAGTAGAGTTTGTTTTGTGCAGGCGTTCAATCGGTTTTGGTCCTTCATCCCGCTATTGGGCTTTTGGACTTCAGGCTGCACGATTGTTGGGACTTCACAATTCGGCATTTTGCGTAGATCCCACTAGAGATCGCACTTTGAATTGTTGCTACATTTTAATTCATTTTTGATAGCCACACTTAAAACTTGGGCCGTTTGTTTTCACTTTCACTTTTATCTCACACAGTGGCCACATTTTGAATTTAGCTTTACATCTTGAAGGGGCCGCCACATTTGAACTTTTGGCTTTGACTTCACGCAAGCAACTACCATTCAATTTATTTTTGACCTACACTTGACTTCAGCAAAAAAGAGAGGATGCATTGCAATTTTGATTGAGTACCAAAATTCAATTCGACTTAGACCTTAGCAGGTAGCCACAACTTTACTTCAACAATTTCCACTCACGCTACAATCACTTTTTCCATTCAGTTTTGCGCACTTCAAAGGGGCATTCGGATTTTATTTTTCACAAAGCAGCCAAACTTCACATGGGCTATTTTCAATTTACATAGCAATCGGTGTTTGAAGAGCCCTTTGGGGTCCAAACTGCACTTCTTGTCCAGCCTTCTCTGTTGTTATTTCTATTCATCTGGCTTGCTTTTTCAATTCTTTATTTATTTTCAGTTTACATTTTTTATTGTATTTTTTTTTTTAGATTTTTAATTTATCATTTTTTAATTTTGGTATTTTATTTTCAGCATGCTAAACTTTGGTACTTTAAATTAAATTTTATATTATGATAATTAGTTGGTTAATGATTTTAATTAGTTTGCTCTATAATTTAGTGTTTAATCAGTTTCAGATTTTATATTTAATGCATTGTTAATTAAATTAATTTAGCGAGTTTCTTTTTGGTTAATTAATTTAGTGAGTCTAGTTTAGTTATTAATTTATTATTTTGGATCTTAGTCTTTTCTTATTTTTCCACTTCGACGCTCAAAAACTCAAAAATATAAATCTGGTCCATGACCAGTGCCTTTTGCAAAAGTCCAAAAATATTTCCTTTTTGTAAATATTTTCAGCATTTTACATAAGTTTAATTTAAGTGACTTTTTCTGAAGAGACGATTCATGAATTTTATTCATAATTATCACAAAACCTACTCCTGCACTTAGGTAGCTTTCGTGCTACTCATTTTTTAATGAGTCAAGTTTTTGAGTTAACTGACTTTCAATTTGTGTTACTAGAACTACCATCATTCGCTCCCTTATTCTACATCGATATCTGAGATTAGATTTCCTACGCTCTGTTAGTAGTGCCACAGAAGACACATACATATGCATGATTCTTCTAGGTTGTGTCATATCTTGTTTCATGGGTATCGTAGGTCAACACTAGATGCACTTACGAGTAACAAAATCACATGAAGACATTTCATCATTGACAGGAACAAAAATCAATCATCCAAAGTATTCAAACAATATCTATATCTAAGTTACAAACAAATGAGGGTAGTTAGCTCTCATAACATTTTCTTGCTCCCACGTTTCTTGAAATATGAGTTATTCCAGAGTACTTTGACCAAGGGTATCTTCCAATTCCTTAGTTCTTGTTCTTTCTTGTCCACGATCTATACTGACTACTCCTCATAAGTCAAATTAGGTCATAACCTAATATTGCTAGGTTCCATCACAACAACTGATCTTTCTCCAAAACTCTTATTTAAAAGGATACATGAAAAACTTCATAAAATATGATTTCACTTTTGGAAACCATAACTCACATTTACTAAACTTAGCTTAGAGCTGATATTCCTTTAGAGTTTGCAATACAATCCTTAGATGCTTCTTATGCTCATTGTCATCTCGTGAGTAAATTAGTATATCATTTATGAATGCCACCATAAGAATGTTCAAATACTACCTAAAGATTCTATTCACCAAATCTATAAATGCTACTTAAGCATTTATTAGCCCGAAAGGCATAACTAAGAACTTGAAATTCCCATAACGCGTCCAAAAAGCAGTTTTAGACACATCTTGATCTCGAATCCTAAGCTAATGATATCCAGATCATAATCAATCTTCAAAAATACCAATGCTCCTTGCAATTGATCTAACAAGTCATCTATTCTTGATAACGGATACTTGTTCTTGATGCTCACTTTATTCAACTCTCAATAGTCAATACACATTCTAAACGTGCCATCCTTCTTTACGAACAAGACCGGGACTCCCCATTGTGATGAGTTGGGTCAGATAAAACCCTTCTCCAATAGTTCTATGACTTGGACCTTCAATTCTTCCAACTCAGTTGGGGCCATACGATAAAGTTTTTTATGTATTGGGGCTGTAGCTAGCTCAAGTTCAATCTCGAACTTTGTTTCTCGATTAAAAGGCAATCCAGGCAAGTCATCGACAAAAGTCCTAGGAAAACCCTCAATCACTTGATTCCTTGAATTCCCTTAGGTTCCCCCATTAAGTTCATCATCATAACAAGATAAGTGGAATCCCCACTAACTAGGCTCTTATTGATTCATCTAGTTGTTACCATTAATGGGTCCAAGCTAATAGTCTTTCCCATATAACAAAGTCTTTCTTTAACCGGTAGATCAAATACTACTTCCCGCTTTCGACAATCAATCTTGGCATAATGCCTTAACAAATAATCAATTCTCAAGACTAGGTTGAATTCCATTAAATGGAAAACAATCAGATTTGTGGTTAGAATCAAATTTGCAACCTCCAACGGGCAATCCAGAACTATTCTCGTGCATCCAATCACTTTCCCTTTAAAAATAACTACTAACATTATTTGAGATATTGGCTTTGCCTCAAGTTCATAGCATTGCACACATACTAGATATAAAGGATCTTGACGCTCATAATCAAACAGAGCACATATCACATAATGCTTCAATTTAACCTTACCTAATAGGTAGCTAAGATTACTCAAATATTCACATACACAAGCTAACTATGAGCTAAGACAAAGTTGAAAATGTTACTAGTAATCACTTTGGAGTTTACAGTCTTGTCATTGTCCAGATCTACTATTCCAAGCATTATTGCATAGACCTTTACTTTCACAAGGTTCTTTGCTCTGCAACTTGGCATTGACTCTCCTCCAGGTGCGTTCTGTAGACAATCCTGGATCATACGGCCAATCTGACAACAATGAAACAGGCTCCTAGGCCATTCGACATTCTCCACTGTATCTTTTCCCGCATCATCGACATAATGGTGGAGTGACAGGTGCTACATTACTAATTACTACGCCTTTTCCTTTGTTTGGGGTTGCAAGAGCTTTCCTTTTTCCCTCATTGCCTCTTGGTGAATAAGGCAATCATCTTTCCCGATCGGCTTGAGCTTGTGCAATTAGTTTCCATTGCTATCGAATCCACATTGACTAGTTCTTGAAAATCCTCCATCTATAAACAAGCCACTTGATTATGGAGACAGGGTTGCAAACCATCTTGAAATTTCTTTGCCTGCATCTTTTTCATGCTAATCAAAAGAGGAACAAATCTTCCCAATTCCCAAGCTGCGTACTAATCAATCATCATGTTTCCTTGCATCAAATTTGCAAAACTCGTAGCCTTCTGTTGCTTAGCTGTTTTCCAAAAGAAAAGATAATATGAAGCACGTAAGTGTACTCAAATTTCTCAATTCTCGAGTTAACAACTGCCGTTTGGTATCACACCATACACCGACTTCTTCTTGAAGCATATGTCCCGCATACTGGACCTTTTGCTCCTCCATGCATCTACTGATATCAAAATTCCTCTCCAAGTTCATAAACCACTTGTTAGTTCTTAATGGTCCTTCTGTTCCATAAATTTCGAATAGTTATGTACTAGAAATCTCTTGTAAGAACATCCTTGTTCTCTTCTGTGTGGTCCTTGCCTAGCATTCTGCCCTTGTTCCATTTGATTTTGTACCACTTTAGTTATCTGGCGAATAGCCTCTACTATCGCTTAGCCTCCTTCCAATGGAGGGTTTTTCGCTAGCTGATCTTGTTGAACACAAGGTTTCAAGTTTTGTGTAATTATAAATCTACACATGGATTTTGATGATAACAAATTAATTCAAAGAATAAAGGAGTCTCAAGCTCAAGTTGTCCACACAATAGAATCAAGCACATCAAGGAACCAAGCATGAGCAAGAAGGGAACAAGTTCACATTAAAATCATAGAGTAATATTGTAAATCTCTTAAAAATTCGAAATTAGAATTAAGGCTCAAAATTAATATTTTATCATAAAGCATTAAAATATATTTTCCACATGTGCATGAATATTTTGAAAATTAAATTTGAAAATTTTGAAAGATGATTGATTGTCATCTTTCACATGTGCATGACATGATTAAAGGTTTGAACTTTGAAAATATTAAGATGATTGATTGTCATCTTTCACATGTGCATGTTTTATTTGAATATTTTCAAAAGTGGTGGATGCTTTTCTTGACTTATGCAAAAGATAGATGTCTTTATTTGAAAATTTTGAAAAGTAAAGTGTGCTCTTTTTGTCATATGCAAAAAGTAAAATATTAGGTTTGAAATTTTTGAAAAGTAAAGTGTGCTCCTTTTGTCACATGCAAAAAGTAAAAAGATTTGATTTGAAATTTTTGAAAAGTGAATGATGATGTCTTGGACATGGGAATCTTTTCAAATTTGAAATTGAAGACTCATTTGCCTATAAATAGCTCACTTGAGTTTTGCAAAAATCACCACAAGAGCTTACACATCTATTGCTAAGTTTTGCATCATTCCTTCAAAGCTCTCATTCTCTCTTTTCTAAAGTTTTGAGCCTTAATTCTTGTTCTTGTTGAGAGAGATATAGGTTGTGTTGTATTGTTTCTATCTCACTCATTGAGGAGTGTTTTCTGATAGCCTACCCACTATCAATTTTTGTATCAGTAAAAGGGTGTGTATAACCCTTCTGTGTGTAGAAGGTGTTCTACACGGGGAATAGTTAAATCACCAAGTGTGAGGTGATTGGAAGTGTAGAGGGTGTTCTACACGGATTCTTTGGAGCGGTGCTGCTCAAAAGTGTAATAGGTTTCTATCTCCACCTAAAGGAGATTGACTAGTGAATTCGGGATCCTCAAGGGGTAGCTTGAGGCGAGGACGTAGGCAGTGGGGCTGAACCTCGTAAAAATACTGAGTTTGCTTTCTCTTACCCTACTCTTTACATTTCTTACTGTTTTACATTCTGTTTATATTTTATATTGTGTATTTGATTAATAAGTGTTAATTTTTATAATATAATCCAATTCACCCCCCCTCTTGTGTTAGTCATCTGGGCAACAATTGGTATCAGAGCTAGTTGACCTGTACTGTTCATACAGGCAGATCACTCATGGGAACTCTCGCTTGTGACTGTGTCACCGAAGCAAGACTCTCCGACCATGGGTGACGGTGCACCGGTAGAGACGGTGGCCGGCTAGTCTGGTAGGTATAGTTGTTAGGTGACATAGGTGCGGCCTATGATCAGTAACAATTGGTATCAGAGCTAGAGCTCTATTATAAGATTAACTATCTTTTGAGTTAAGATCTTATGGCTAACATTGCAGTTTCATTTGGTGAAGGTCAATCTAGCAGTCGGCCTCCACTCTTTTGCGGAGACAATTACTCATTCTGGAAAGTTAGAATGAGAATATTCCTTCAGGCTCAAGGTCGAGAAATCTGGAAATGCATTGTAAATGGACCTTATATTCCAACAAAAGTGGTTGATGGAGTAAAGGTCAAAAAGGAAGAAGAGTTTGATCGTGAAGACGATAGACTTTATACTTTGAATTTAACTGCTATGAATTTATTATATAATGCTCTCAATGGTAATGAATTTAATAGAGTAATGACTTGCGCTACAGCAAAGGAAATTTGGGATAACTTGGAAGTTACTTATGAAGGAACTTCTCAAGTCAAGGAATCAAAAATTTATATCCTTACTCATGAATATGAAATGTTTAAGATGAATGATGATGAATCTATTTCTAGTATGCACACTCGTTTTACTAATATCATAAACAGCTTGACAGCTCATGGCAAAGTTTATTCCAAAGTGGAGATAGTAAGAAAAATTCTCAACTCTCTACCAAAACGTTGGGAATCAAAAGTGACAGCGATTCTTGAAGCTAGAGACCTCAAGAAGCTCGAAGTGAATGAACTCATCGGGTCACTTATCACCCATGAGTACACATTGAAAAGAGGAGAAGAAGAAGGAAAGCCAAAGAAGAGCATGGCACTTAAAGCTGTTCCATGTGAAAGTGAAAGTGATGAAGATGAGGAAAATGACGACAAAGATGAAGAACTTGCGATGATAACAAGAAGAATTCAGAGGTTCTTAAAGAAAAATAAAACTCCTCCAAGGAAATCCTTCAAAAAGTTTTCCAAGAAAGATTCAGGTAAAAATGACACTTTAATTTGTTATAAATGCAATAAGCCAGGTCATATCAAGTCAGATTGTCCTCTGCTAAAGAAAGATCGAAACAAAGGCAAAAAAGCAATGAAAGCTACATGGGATGATGATTCAAGTAGCTCAGATAGTGAAGCAAGCAATGGAGAATCAGCAAATCTTTGTCTTATGGCTAAAGATGACATTGAGGTAACAAATCTTGATAATATTGAAGATCCTTCATATGAAGAATTGCAAAATGTTTTAGAAGAGGTATATGAAGAATTTGAAAAATTGGGTATCAAGTATACTACTTTGAAAAAGAAAAATTCTTCTTTAACAAACGAAATTGATATTTTAAGAAAAGAAAGTATTGTTTTGAAAGATGAAAATCTTGAGTTGAAGAAAAAGAAAACTGATTTAGAAAATATTATTGAAAACTTTACGAATGGAAAAAGAAATTTTGAAAAACTTCTTGGTAGTCAAAGATGTGTTTTTGACAAGGCAGGCTTGGGATATATGCCAAAACAAAAATACAAACCTTATAAAAACTTTTTTGATAATCCTTCTACATCAAAGTCCAATATTCAAAATTCTTTTCATAAAAATAATTTTGTTAAAAAAGGATACTATTATAATCACTCAAGTTCTTCATATATGTCACATGCTATTTGTAATTTTTTTAATAGAAATGGTCATAATTATCTTGCTTGTCCTATTAGAAGAAAATATACAATGACTATTAGGGCCATATGGGTACCTAAAAATCTTATTTATTCTAATACTAATAAATAAAGGACCCAAAGAACTTGGGTACCAAGAAAAATCATTTTAATTGTTTTTATAGGTGTGCATGAAGTCCTCCACAAACAAAAATAAATGGTTTTTAGATAGTGGATGTTCAAGACACATGACGGGAGACAAGACTAAGTTCTTTGATCTTAGATCTAAAGAAGAAGGACAAGTGACATTTGGAGACAACTCAAAAGGGAAGATCGTGGGAATAGGTAAAATTGGTAATGAGTCTTCTTTCATAATTGAAGATGTTCTACTTGTTGAATGTCTAAAACATAATCTTTTGAGCATAAGTCAATTATGTGATAAAGGATTTACAGTTACTTTCAAAATGGATAAGTGCATTATTTTAAATGATCATGATTGTAATATTTGTTTTATTGCTTTTAGAAGCAACAATGTTTATACAATTGATTTTGAAGAAATTACCTCACAAGATGTTATTTGTTTTTCAGCTCAAAATGAAACTAATTGGTTATGGCATAGAAGACTAGGTCATGCCAACATGGAACTTATTTCCAAACTTTCAAAAAATGATCTTGTGAGAGGTTTACCAAAGACAAATTTTCTTAAAGACAAAATTTGTGATGCATGCCAATTTGGTAAACAAACAAAAACTTCTTTTAAAACGAAGAAATATATTTCCACTACTAGACCACTGCAATTGATACACATGGATCTTTTCGGATCAAATAGAGTTGCAAGTTTAGGAGGAAAATATTATGCATTTGTTATTGTTGATGATTTCTCTAGATATACTTGGGTCATCTTTCTTGCTCATAAAGATGAGGCATATAATGCCTTTACCAAGTTATGCAAGAGAATTCAAAATGAAAAGGGTTATACTATTTCAAGTATCCGAAGTGATAGGGGAAAAGAATTTGTTAATAAAAATATTGAAACATTTTGTGATGAAAATGGTTTTATGCATAATTTTTCTGCTCCTCGAACTCCTCAACAAAATGGGATAGTAGAGAGGAAAAATAGATCTCTTCAAGAGATGGCAAGAACAATGCTAAATGAGAACAACTTGCCTAGTTATTTTTGGGCTGAAGTGGTAAGTACTGCATGTTATGTTATAAATAGAGTTATGCTAAGGTCCAAATTAGATAAAACCCCCTATGAGCTTTGGAATGGGAAAAAGCCGAACATTGGTTACTTTCATGTATTTGGATGCAAATGTTTTATTTTAAATGACAGGGATAATTTAGGCAAGTTTGATGTAAAATCTGATGAAGGTATCTTTCTCGGATATTCTACTAATAGTAAAGCTTATAGAGTATTTAATAAAAAGATTTTGACTGTACAAGAATCTATGCATGTAGCATTTGATGAATCTAATTCTCTACTCTCCAAGAAATCCATTGATGAAGAAACAGGAGGTATAAATAATACGGAAAGTCTCAATCTCAACAAAGAGAACACAATAGAGGAAGTCCAACATGGAGACATCAGGAACGATCATCAAAATTTAATACAAGATGTAACCAAACAGTGGAAATTTGTGAAAGATCATCCAGTGGAACAAATTCTGGGAGAACCTTCACGAGGTGTAAGCACTCGATCATCTCTTAGAAATATTTGCAATCATACTGCTTTTCTATCTCAGATTGAACCTAAAAATATTGATGAAGCACTTCTTGATGAATCTTGGATTCTAGCTATGTAAGAAGAGCTTAATCAATTTGAAAGAAATGATGTTTGGACACTTGTTCCTAGACCCAAAAATCATACTATTATTGGAACAAAATGGGTTTTTAGAAACAAGAAAGATGAGTCCGGAGTCATTACTAGAAATAAGGCTCGTCTTGTAGCCCAAGGTTTCAATCAAGAAGAAGGAATCGATTATGATGAGACATATGCACCAGTCGCAAGATTAGAAGCTATTCGAATGCTACTTGCATATGCTTGTTATAAAGATTTCAAACTTTTTCAAATGGATGTTAAAAGTGCTTTCTTAAACGGTTTTATAAATGAAGAAGTATATGTTGAGCAACCTCCAGGTTTTGAAAATCATATTTCTCTAAATCATGTTTTTAAACTCACAAAAGCACTATATGGACTCAAACAAGCTCCTAGAGCGTGGTACGAGAGACTCAGTGGTTTCTTGATTGAAAAAGGCTTTTCAAGAGGAAAAATTGATACAACTCTTTTCATTAAATACGAAAATGATGATATTCTTTTGATTCAGATTTATGTTGATGATATAATATTCGGTGCTACTAATGAAAATATGTGCCAAGTTTTTGCTAAGACTATGCAGGAAGAATTTGAAATGAGCATAATGTGAGAGCTTACATTCTTTCTCGGATTGCAAATTAAGCAAGCAAAAAGTGGGACATTCATCAATCAATCGAAATATATTAAGGAATTACTGAAAAAGTTTGGGATGGAAGGTGCTAAGGAAACTGGAACACCAATGAGCCCATCCACTAAACTTGATAAAGATGAATCCGGTAAACCAGTTGACTCGAAGGTATATCGAGGTATGATTGGTAGCTTATTATATTTGACAGCCAGTAGACCAGATATTATGTTTAGTGTGTGCTTATGTGCACGCTTTCAATCATCTCCAAAAGAATCACATTTAATTGCAGTTAAGCGCATTCTTAGATATCTTAGTGGTACAATTAACTTAGGGTTATGGTACCCTAAGCACACATCTTTCGATCTAATTAGCTACACAGATGCAGATTATGCTGGCTGTAAAATAGATCGAAAAAGCACTAGTGGAGCATGTCACTTCTTAGGTCATGCACTAGTTTCCTGGTTTAGTAAAAAACAAAATTCTGTTGCACTATCTACTGCTGAGGCAGAATATGTTGCTGCGGGTAGTTGTTGTGCTCAAGTTCTTTACATGAAGCAACAACTTGAGGATTTTAAACTTATGTACAATCACATTCCAATCAAATGTGATAATACAAGTGCTATAAATCTTTCAAAGAATCCAATACAACATTCTCGGACCAAACATATTGAAATTAGATATCATTTTCTTAGAGATCATGTGCAGAAGGGCGATATTGTATTAGAATTCACTAGTACACATGATCAATTGGCAGACATTTTCACAAAACCCCTACCAGAAGATAGACTATGCACTATTAGAAGAGAAATAGGAATGATGCATGCCATGAATATCTGATAGATACTTTTATTTCATTATCTTAAATGACCTACAGAAACTTGAGGTTCTTAGCCTCATGTTTGAGACGCTCATTCTCTTCATACAATATCATGTCATCTCTATCCATGGGAACTGGCAAGCGGAATGAAGAATCCAATAGAGATTTCAACTGTTTATTCTTCTGTCGAAGGATTCCTTCCCTTATGTGAGACTCTTGAACAATTCGTTGAAGTACAACAATTTGTTCTTTAAGCTTTTCAACCTCATGGTTTTTGACTTGTAGCCGCTGGGAAAAAGCAACAATAGAAGATGAGTAGCGAGTCCCAAGACTCACCAAGTCGTAGATAGCATCGGAGTCTGGCTTATTAGCCAAACTATTATTCTCTTGCTGCAACATGGCGCCAATGGTAGCTGCAGAAAGGACATGAGATTGAGGTGTAGAATACCTCATAGATGGATCTAGAGGAATGTTAGAAGAATGAGCCATTGAGAAAAGAATTGAAAACTTAAAGCGAGAATATTGAAGGAATGCAGATGAGTTATAGAGATGAGAATAAGATTCGATGCAAATCGGATGAACTTTAAAACTGATTTTATAGAGATAGCATAAAGAACAAGACAAACTATTGTCTCTTCAAATCTTATTTAGTCAAAAGAAATACAAGATATGCTGGACACACATTGTTAAAAGTTTTCTTACTAGAAAAACGGTTCTCTGCTCCTATCATGGCATTGACGGCCTCAGGAGAGAAGGTTGATGGTTGATGCGTCAAGGGTTCCTGATTCAAGTCTGGAACATTAGTGGAAGAGAATTGTTCGGCCATTCTATCGTTATGGAAAAACAGAACTTAGGTCAAGAAGCGATTTTTTTTTTACCCGATAGGTGAAAATGATCATTTTTTTTATAGAAACTCAGAGCCTTCAATCCCGTTTGTCAACAACATCAGGCGATTGTTTAAATCTTCAGCCGCACTAAATTCATAGAGTTAGGCCTCGAGGCTTTGCAGCAATTGTCAGGTCACGGACGGCTCCCTTTTTTCAACTATCTACAGTATCTATTAACGCACCGTTTTCTTCAGTCTATTTACTTGCTGCCGATCCTTTTTAATGATGCCAAAAGGGGGAGAAGTTTTAGACTAGAACATTAACATTGTTTAATTTGCTAAACTTGTTATATATGCTTGGAATTATATTTATATTTTTGCTTGAAAAACTAACGCACATTCTCAGGGGGAGCTTAAGTATTAATACAAGCTTCAGGTTCTATCAAGTATTTGTCATCATCAAAAAGGGGGAGATTGTTGAACACAAGGTTTCAAGTTTTGTGTAATTATAAATCTACACATGGATTTTGATGATAACAAATGAATTCAAAGAATAAAGGAGTCTCAAGCTCAAGTTGTCCACACAATAGAATCAAGCACATCAAGGAACCAAGCATGAGCAAGAAGGGAACAAGTTCACATTAAAATCATAGAGTAATATTGTAAATCTCTTAAAAATTCGAAATTAGAATTAAGGCTCAAAATTAATATTTTATCATAAAGCATTAAAATACATTTTCCACATGTGCATGAATATTTTGAAAATTAAATTTGAAAATTTTGAAAGATGATTGATTGTCATCTTTCACATGTGCATGACATGATTAAAGGTTTGAACTTTGAAAATATTAAGATGATTGATTGTCATCTTTCACATGTGCATGTTTTATTTGAATATTTTCAAAAGTGGTGGATGCTTTTCTTGACTTATGCAAAAGATAGATGTCTTTATTTGAAAATTTTGAAAAGTAAAGTGTGCTCTTTTTGTCATATGCAAAAAGTAAAATATTAGGTTTGAAATTTTTGAAAAGTAAAGTGTGCTCCTTTTGTCACATGCAAAAAGTAAAAAGATTTGATTTGAAATTTTTGAAAAGTGAATGATGATGTCTTGGACATGGGAATCTTTTCAAATTTGAAATTGAAGACGCATTTGCCTATAAATAGCTCACTTGAGTTTTGCAAAAATCACCACAAGAGCTTACACATCTATTGCTAAATTTTGCATCATTCCTTCAAAGCTCTCATTCTCTCTTTTCTAAAGTTTTGAGCCTTAATTCTTGTTCTTGTTGAGAGAGATATAGGTTGTGCTGTATTGTTTCTATCTCACTCATTGAGGAGTGTTTTCTGATAGCCTACCCACTATCAATTTTTGTATCAGTAAAAGGGTGTGTATAACCCTTCTGTGTGTAGAAAGTGTTCTACACGGGGAATAGTTAAATCACCAAGTGTGAGGTGATTGGAAGTGTAGAGGGTGTTCTACACGGATTCTTTGGAGCGGTGCTGCTCAAAAGTGTAATAGGTTTCTATCTCCACCTAAAGGAGATTGACTAGTGAATTCGGGATCCTCAAGGGGTAGCTTGAGGCGAGGACGTAGGCAGTGGGGCTGAACCTCGTAAAAATACTGAGTTTGCTTTCTCTTACCCTACTCTTTACATTTCTTACTGTTTTACATTCTGTTTATATTTTATATTGTGTATTTGATTAATAAGTGTTAATTTTTATAATATAACCCAATTCACCCCCCCTCTTGTGTTAGTCATCTGGGCAACAGATCTCTCCATGGAGAATTATCCTTAACGCCAATTTCGTACCATAATTCCTTCTTTCTCCTAAAATGTACAAAACCAACGCAGCTCAATCTCTTTCTAAGGGAAAGACTAACCTCCATTACTCAATGTAACAATACCATACGAAAGATTCCCTTTCTTTTTTCAATTGCTCAAAGATTCAAGCCTATAGTTATAAGATTACAACCTATAACTACATATCTCAAACCTAGTTAAAGGCACCATTCATTCCTAGGACAATGTGTGGGTTTACTAGAGATGTAATTGTTTTAATACCATGCTCTACAGGGGACGCACAAATCAGTTCCATTATGATGGATGGTGACTATGAGTTTGGGACATATAACACAAAGTTGCATATTCTTACGTTCATGAAAAATAAGATACAATGTACCTAAGTACCTAATAATATACAAAAAAAATCATAGCAATATAATAAAAGTCAAATAATCTAAGAAACGCTATAAGTAATTGCATAACATATGGTACCGATACTAAATATAATATCCCAAACACTGTCAAACTCCCAAAAGTATCATCATATAAATATCTCCAAAATAAAGAGTAGCATAATCTCCCAAAACACAAGACCTTTCCAAAAGAAATTAAGTCTTAGTACTCAAAAGCATTTCCACCCATGGGAAATGTAATACTAACTTTTTATTTCTTCTTTTTCATGGCTTGATCATTCCCTAATTCAAAATTCTCCTTAACTTCTCAAAGAGTTTCATGATCTCAACTAGAAAGCAGTCAGCATCTTTTATACTGTCCACTACAATGGGCTCTGTAAAGCTCTCACTACTACTTGGTACATCCTTCTATTTTGAGAGTACCCTTATTTACATTTTGGTATTGGGGTCGTCTTCCAAATCTATAACAACTTATGCTATTTCGGGAGAAGAATGGTAGTGAAACTACCACATTTAGATTTCGAAAAATCTCAACAAGTAAATACTCAAAATACAATAATTAACATAAGTATACAAGATGTATATAATGCATATGTGCATGAACATATACTTGACACATGACTAAAAGTTGAAACAAAACTTTACTTATGCATTTAGCCACTTTCAAAAGACTTGTAACAAAGACATTGATATTTTTTAGAAAACTTCTTTGACTTTCTTTTTCATATTCATCTTAATCAAAACTTGTCTTATCAGAGAATATCACAGGATTTTCATCGAGTGATCCTTATCATATCACGAAATTTGTATCAAGTGATCTATAACATATAAACTCTTATTATTATTTGGAGGATGGGCGCAATATGGTTCTCTTTTGCATCATGTGTTCCTACAGTTATCGCACCATCAACGGTTCATATATTATGATGAATACGTCTTAAACAAAGTCATTTCATATTAACTCGACCGTACTTCGTTAGGTTACATGTCTTATGCACCCACTAGTTTTAGGTATTTCTTCACTATGAAATTCTTTAAAGAGAGTCCATTCGAGACTCGTTGATGATTCTTTGTTGACCCAAGAGTTATTAGTTGATTCTTAATTTCTGCAAAATGGACAAAGGAGTTCCACTAGGACATTCTCTTATCCTAGCACTTAGAGTTGTGATAAAACACTTAGACGCTCTTATTTAAAAACACATTTCCCAAATCCATGTGACATGAGGATTAAGACACATACAATTCTTATACTTGATATGTGATAGATGTGATGCCGTGTAAGAAATAATCAAGTATAACATGTTCAAATCATGGCATGGTAACATAGAATACATGAGATATCAAAACACATACATGGAATCATGAAAACTTATCTTGGTAGAAACATACAAGTACAAAATCATGAGGAAGCTTCACTTTAACATGTTCCAACTTGAAGCGTAATACATAGGAATTATAGCATAGTGAAACAAAGCATGAAATCATGGTATTTGGCTAATATCCAAACTCTCAGCACATACGATAATTGAAACATCAAGTTGCGCAAACCATCAACCTTATTTTAGCAAAAACCGAAACTTATAAAAGAATTTCATGTCATTTTTATCACAAACCAAAGCATACAATTTACTTTGTAGTCATGTTTAAGATCACATTCGCATATTCAAGCAAACAAACAAGAAATAGCAAACAAAACAATGATAACAAGAAAATGATCTATACAAACATATACGAGTATCAACTAAGAGCAAGTTAAGTTTATACCTACAATATCCATGTAATGAAATAAATAACAAGTTGTAAATCGAAATGTGACTAGTTAGAATGAGGGTTCCAAAAATTCTAATCCGTGTTCTTGAAGTAAGGGTTTCTGGAGTTACCACTAGGGCTATACCATTCAGCTTCTAAGGTTTAGGAAACCCTTCATTTCCTTGTGTTCTTAACTAGATCTAGAAATAAGGTAGAAGATACTCAAGAATGGCTGAACATATTGAGGATTTGTGCCCTCAAACTTTCGGCTTCAAGCATTTCTAGAAAACCATAGGTTGCTTCACATGAGAAAATGTTGAGATAGTGTGTGCTTTCAACATACTCGAGCTCTCTTGAGATTCCAATCTCTTCTTGAATTCAAAATGTGTTGTGTGTGAAGAAAGCAAAGGAAAATTCGAGTTTCTCACCATGGTATCTCTTTGCTAATGCCAAAAATCCCTTTTGAATATAGCCTCCCTTGTTTGGTTGGAAGGAAAGTGATAGAAAGTGAGAAATCTTCATGTGAAAGTGTGAGAAAGTGTGGAGAAGATGAGAGCACATGCAAGAATCCAAAATGGCCAAGAGGAAAAGCTATAGGTGTGTGGCTTTCTCCCCTTTTTATAGAACCTTTCTCATCTCCCCACTGGTTGCTTGAAAACCATAGCATATATGATAAGTGGTATTTCCCTCTTCTTCTTTTTTCCTTTTAGTCAAAAATGACTTTTGGTGTTTCCCATCATTGGATTGTATTGAAAATGTGCATGCATTGGTGACGTGGGGTTCCACTCCTTGGCCGAAACCCTTATATTCCCTTTATGCCCCTTCCACTTCCAACTACATGATTCCTTAGGGTAAAGTTGTAAAACCATCTCATGCCTTTTCCTATTCTCAACAAGCAAACTTTTGCATCAATGAAAAGTAGTATAGGCACGTGTCATGCTTTTTGCCACCCACTCTCTTCTCCCTTCTCCCAAGTTATTGCTTTTTCTTCTAATGCTTCTTTTCTAGGTGACTTCTCATATACCATTGGTTCATTTTGAGACCTAAGTGACAAATAACAAATGTGAGTGTGCTTGTGAGTGTAGTGGCTAAAATATTGAAGGTAGCATAGTCTTTGTGTAAAAGTCCCTTCCCTCCTTTCTTCTAGAAGCTCCTTTCATAATGACATGTGGCAAATTATAAAGAAAACATTGAGTATAAGCAAAATTCAAAATTCCTCTTTGTCCCTTAGGTTTATTCATGCAAATTTCTTAAAAACATCCTTTTTGTCTTTCGTAGACACCATTTTCCATGAACATCTACTTTGAAACTCGAAATTACGCCAAAAGGACATGGTGTAGGCGTATAGGTGGGGCTTGGCCGATTGCCTCTCAATTTTTCTTAGTCTATCTTCTCATTTGGTATTTTAGAAGGTTTCTAGCATGAGTAACAAGTGGCATACCCACTATGGTTGGTGTATAAGTCTTTCATTTGGCTTCCCAAACACTACTATCTCCCCACTTAGCCCACTATCATGACTAGGTATATAGTGTTATCCTTGTATTGCACATGACACTAGTAGTAAGGGTTTGGATTATGGGCTATGGATCATGAGCTTGGATTTCTCATAAGGGCCGAATTTTTCAATAGTTTTAGGGTTGGCTTTCTCTTAGGCTTAAGTTACTCAACCAAATTTCTAAGGCCTCATCCTAAGACCCTTAAATGACTATGACAACGAAATAATCTACGAACAATGTCTAACTAAGCTCAGGTCGTTATACTTATTTATCGATTAAAAATTAAATATCATTTGAAAATATGAATTTAATTATTTTTAAAATCGTAATAATTTTAAAATTATTCTCATACTGGGATAAAAAATGGGCTTCGTATCCGAAAATTAAATTTATGTAGAAGTTGATATTGCTTAACATAGAAAAAAGATTAAAAAAATAGTGGTTAAGATTGTAAACGAAAATGAGAGTAAAAATAATAAAAAAATAATAGAAAAATAATATTTTAATTAATAGAGAATATAGAAAATGAAATGTATGAGATTTTTGAATCGTTAATAAGATTTAAGATAAAATTTATAAAATGGTATATTTAAATTAAAATCTAAGAAATTTTATAGAGATGGGTCGAAAATGGTTAAATAAATAAATGAATAAATAAAAAGGTTAGGTAGGCAGAATAACAGAGGAAACAAAGGTGACCGCACGTTTAGATGATAATCCTCAAGAAAAGCAACTAAGCAATTCGCAGGAAAGAGATGGACACGTTCTACATATCTCATGGAGCGCCGACGCTGTCGATAGACGAGTCGCTACCGGCCAGGCATTTCTTGAAAGCATGGCAGGACAGCTGTCTCTGCCAAAGGCCGACTTCCATTCTCGTTGTTTCCGGTCACTGGGAGGCGACTGTGCCAACTGTCAACGTCATTGCTGGCCGTAACGAAACCATCCATGATTTCTATAACTTTCCCGAACAAATGTACAAGGTTCATCATCAAATATGCATATATCCCATCGTATATCTATGTTTTGTTATGTCAACCTTTGACTTTGATTCTTCCGAGTCTTTTGTGACGAACTTTCACAAAAGCAGGTAGGCTTGAAGTATGAGAATTATTAGGTGGTTAAGGAAGGAATATTAGTTTTTGGTTTCGGTCAGGGGTTGTTAGCTAATGATGCGGAAGACGTTCTGGACCCTGAAACTAAATTGTCCGCTTTTTCTTTTTCTATTTTTCAGGCTCTGTTTGGAATTTTTGTAAGTTGAAGGATTTGTTAGGGTCTTTAGCTGCTCGAATTAGTTCTTAGCAGATGTTTCTTAGATAGAAAAATATTTTAGCCATAAAGTGATATCACGAAAATAAATTTACAAACTGAAGTGGATTGATTCGGTAGACTGTAAAGTTATTTATATTGTAAAGTAAATATAATGGATCACATGAAAGCTTGCCAGTTTGTAGTTTATTTTTTTGTAATCCCCTTACGTCTTATTTTTTAGGTTCTAGATGAAATTGTTTTGATAGACTAGATGTTGAAACCCAATCATAGCTCAGTTCGTGTAAACTTTTTTCTTATGTTTGGAAATTTTCATCCTTGCTGGATTTAACGTGTGTGTGGTTTTTCCTGGCTTAGTAGAGTCAGTTGCTGGTTTTCAAAGTAAAAGATGCACTAAGTCTGGTTTAATAACAGGACTGCTGCCTTACACTATTAGCTAATATCTCTGGCTGCGAAGATCTGATCAGCTAGGATGGAGTGCCATTTTGATATTAAAGCTGCTGTTATTTTCATAATCAAGGCCTATTGTTTGTGGTGTTATTGCAGGTGTCCAAATGTCTACAAAATAGTTATCTGGATTCTATTTTAATTCAGAAATTGGATCAGTGGTGGCAACCAGCAATTGTGAAGGCGGCAACTTTTTTATTGTGTGACATATTTATGTAAAGAGTAATATTAAATATAGTTTTAGAGTATGCAAGCTCTACACATTCTTTTTGAAAAAAAAAAGGTGGAATTCATCATTAAAAAACGATTTGTTTCATGTAGGTCTTAGATTTACCTACTTTTTTGAAGGGAGTGGGCGGGATTTGCACAATATTCTAGAATTACAAACATCATTTCTTTTATGTAAATTAAAAGGAGATTGAAGAATCGTAAAAATATAACTACAAAATATTTTTCATATAGATCATCGAACTTAAATAATTTTTTTTTATATTTTCACTTTGGATTCCATATTAAGAAACCCAATATTGTATACAAAAAACTTTGGGATCCATATTAATAGATTTGTTATTTCCCTAAACTTAGTTTTAATTTTAATTATAAAGAAGCCACATCCTTGAAAATAGATAATATATAGAAATTAACCATAAAAAAGAATTGGAGAGAGACATTTTTACGTATATTGAAATTCTAAAGAGCATATAGAGATTATAAATTTTTTTAGGGGGGCATTTTCTATATTTATAGAATAGTGTATAACTGTAAAACCTAGGGGGTATTCTATGATTTCAAAATGAGGGCCCCCAACATTGTAGGTCCGCCACTGAATTGGGTTTTCCTCAAATCTCTTATAAGCAGCCTGTGGATCAAGTTTTGAAGTGGTACAGATCTGTGATAGGTCATGGCAAATTAAAGACTGATGGGAGCAGCTTTGGCAATCCAGGCTTCTAGTGGGGTGTGATCAGGGACTTGGCTGGGAATTTTTTGGCAGGATTTTATCGGTACAAGACCCAACAATAGAGCAGAGCTTAGGGCTGTTCCCGATTGTCTTCATTCATGTCTCAAACTTAGTTACTTATGTGTAGATGTTGAACTAGGCTCTTATAGTCGTTAATGGGCAGAAGGGGTTTGGTTTTGTTCATTGGGATGTGAGGGACTTGTGGGAGGAGATCTGTGAGGTGAGGCTTAATATGCATTTACAGATTTGTCATATTTTCAGAGAAGTGAACCAAATTGCAGATTTTTTGGTGGAAGAAGGTACTAGTGGTGTATAAAAGGATTACCTGGCTCAAATCTCTTTTCCTTGGAAAGTCAAAGGATGCTTCACTTTGGAGAGACTTCAGGTTGCTCTGATTTGAATTGTAAATGGGTCATTTGGTATATGTTGGGTTGTATAGTCGCTTCTTTTCCTGTGATAGCTTTGTAATGTGGTTTGGCTCACAAGTTCACAACCTATATGAGTCAGGATATGATATACTTGTTTTTATGAATTGAAGTTTGGTTCTGAGGATATCAAATTTTAATTTTGTCTAAACAGAGATTAGATATGCATATAGGCCTGAACCCTAGTTAAGTGGCATTACTTGGATTTGCAAGAAAATAAGCAATAATGAAAGGTAGATCTGTTTTCATGTCCGTCAAAGTCCACCAGAGCAACTCAGCATGTAAAGAAAGAACTTTTTTCTAGTTCATTTAACTTTAACCATCTTTTCAAATTCTGTTGGTTTATTTCCAGCTCAAGTACCTGGCACCCGGAGCTCCAGAACTGGCAAAGAAAGTGAAGGAACTGCTCATGGCATCAGGGTTTGAGCATGTTGAAGAAGATAAAAGTCGAGGGCTTGACCATGGTGCATGGGTCCCCCTGATGTTAATGTATCCAGAGGCAGATATCCCAGTGTGTCAACTCTCAGTTCAGCCCAATAGGGATGCCTCTTATCACTACAACTTGGGGAAGGCGTTGGCCCCTCTCAAGGAGGAAGGTGTCCTCATCATGGGTTCTGGTAGTGCTACTCATAACTTGAGAGCACCCAGAAACTGTCCCACTCCTCCTTGGGCTATGGATTTTGATACCTGGCTTAAAGATGCTCTTCTTGAGGGAAGGTAACCCATACCTATTTCCTATCTCATAATTTATGTTCTACATCTCATTTCATTGGTCCCAGACTCAGTAAGGGCTCATGAGAGCAATATTTAGGTTGCATTTGAGTAGTGAGGTGATCTCAGATATTCTGTGTATAGTAGTAAAAAAATAATGATAAAATATCGAATAATAGTGAATAGTAATAAGAAATAGTGAAAAGTAATGATAAAATAATAAATAATAATGAAATATTATCAGAATATCCTAATAGGGGAGGGGAAGATCGTCGGGTTGAATCTTCCCCCCTTCCCTTTCCATGGTGACAGATTTAAACTCAATCCTCCAAACGTTTGCTAGGAATCTTTTAGCCCCCAATAAACAAATTATTATATCATTTCCATTCAAAAATCACCCAGTTGTTCATAGACTTTTGGTGTTTTAGTCTTGATGATGCTTTTCTCGCCCTTAAGCAACCACAGGGCACCAGGAATCACAATATGCTGAGGCTTTTCAAACTTTTGTGTGAATGTTGCTTACTTAATAAGGGGCAGGCTTCCTCACAAGCTTCTATATTTTGATTTCTATAAGTATATAATTGGTCGTGTAGATACAAAGACGTGAATCAGTGGGAAGAGAAGGCACCATGTGCAAAAATGGCTCATCCATCGCCGGATCATTTATACCCATTGCATGTGGCAGTGGGTGCTGCTGGTGAAAGTGCAAAGGCAAAACTTATCCACCATAGCTGGCACAAGGGCGGTTCTCTTTCTTATGCCTCTTACCAATTCACATCTTCTACCGTCTGAATCTACATTTTGCAGAATTCGTGTGCTATCATATCTTAATGATGTTGTATCTACCTATCAGAAATAGTATCGAATCTATCGATCCTTGCAAAGCTTGAGAATTTGAGGCTTTTAAGTTTTAAATAAATGAAGTTTTTCTTGTCATTTGCGGAACTCTAATCAGACTTTGATATTCAAGTTTCCCTAAATATATTGTCTTTAATAGATGAGACAGTTCGAATTTTCACAAGGAATGTCAAGATATTGTAGCAGACGACAATAGAACAAAAGTTTCTGTGAAAATATATAAAATGTCAAAGGGATAAATGTAATTTATGTTTTTGTAACTACGGGTTTTGACCGTCTTAAACAAAAAGAAATTAAAATTAAAATTCCCCCAGAGTCCTTCCCTTTTTTTTTTCCTTTCAACTTTTGTTTTTTTGTCTGTAAAATGAGTCTGTCACAATTATCTTCTCTCGACCTCACAATCGTCACGACACAGTAATGTGAAGATGCTAACATAGACTGGTTGTGGGACATCGAAAGTTCGAAACCATTTTCTCATCTAAGACATGGAAAGGAAACGAGGTTAATAACGAATAGAAGTTATAAACAACGACAATAAGATGACTGAAAGTTAAGAATAGAAGAACCTACTTTTGCGGGAAGACGAGAAGAAGAGCCTGCTTTTGTCGTTGCGTTCGTCAGTGGGAAGCTATGACCCCTTGCAGTCCTACTTTTTTCCTTTTTTCTTTTTTTTTTTTTATTTTTTTTATTTTTAGATTTATGTAATCATGAATTGGATAATCGTTGTACAATTATTTTGAAAATATATATATATATATAGGACTTACACGAAAAAAAAAATTAATTTTTAAATAATAGATCTTATTTATTTGTTCAAATTGAATACTCGACATTTATATATTTCACGATTGTATATAACAACCCTCTTTATTTTTTGAGTTAAAAGTCCTGTTTTTTTTTTTAATAAGAAGTCTTGCTCTGTTTCGTGAGAAGATGAATGAAAGGGAGGGCAGAAACAAAACGCATTTTTATTTTCATTTGTATATGTGGACACGGTTGCAACTAGCATTTTTCGTGCTTTTAACAAAAGAGTATTACTACATGTACACACTCATGAATACCTTTTGCAAAATCAATAATACCTTTGGCAAAATCAATGCCGTGAGTTGAAATATTAAAAAAATAAAAATATGATGAGAGGAAAACAAAAATAAAAATAAAAATAATTATATTAAAAAATGTATAAAAATAATATTTATATACGATGTATAAATAAAAAATTATGTACAAATAACAGTTGTATTTTAACAAAACTGCCCCAGATATGGCATACTAGCTTCCAGATATTGACAGCCATATTCAACAAGGGCAGGCAATGACTTGGAGTGATCTCCAACTTGAATCAGAAGAGGCTCTTGTCAACCATTTCTCTACTCTCATGTTGGTTGGCAAATTAGTGGCTTCTAAACCACTGAACAAAGTGTCAATGCATGCCACCATCAAAGCGGTGTGGAGCTTCGTTCCTGGTTTGATCATTAAAGATATTGACGTGAACACTTTTGTTTTCACCTTTCCAACACAACAAGATAGAGAAAGGGTATTGATCAACCGCCCTTGGAACTTCAAAGGGTATCATATGGCCATTCGGCAACGGCCTCTGGGGCCAAGCATCAACCAAGTGGCTCTCAATTTCTCAGTGTTCTGGGTCCAGATACGTGGACTCCCAATCGAGATGCTTACCAACAAGAATGCAGAGCGTATTGGACATATTTTAGGCAAGCATCTAGAGGTAGATAGACCTTCTATTTTCGGTGTTTCTTTACGTCGATACTGTTGAAAATGGCTACCAAAGTGTGAATGCTATTGTGTGAATGCATGGAGAAGTTCCATGTTGGCTGCTCAGCACCATCCAAGTTTGATATTTTGGAAACACCTAAATGCAGAAAACCAAACTTGGCAGCACCGTCCCTTCACCTACCATCCCATATAGTCTTATTTAGCTGCTGCATTTTGTAAAACCTCTCATATAAAAGGAGAGCTCTGGTGGATGAAATCGGTGTGTGCAAATTAGAGAGAGTGGACGTGAGATTTGTTGAGTGTTTGTAATCTCAGACAAATATATTGAATTTGGCACCAGTGGACGTAGGTAAATTGCTGAACTACTTAAATATCGTCTTATGTGATTCTGAATAATATTGTTTAATACGCAACAATTGGTATCAGAGCTTTGGTTTGCACTGTCCAGAAATCAAGTTGATCGAAATCAACTTTTGACAACTCTAGGCCATTCATTGCGTCGAGACGAATCCGTAGGCTTCAAATGGAATCGAAAATGGATGTTGGAGGAGCCCGCACACGTCGGTAGAAGGTCGGAGCTTGTACCCACGCACCCCACTCGCAACTGGAGGTTGAAGATGACTAAAAAACACGCACCACGCGCCCCTACGCCCGCCCGAGGTTGAAGACGCGTGAAACGCATGCTCCCACGCTGATAGGGACCTAGGTCGTGTCCCTACTCAACTAAGTTGGTCCTATTCACCTTGTTGCTCCTCAATGACCGAGTAAGGCTCCTTTTGCTTGTGATGGTTCACGTGCACCAACAATGGATGAAAGGGTGATATGAGGTTGAGATGGTTAAGAGAATCTGATTGAGTTCGTCTTGGCTAAGTAGGGTAGAGTGGTGTACGGCAATGGGATTGGATGGCTAAGTGTATGGAGCAATAAGGTGGTATTTAGGCTATGGTAGTCTTGGTTATGGTAATGGGAAGGGAGATGTGGTGGGCTGAGTGGTAGATTAGGGTAGAAAAGGTTTAGGCGAATGTCCTTTGAGTAGGCCTATGTATTAGGGTCTCTTTGGTAAGGAATATGGGTCATATAGTGTAGTAGGGTTAGGGTTTTAGTGGAGGCTAAGGGGAATTTCGAGATTGAGATTAGGTTAGGGTTTGGAAGTCAATTGGCTAAAGTTTGGGAAGATGGGTTTCAGCTAAGGTGGTTAGAATTAGGTGGGATAGGGTTTTGAGATGTTTTGGATAATTCCTAAAATGTAGGAATTAGGATTTTAGCAAGATAAGTGAGCGGCAATGAGGTAGGGTTGTTGGCCGAGTATTGCTTCTATTTTGGGATAAGATTTGATTGATTCAATCAATTGGATAATTGATTAATCATTTGAGAGAATTAAGGTTAATTTGGTGATGTGGCAAGTGGAGAATTTCGGCAATAGCTAGGGATGGAATGGTCGAGTGAGATATTTATGGAAAGTGGAAAGATTGGATTTTGAATTGATTTGAGTTTGGGATAGAGTTGAGTGGAGGCTTGTTGGGGCCGAGATTTGGGTTGTTTTTGGATGAGAGAAGATTTGATTTAATTGGATAAATTTAGGAGAAGATAAGGGAATGATGGCTGGTTATTGTTGTTGGAGGTTTGGTTGAAATTTTGATTTAAATTTTGAAATGATTTGAAATGGAGGAATGTATGTGGCCGGATATAGGGATTATTGTAGTGGTCGGTTATGGAATGGATTTGGTCGGTAGAATAGGTTTTGAATTTGAATTGACTTGGTTGAGAGAAATATGGGAAGTTATGATGGATAAGTTGGCAAGTGAGGGGTTCGGTTAGAGCAAATGGATGATGGCCGAATATGAGTTTGGATAAGATAAGTGGTTATGGTTTTGATTTGAATTGATTTGAATTAGAGGGATGATGTGGCATTAGATGATGTGGAAATGGGGCAAATGGAACACCAAAATGATCAATTGAACAATCAAATGATGATTGAACAAAGGACTATAGAAGAACAAGTCAATTCTTTCAAGGCACCAAGGGGTTTCGGCAATGCCTTCCTTCACTTCTTCTTTCTCCTTCACTCACTCCAACACACTTAACACTCAACTCTCTTGAGCAATCCGAATCTCCCAATGGAGGAGAATTTCAAATTCCTCTAGGGAACACACACACAAGTTCTCAAATCCACAAGTGGTGTGGATTTGGCCTCACAAACACAAAACTCACACAACAATCAAACAATCACTTAAGAACACAAAACCATAAAATCACTCAACAAAAACTCACTCAACACCAAAACACTTTTTATGAATAACCTCAAGATTTTTATAAATAAAAATGAAAACAAATAAAAGGATAGATGTGGATCACCGATTCACGAATTGCACGATGATCCTCTTCCAAAGGGATTCACGAATTGCACCCTAGGGAAGCCCAAGTGAAGTGCTAAGCACCGAAAATCCAAATCACACTAGTGTGGCCGGCCTAACTCTTTCTCAAGAGCAAAAGTCTAATTCTCAAGTTGTCCAAAAGATGTGAAATGAAAACCTAGAGGTCCTATTTATAGAGTCTAACAAATTGGAAACCCCCAAAAGGTCCCTAGCAAAATAAGATAATTACTAAAATAACCAAATGCATAAATAAATAAAATAAATACATAAATAAGCAAATGTGGCGCCAATGATGATGGGCCATGGCATGTTGTGGCCTGTGGCATGGCATGGCCCACGGATGGTTGTCTGCATGGCGCCTGGCTGCATGGCATCTGATAGTGTGCATGACATGGTGACATGCCTAAACTTGATGATGTGTCCCGGGTGATGCCGTGCCGTGGTAGTGTGGCCCAGTCAGGTGGCTTGGGCGGTGGTCTTGCATGGCTCGGGCTGAGTGCAGGGGTGATGGTCATGAATGGCCCAAGCTGGCGGTCCGCGTGGCAAGTAGCCTCCATGGTTGCTTGCTGCATGTCAAGGCCTGAGCCAAGGCATGCATGCAGGCTAGCCAAGTGACTGTCCTGACCTTCCACTAGCGGTGTCAATGCATGATCTAGGGCGGTTTTAAATGGGGTACTATCACTCCCCATCCCTTTAAGAAAATCCTTGCCCTCAAGGATCATGTGTGAATGCCTAGACACCATGTCATTAAAATCCTCCCATGATACCTCTTCTCTCGGCACCCTTTTCCCATGACTCAAAGCTTTCCAAACCTCCCTCATATCTTTCTTCCGTGTCACTACTCGAGAATCAAGTAGAATCTCCATGTACCATCCATTTTTCCTAGTAACAAAATTGATGAGGAATAAGAGACTTATGCTAGGTCGAGTTACTCTACTCTTCCACATATCACCCAATGGGTCTTCTATTTCTTTCTTGTGGAAGAGTACATAGTGATGTGTGGAAATAATCATGGGTTGGTTCTCATCAATCCCGACAATGGGATAGTTAAGGGGCTTGGTAGGTGGCAATGTGGGAGGTACCTCCAAGGCCCTCCAATGGTCTTTAAAAACCTCTGGGAGTTCCATGGGCAGCAAGGATAATCTCTCTTGGTTGCTCACATCTCCTACTTCTTTCACTTCAAAGACCATATCTTCTTTGGTCAACTTAGTAGCAAAGCAACGAGCTTCATCCTCCCCCACTTTCTCAACCATAGTGGCCTCACAAGACTCCTCTCTTTCTCCCTCATGTTCGGTTTTCTCATTTTCTTCCTTAGGGTTTGGGGAATCATCAAGATCATCATGGTATCTCACCTCTCGGTGGTCTCTCATTTCATCATGGTGGGGTTGTTTTCTCTCAATATGGTAATCATGATTAATCGGCTTCTCATGCTCCAAGTCTTTCTCGGTCTCATGGTGCCTTTCACTCCTTGGCACTCTAAACCTTTCATTATGAGGTTCACTCATTATTTTTGGGCTTCTAAGGTGATGGTCATGGTCACGGGCCAAGCTCTTGGCTACCACACGGTTGTGCTCGACATAACCTCCCAACTTATACATGGTCCTCTCACCATAGGCTTCATGCCTTCTCGGGTTAGGTGGGTACGGTTTTGTGGGGGGTTTCTCACCATGTGTTTTGGCCTCTCTCCTCTCATACCTCTCATGGTATGTCTTGGATTCACGTTATAGGGCTCGTATTCTCCTTCTATTTTCATCTGTCTCACGGTTGTTGGCATTTATTGCCATTGTCAACTTGGCTATGCTAGCCTTAATCTCATTAAGAGATTGGTCTATTCTATTGGTTTGAACTTCTAAGGTATCAAGATGTTTCCGAGTGGAACCGTCATGACCCTTAACTCTAGACACCTCATGGTTCATATTTGCAATTGCCTTGGACAAGGTGTGGCTTTTAGGGTTCGGGTTGGTGAAGCTTAGTTGGTCAATGGGAATGTTTCAGGTTTCAGCTTCAATAGTCCAACCTTGGGTCCTCCACTACAATGGTGGCCGACCCCTACAAGGCTAACTACTCCAAACTCTCCGAACCTCCAAACTTCTTTAACAATTCAACAAATTTCCAATAACAATTTTGCAAAAAATGTAAACAACGTCGAGGACCTCCGTGGTCCTCCCAACAAATTCACAAATTTTCGAGTTGTCACGTTGTTTACCTCAAGAGAAGTGAAAACTTCTCAATATACCAAACAATGGCCTCAGGTGAGACCTCAAGAGGGAGACCACAGTCAAGGTATCCAGGAAAGAAGAAAGGTTTTCAATCGAAAACTTAGGCCACATCACGTGGTTCATCAGTCGGCAGAAAACTCGCTAAAGACGAGTGTTTATTGTCACAACAAAGGACATTGAAAGAAGGATTGTCCCAAATTGAGAGGACAACAAAAGAATCAACCCACCATAGCCAATGTCGCGGATAGAGATGAAGATCTAGACATTGCTTTGACAGGTTCATCATTCATTTGTCATTTCGATGAATAGATTTTGGATTCCGGATGTACTTATCATATGTGTCCCAATCGGAACTAGTTTACTGACTTCACAAAGATTGATGGTGGAGTAATACTTATGGGCAATGATAGTGCCTGTAAGACTCAAGGTATAGGGAGCATTCGGTTGAAGCTGCATAATGGAACCGTCAAGACTCTGACAGAAGTTCGGTTTGTTCCAGACTTGCGAAAAAATCTTATTTCACTAGGATCTCTGGATTCAAATGGATTCAGAATCACTATTGAAGACGGAATTCTCAAAGTGGAAATGGGAGTTCAAGTGGTTATGGAGGGTTTGAGGCAAGGAAACTTGTACTTCTTGCAAGGAAGTACTGTTGATGGAAGAGCTTCTACAGGCTGTGAGAAGCTAGATGAGACTGATGCTGACACTACCAGACTTTGGCATATGTGTATCGGACATACTGGAGAAAAAGCTTTCTAAACACTCGTAAAACAAGGCTTACTCAAATGTGCCAAGACTGGTAAGTTGTCTTTTTGTGAGCACTATGTATTGAGGAAGCAGACGTAGATCAAGTTTGGAACCGCTGTTCACAATACAGAGGGGATACTTGACTATGTACACTCCGATATTTGGGGACCTACCAAAGTTGCATCTTTGAGAGGTAAGCATTGGTTTGTAACTTTTGTAGATGATTATTCTTGTTGTGTGTGGGTGTATACGATGAAAAATAAAGATAAAGTATTGAACATATTCCTTATGTGGAAGAAAATGATTGAGACTCAGACCGGCAGAAAAATCAAGCGGCTCAGATTAGAAAATGGAAGGGAGTATACTCTAGACCCTTTCATGAAAGTATGTTGGAGAGAAGGAATAGTCAGACACTTCACGGTATGAGGAACACCACAGCAAAATTGTGTGATAGAACAGATGAATCGTACTTTGCTAGAGAAAGTACGATATATATTACTAGATGCTGGATTCAGTAAGAAATTTTGGACTGAAGCTGTGACATATGCCTGCCACCTTGTCAACAGACTACCCGCAGCTGCCAATGATGGGAAGACACCCATTGAAATATGGAAAGGTACACATGCTACTGATTATGACTCTTTACACGTTTTTGGATGTCTTGCTTACTATCATGCTAAAAAAAGTAAGCTTAATCTTAGAGTCAAGAAAGCAAAATTCTTGAATTTTAGTACTGGTGTAAAAAGGTATAGACTTTGGTACATAGAGTCTAGAAGGTAATCATTAGTAGAGATGTTACATTCAACGAATCTGAGATGCTTAGGTCACATAAGTGTAAAGATTCAGATGAAGGCAGCATTAATGGTGAAACACCCAGTGATTCGCAGAAAGTGAAGTTTACCACTCCAAATGATTCAGGAGAGCACAGACCAATAGAGGTTGATAGTCTAGTCATAGCACCTCCAAGTCAAGCTAAATCAATAGTTACCAACATGCCGAGAAGAGATACCAACACGTTATGCAGATTTTGTGACATATGCACTACTAGTTGAAGGGGGTGAGATCCCAACTACTTACAGAGAATCCATACAAACTAGTGAAAATGATGAATAAACAAAGATGATGAAGGAGGAGATGCAGTCTCTTCATAAGAACCAGACTTGGGATCTTGTGCCACTTCCATAAGAAAAGAAGTCAATTGGCTATAACTGGATCTTTAATCAGAAAGATGATCAAGTTGCTAAAAATAGAATACGCTACAAAGTTAGATTGGTAGCTAAGGGCTATGCTCAAACAGAGGGAATTGACTACAGTGAAGTATTCTCTCCTGTTGTGAAGCATTCATCCATTCGGATATTGCTAGTTTTGGTTGCACAAAATGATCTTGAGTTAGCACAACTTGATGTGAAGACAGTCTTCTTGCATGGTAATTTGGAAGAGGAGATCTATCTGTCTCAACTAGAAGGTTTTAGAAAAACTGGTAAAGAAAATTGAGTTTACAGGCTGAAGAAGTCTCTCTATGGATTGAAGCAGTCACCTCGGCAATGGTACAAGCGGTTTGACCGTTTTATGATGGACTTAAAATACACTCGTTGCCAATACGATCATTGTGTGTATTTTAGAAAACTTGCAGATGGATATTTCATTTATTTACTTTTATATGTAGATGATATGTTGATTGCATGTAAAAGTAAGGTGGAGATAAATCGTTTGAAAACTCAGTTGAGTCATGAGTTTGAAATGGAAGATCTAGGAGAAGTACGAAGAATATTGGGGATAGAGATCAACAGAGATAGGGTGAAAGGTACAGTTCACCTTACTCAGAAGCAGTATCTGAAGAGAGTATTGCAACGCTTCAACATGGACTCAAAGTCGAAGCCGGTGAGTACTCTAATGGTCCCATATTTCAAACTTAGTGCATTATAGTCTCCTAAAGATAACGAATAGTAGGACTACATGAAGAATGTCCTGTATGCAACTGTTGTTGGTAGCCTAATGTATGTCATGGTGTGTGCACGACCTGATATCTCCCAAGCCGTCAGCGTAGTCAGTCGCTATATGCATAATCCTGAAAAGAAACACTGGCATGCGGTTATTTGGATTCTACGGTATATTCTAGGGAATGTAGATCTTTGTTTGAGGTTCGAGAAGAGTGAAAATAGTCTAGTAACTGGATATGTTGACTCAAATTATGCTGGTGATCTTGACAAATGGCGATCGACAATTGGATATGTGTTCACTATGTCTGGAATACCAGTTAGTTGGTGATCGAATTTACAGTCTACAATTACACTGCCATTTACAGAGGCTGAATACATGGCTGTAACAGAAGCCATAAAAGAAGCCATTTGGTTATAAGGATTAGTAACAGATTTGGGCTTTAAACAGGAAGATATTACCGTTTACTGTGACAGTCAAAGTACAATTTATCTAGTCAAGAATCAAGTGTATCACTCTCAAACAAAACACATTGATGTCCGATTTCACTTTGTACGTAAAATATTAGAAGAAGAGGACATCATACTTCAGAAGATTGGCACTGAAGATAATCCAGCAAATATGTTAACGAAAGTCGTCACAGGGATCAAGTTCCAACACTGCTTGGACTTGATCATAATTGCAAGTTGCTGAGCACCTTCAGGTGCATTGGTACTTTCGGTTGAATTGGCGTCTTATGGCGCATTTGTTAGCAGAAGTCTCTCATGTCAAAGAAGGATGTGCATTCATTTGAAGAATAAATCAGTTTATAAGCAGCCTAGTATGACACACTTCGGTGGAGGGAATAATTGTTGAAAATGGCCACCAAAGTGTGAATGCTATTGTGTGAATGCATGGAGAAGTTCCATGTTGGCTGCTCAGCACCATCCAAGCTTGATATTCTGGAAACACCTAAATGCAGAAAATCAAACTTGGCAACACCGTCCCTTCACCTACCATCCCATATAGTCTTCTTTAACTGCTGCATTTTGTAAAACCTCTCCTATAAAAGAAGAGCTCTGATGGGTGAAATCAGTGTGTGCAAATTAGAGAGAGTGGACGAGAGATTTGTTGAGTATTTGTAATCTCAGACAAACATATTGAATTTAGCACCAGTAGACGTTGGCAAATTGCTGAACCACTTAAATATCGTCTTGTGTGATTATGGATAGTATTGTTTGATACACAACAGTACCTCAAGATTAGGGTTGAAATAAATATTGAGAAACCTTTACCAGTTTGTCTTGTCCATCCCTAATAAGATGTTGAAAAAAATATAGCTCAAGTATGAAAGGTTAAGTCATCACTTTTTGTTATTCTTGTGGCTGTCTTGGGCATCTTACACTGTTCTGCCCTTCGTTTGCTGTAGCCCCTAAGATATCATCGTTTGGACCATGGATGAGGGCTGACAGTTCATCCTTTAGATGCAACGATCCGCACGGTGAAATGAACGCAATCACAGAGCTGAACCACAACAAGATGAACGCAGACGGATGCTTCCTCTAGTGAGATTCAAAAATATTAAGAATGCTCCAAGAAACAATAAACTGTCCAGGACCAAAGGGAAAGAGAAAATGGCTACTGAATCCAACAACTGTTTCACCATTGCTGAAAATCAAAGCTCCGCAATGAATACTTTTGGTAGAAATTGTAGTGCACCGATGCGGAAAGACGATGAACAGTAGAGGAGTCTGGAGTCGGTGAAGCCATTCAATGCTTTCAATGTTAACTCCATCGATTCTCAGCTGCCAAACAGAAGCATGCCACCGACATTCACATCAGCAATAACTCAAGATCCTCCTCGACAGTTTTTCTCATTCCAAGCTGACCAAAATTCCTCAAATCCCGCAGTAATGGGCGCAGGTTTGTATAATAAATTTCTTTCTCTTTCAAGTGCTGGGCCAGCCACCAAACTAACGAACTTTCTTTCTCAAAAAGCCCCAATACCCAAAAGCAAGCCCAGTTGGGGCAGTCTCCTTCTCGGATTTTAAGCCTTTTGCAAAAGAAAAACTCTACAGCCAAACGCCTGTATAAAAGCTGCAGACAGCCGCTCATTTAATTAAAAAAATCAAAATTTTGAATTTTAGGTTTTCATCATGCACCTCAGACTAGGGGTGTAAATGGTCTGGTCCGGTCCGGGAAATTTGTGGACCGATTTCATTCGGTCCAAGAATTCTCTCACCCTGGACCGGACCGAACAGGAGTTCGGTCCATACCGGTCCGGTCCAATTCGGTCCAGGGGCGGTCCGGTCCAGGGGTGCCCCATATGATTTAATGGGCTAAATTTAATATAAAATTCTACAATGATCAAATATTTTTTTGGTCCAAATTTAACTACTATAAATTATAATATGTTAATATTATAAAAGTATATATTATATATTAATATGTTAGTATATATTATATATTAAGTATGTTAGTAAATTATAACTAATAGTCTAATAGTCTAATAAGACTTTCACATTAGTACATGTTAATAAACTATAACTAATAAGTAATAACACTATTACAATTTACATTAGTATATTATATATTTATATGTTAGTAAATAGTGATAAATTAGTAATAATATATTAAATAATATTAATACACTTATTATTTATATGTTAATATATAAGAGTATATATTATATATTAATATGTTAGTTAATATTAAATATTAAGTATGTTAGTAAACTATAACTAGTAATCTAATAGTCTAATAATACTATTACATTAGTATATGTTAATAAACTATAACTAATAAGTAATAATACTATTATAATTTATATTAGTAATTATATATTTATATATTAATATTATAAGAGTATATATTATATATTAATATATATTAATATTAATATTAAAATTTATATATTATTATTTATATATACATATATTTAAAAATTAAAATTTTAAAAAAAAATTCTAGGGGTTCGGTCCGGTCCGGTCCGGTCCAGGGGGATGAACTCCTTGGACCGGGACCGGACCGGAATTTTCCGGTCCATATATTTTTTGGACCAGACCGGACCGAACTCCAATCGATCCGGTCCGGGACAACCGGTCCGGTCCGCCGGTCCGGTTCGATCTTTTTACGGCCCTACCTCAGACCATTTCGATTTCAAACACGTTACCTCGCGCATCTCCATAGACCATTTCGATTTCAAACGTTTTTATTGTGCATCTCCCTCAACAACTGAAGCATCTCAGCATTTTCATCTCCGTGCACAAACCAGAGCACCTCCCCCTCGAACTAGAGCTCCTCGACAACCGGAGCATCTCAACGTTTTCATTGCCGTGCATGAACCAGAGCACCTCCCCTTGGAACTCCCCTCGAACCAGAGCTCCTCCTGCATTTCTCCCTCCCTCAAACTCCCAGCGAACCAAATCTCCTCCTGCATCGTGCCGATCTTTCCTTCCCCTCGAATGAACCCGAGCTTCCCTCTTCTCGAAACCCTAACTTGCCCCTTCCAAAATCCTAACCTTAGCCCACCCAGCCCCTTCCGAAACCCTAACCCTTCTCCTCTCCCCCTCTTCGCTCTATCTCCCACGAAAACCACGCAGCCCTTTTGAAAACCCTAACCCATTCGTCCTTCCTTCAGTTTTCCTCAAAGTCGTCGTTGCCAACATTCAAATCGAGGCCATGACACTACACTATTGAGATCGATACTGGTGCCGTTAGTCTCTCTCTTACGCCCTTTTGGAATTCTCATTATTGTTTTAAAAAACATTAGACTAGTTTGTTGCATTTTCGTTTTTACCTTTTGTTGCTTAAGCCTAGAACTCTCTGAATGGAATGCTCGATACAAGGAAAAGTTTGGTTTTATATTTATTATATGTGCATCCGAGAGAACTTCTGATCAGATACTTGCAGAGTTGAAGGTAAAATTTAAGTTAACGTTTGGTTTTCAACTTGTTGAGAGAGACGAAGATTTAGAAAAACTTCCTTGCTTTCTATTGAATTGATGATTATATTTATACACGAAATAGTGTAGAATAATGAATTAAATTAATTGCAAATAACTTGAGAGAATATTCTTACAACTTTCTCTACGATTATATTCTAGAATGTGTTTGTTGGTGATTGTAAATGGTATAACGTGTGACTTAGCTGCTCTGTTTGGGTTGTGTTACGCATTGTGCCCGCCATCTGTTTGTTTAATTGCTTGGAAGAGTCTGTTATTTTGATACAACTGACCATAATATGGGGAACATGATTTTGTGGAAATCTTTGGATTGCCATAATTAAGTGCCAAAATTATCTATGCAGTTCTTCTTTTGCTTTGTAGCGCACGTTAATAGTGCTGGGAGATAGTTACCTATTTATTGCTTATAATTTCATGAAATAGAGGAAAATTTTGCTTGTTTAAAAACTATACCATCTGAGTTTACATGATTGTTTTTCTTATTGATCAACTGAATGTAAAATGGCACCAGATTTCTCTCTATATGAAATTCATTTGGAAGGCCTTTGGAGTTTGTGGGTGGCTATTTGGTGTAAATTGATCCTGCAATCGGTCAAATTAAGGTACTTTACATATTGTTTTGTTTTAAAAGAACTTTTATATATCTGAAAAGGGAATATTCTTGGTCAAATTAATACATGTCAAGTTTAGGTGTTGTTTTACCCCAATATACACATGTTCTGAAGAAAATACTTTAGAAACAAATATAGTTTCTTTTAGGTTGTCTTTCATATGCTCACTGCAATGCACCCTTTACTAATTCTGAAAGTCATTAATACCAACATCACAGATTATTGAAAAATTCAAGGGTGTCCAAATTACAACACTAATGTAATTGCATCATTTGTAACAAACCCAAGGTATAATGCAATACTAATATTATGTACATATAACAATTTCCTTCTATATTTGTGTTGAAAAGGGTTTACCATATTGTAAGTATTTCAAGTGGGTGGATAGTAATGAGTACATTGAGCTAAATCTTTAAAAAAAAGAAAGATGGAATTTTAAGGAGAAAGTGCTTGAAGAGAGGCTTGCCAACTTCAAGAAGAGAGAGATTGAGCTACGTAAAAGTGGGGATGAGATGTAGAAGATGGGGAGCGACCTACGTAATACCATGGATAGGTTCGATAATAGATTGATGCTGCTATGTGCATTAAATGAAGAGGTTCTCAAGAAGCAGTCGATGATTTTGGAGCAACAAGCTGAAATAAGGTGTTCACGCACACTACTGAGGGTGTGCTGTATTTATATTTGTTTGGTTACCTGCTTATTTTGTAACTTAACTTATTTAATCCAGTTACTTATCAAACAAAAAAAACCTTATTTCATCTAGTTGTAAGCACAACCATCAATCTGATGATGAAGTAAAGTGTTAGTTTTTAAATGTAAATTGTTAGTTTCTTGATGTAAAATTATTTATTAGTATTTCTGCAAATGTGATGAGTTTTTTTTATGAAAATATGTTGTGTACATGGTATTCAAAAGAGTACCAAAAAAGCTGTTTTGTACATAGTCCCAAATTGTATAGCCTGCTCAAAATTTATTCTGGCACGCTATTGTTTAGTCCCAAATTGTATAGTCTCAAATAGAGGCATAGTAAAAACCTAGAAATTAAACAAAGCAGTAAAAGAACATCATGACCATAAAGTTGGCTATCTTTGAAAATCCATGGAAAAGAACTATATATCTATATATGTATGAAGCGGTATATGTATATATATGGCACCTGATAACTTCATAGGACATGGAAAAACACCATAAGGTTAGCAATGGCAATAAGCAAACGTGGTTTTTCCAGTGAAACGAGAATATCGTCATTTACAAAAGCATTACCATTTACAAAGGCATTACCACTTCCTAGGACATGAAAAGAACGTCCAAATGTGGCGGTACCATTTACCAAATTTGAGCATTACCAGCATGTAACATAATTACCACTTATCATCAATAAATCTTATTTACCAATAAAAAATGATTGCAAAATCAAATGCAGGAAATAAATGGGAACAATAAATGTTTGGAAGGAAAAAGTAGATGGAGGACCTGCCCACAAGAAGAGCACGGAATTGCTATGCAGCAAGAAGATCGATATAATTTATCTGATGTATTATTATTGTAAAATTTAAAAATAACTATTAATAACAAAAGCTGAAATCAGGCACATGGGGAGAAGTATGACTCATTTTTTTCTCCATGAAAAGCTCTATGCATGGAGTGGCTACTCTTAGAAGAGAGACTAACAAATGAAAAAGAAAACTCCAATATTTTTCAACCTGCTCGTACCAACAACTACCAAACACTCATAAAACTTACAATCAAAAATTAGTATTTGTCACTTATCTTCTAAACACACTCATACAAAAAATATATTAATTGACAAAAAATATATTCAATAGACAACGTTTATATCTAGGGTTACAAAATTACTGCCAATCTCTTAGAATTATATCGGCTGTCCAACCCATCTTGCACCGGTTGTGAGTCATCTATCCCAAATTGCATCTGTTAGGAATAAAATGCAAATATTATTATTGGTTAAATATTATTATTAAAATGTGAAAAATAAGATGGAAATATTACACTTTCTTGGGTTCCAATCACCATTTCTTGATGTTGGGTTCCAATCACCATTTCTTGGTGTTGGATTCCACTACTATCAAAAGATGCATGGTTTTGAGCAGGCTTGTGTGAATTAGCAATATTTAAAGTATTGTTAGTCTAGTGGTACTTCTTCAATAGGCAAGTAGCAACTTAGACATAAATCCAAAACACAAAACATACTTGCTCTTGTGACAAAAAGGTGAAATCTACTTCTGATTGCTGAAATAAACTCCTACACGTGTTTGAGACTGGTGTATCTCGTCCAGCTCGCTGACATGTATGAAAAATTGTTAATGTTGGTTCGAGCATAGCTAAAATTTTAATATTGTTAATGTTAAATCATTCACCTGTTTAAGTTTCCCTCTGGCAGGTAGTTTTTTCTGTTTGGCTTTAACTTTCCGCATGTCTATCTCCATCCTCGATGCTTTCCTCAGTGATGGGGGTCTACCTTTCCCTCTAGCAACATTTGGACTACGCACTTGTTGTGAACTACCAGCAATAGTTGGTTCCAGTGGCCTAATACCAACATTCGAACCTGTAAATAGAGATAGATTATTGAAAATAAATATGCATTTTCATACCTAAAAAAAATAAAGCAATACATATTCAACATTATTATCAAACCTGTTTGTGTCAAAGATGGTCGTTGTTGGTGCTCACGATAGAAGGTAGTCATATCATGTGTCATTTTCTTTGCATCTTCAAAGTGCTCATTGGAATCCACTGCGTATGGTATCATCTGATTACACATATTCAACAGAATATTACATATATTACCATCAGGCCTCTTATCTCCATTGTCGTAATTATTGTGGATTAAGGTGTAGCTCCTCTTGATGTCTTTCCTCCATCGATCTAAAATAACTGGTTTGGCAATGAGACAATACCGTTATCATGCCATATGGCCAAAATATGCCTACACAGTATCCCTCTCATCTGAAATAAGCCACATGAACACTTTGCATTGATGACTTCATCATTAAAGTCCACTGAATATGTCACTTTCTTAGTGAACTCTTCAACCACAACTTCATCTTCTACTCAATAGGTTTTCAATGACCCATCAGACATATGTAGTGATGTCTTCAAATTGAGCCTCCCAAGTACTTGTTGCTGAACTTCCTTAAATTTAGCGTTAGTATACAACTCTTGGAATCTCTTATCAATTGGAGATCTAGATACATAGGGAATGCTGACACTGTATGAATAGAAGTCAGCACAGTTTTCATTCTCAATTTTCTTCCTCAACGCTCCATCAAAAGAGTCGACAAACTCCTTCAAGTTTGTCTTCGAATGAACATAGCCATCAAAAAAAGCATTCATACTTTTACTGCGTTGAGTTGAACTCGTTCCAGCCCAAAAGTGGTCTTTAAGGAATACCGGCACCCAATGGTCACGCTCAGCATATAAACTTTTCAACCAAGCATTATCATGTACATCATATGTATTAAGAAACTCGTCCCAACATGTTTCGAACTCCTCAACAGACTGAGTGTCGTATACACATTTCATCAGGTGATTTCTTTGCCCTTTATTATAGGCAGCATATGACCCAAGTTTCTCGGGCACATTCTTCAGTATATGCCACAAGCATTATCTATGTCGAGCTTCTGGGAAGACAATAACAATTGTATTTTTCATTGATCTATCTTGATCGGGAATAATAGCTTTTGGAGCTACACCATCCATACACTGTAACCATGTCTGGAATAACCATATAAAGGTCTCCGTATCCTCACTTGAAATCAACCCAACTCCCAAAAGTATTGATTGCCCGTGGTGATTTATACCAACAAAGGAGGCAGAGGGCATCCCATATCTATTGGTCAAGTATGTGGTGTCGAACGTAACCACCTCACCAAAAAACTAATAGGCTGCCTACTGCGTGCATCTGCCCAGAAAACATTCTTTAACATTAAGTCATCGTCCATATCCATTGATGAAAAAAAGCCATTATTCTTGTATTACATCCTTAAAAAATAACTCGCAGTGCTCCAACACCATCTAACCCAAGGCGTAGTTTTCTTGCCTTATCGAGATAATTGCGACAATCTTTTTCTTGAAATGAGAGGTTCTCGTAGCCACGTGCGCCGACGGCAAAAGCTTCATAAGTCTTACCTGGCCTAATGCCAGCTTCATCATTTGTGTGTAGAACTCTTTTAACGGTCTCACTCACCTCTCTGTTACATCGAAAAAAGTGAGATTTCTCGGGACTGAGGCCGTGATTATGCACATTATAAACTGTTGTAATCCGCATTTTTCCATCAACTTTTAAGGCATTAATCATTGCCTTACAATCTATCTTTCCTGTTGGACGTGGAGCAGCAGCATTCGAACCCTTGTTTCGAAATTTTCCACCACAGACACAGCCGAATGTGACATATCTGATAGTTTGATCATGTCCTTTCTCACTCATTTGCATGCTCACCCCAAATCCGCATCTCTTACCATATTCTTTATAATAAGTCAGCAACTCTTCAACAGAGTTAAATTCCATCCCAGACTTTGGCTCCTCAATCTTATCAATACCATTTATTTGGTGTGGCTGTGGCATTTCGGTAGTGTTATCGTTGGTCTTCGATGAATTTAGTCTATCCTCTTTACTTTTTTCTTCAATTCTAAGGGACGTACATGGCGCTTCGCATTCCTTAGAACTGGGTGTATCCTCTTTATCAACACTTACACTAGTTGTGAAACTTGTAGCGATGAGAGGAGTTGGATGTCTCATCCCATGTTGAAATGGCTGCCAAAAACCTGGTGACCATGTAGAGATTGGTCCATAATAGCTGTGCACATAATTTGGTAAGTTTAGTGGACCGCTTTGAGGGATGACCTGATTGTCAGTTTATTATGATAATTAGCAAGACATTGAATTTGAACATCCAGCATACCCATTCCAATAAGTTTTAGAAATAACAGTTAACATACTGAGGTTGGGGGATTTGAGGTTGATGGTGTTAGCAGAGATGAATGTTCTTTCCCTTTTTCCATGTCTTGGATATTTAACTGTTAAAATGTACATAAAGACCCAAATAAAACAAAAAGTCCGAAAACCACAGTACTTACATGCATGTATGTGATTTTGAACTGTCTCGTTTGAAGCATCACACCTTTACTCTTAGCATTTAGCAAAACATTTCTTTTGTAGCTATGAATTTTCCTCTATTAAAAGTTAGGTAGCTCTTAAGACAATATAATAGTAATATTATTCATGAATAAAATTCTCTATAATTTTGTGAACATAAACATGTATCCAAACCATACTTGGTTTGATTATTAATTACTTACATTTTGGTTGTGTATTACTTGTCAGTAGCATCATTAGTGCTGAAATGCATCAATTCCCAATATTGAAGAGTCCAAAATTTGAAGCTTGCTGTTGCCTTGTGTGCCTTGTGTAGAGTAATTTCTTATATTATTTATAAGAATAAAAATTATTTGCAACAAATTAACTTGAATACGAAATAGTGATGAATTGAATGAGTCTGTCCGTGAATAGAAAAATATATAAAACCAAACCAAGCTTGAAACTCTTTATTTTGTCATCATAGAAACAAGATGTGTTATGCTTTATGTTCGTAAATGAAACGAAAAAAGCAAAAAAGAAGAAATGGTTGTCTTATTTTAATAGCTAGGAACAACATATTCACTAATAAAGAGTAATTCTAGGCTTACATATCGGGAATCCCGAATCGGATCTCGCTTAGTCTAAATTATTTTTATGTTAATTTATTTATTTTTTTCATCTATTTTTTTAATATTTTTCAATATTTTTAAAAAAATTCAAAAAATTATAATATTATTAAAAAATATATCCTTAACTAGTAAGTTAAAAAATAAATAAATAACTCAGAGTCGTATGTGAGAATAATATTTCTCCAATAATAAATTATGCTTTAGATAGCTTTGATCTTTTATTTATTTATTTATTTATTTTGTCTAATGTTTCCATTCTTCTATGAACGTAAAAACTGAAACTTTTTTTAAACTTTAAGTCAAGACATGTATCTCCCATTCAAATCAAAAACATTGCACGGAAGCTAATATTACCTTCAAAAAATGTAATCCAAAAACTAACAGGAGCTTGAGGAGCAAACGATGGTAGGAGCGGGTAGATTGATGGTGACGATGACGACGGAGACGAAATGAGCATAGCAGACGGACACAAAGCTCCAAGCGGGAAAGTGAAAATCAATGAATAGTATCAAGCCAAAAAGCACATTTTTTCTAATTTCTGATTTCGTTGTTTTAATATTTTTTTTAATTAGCATCTGACGTAATACAGTGCCACGTCAGACGTTTGTCTGCCGTTTGTTACAGACGCTTGTAGTATTACTGTTTACAAAAGCTGAAAATTTCTCTACTTCTCTAAAGCAACCGTGGGCCTCAAGTATTTCTGCTGGGCCCAATTCACTTCCCATAGCTTCAAACTTCATAACCCAACCTGTTTCTCTGGTCCACAATGAAGTGAACCTGTCACTGGGCCCCCCAAAGGAGTCCAGCTCTCTGTTAGTTCCTTCGAAAGTGAGTAATATTTCTCTTGAACCTCCTGTAGCCCATCCAACCATCACCAACACAGCACCGATCATCGAGCTTGTGCCCACCATCCTCCATCGAAAATCACTGAAGACGAGAACCCATATCCCACCCCTGTTCCTCAATCTCATGATACTAAGAAAAGGGAGAGCACACATTTGGAAGGTGATTTTCCACCAAAAAAAGGTTCTCTTTTTTTGGATGCAGGTACAGAGGAATCAAATGGCCCACAGAGAATTGCAGTGAAGGCAAAAAGGTCTAGTACCCTAGGCATGTCCTCAATGTGCGAAAATGACTTCGGCAGAAGGAGTCTTTAGCTTTATCGGATGGTAATCTCAAGATCCTCTCTTCAGCTTGTGATGCAATAGCCATGGTGGCAGAGCCAAATCTGCCACCCGATTCGATATGAGGATCCTTTGTTGGAACTGTAGAGGATTGCCCGACCCACTGCAGTTCGTTCTTTGAGGGCTCAGTTTAGGGAGCACCACCCTGACATTGTTTTCCTAGAGGAAACGCTTTTGCTTGATTGCTTGATGTAAAAAAATAATGGTGTTCATATACCCTGGTTGCTGATTTTCGTTTAATGCCCTGCTAAATCTAGTGATAAACCTGCCTTCTGGAGTTTGCTTAACTCCATAACAAAAAGCTTTTCTGGTCCTAATCCTATTCTAGGTCTTGGGGATTTTAATACCATTCTCAATCAATCTGAAAAGTTTGGTGGAAGAATTTTTGCTTCTTCATCCCATCCAAATGGCCTTTGCAATTTCAAGATTTTTCTTTTTATTTTTATGCAAGTAATTCAAAAGGATAATTGAGAAGAAGTGACTTATGAAGGAATAATATATATTCAACAAGTGAGATATAAATCATATTCTATTATGAGAAATAATATCTGTAGTTTTAAGGCATACAAGTTTCGCACATTTCCTTCGAAAAAATGAAGGTAAATCTCATACCTATACAAAAATATTTATTTTTTTAACGATAGAATCCATTTTTTTTTTTTCAATTAGTGTGTAAAATCTGAGATTATAAGGTGGTTTTTTTTTTTTTTTTTACAATTATTACATATTTTTTTTTAAAAAAGAGTAAAGCGTTTAGGACATAAAACCCCATAAGCGTACAGTGACCAAGAAAAAAGCCTAGCCATAATTAAAAAAAGTAAGAAAAAACAGTGCATAAAATCTCAAGGAGCTTGGCAACTTGGCTCGCAAGGGGTACAAACATAGCCCAAACTAGATAAAGGGGGCTCTTTTGATTTAAAGATTTAAATCCAATAACCTAGTAATCCAAATTTTAACCTTCATTTTAAATAGAGAAGTAAAATAATTGGAGACTAATTATAAATTTATCCTTTTCTTTAGTGAATTGAGTTGCGAAGGTTCAAGAAATGCGGACAATGTAACTCTAAAAACAGGGCTTGAGACAGATATGTTATTATATTTTTCATTTCTTATTGGAAATGGAGTTTTTCCTCAAGCTTGCTTACTATTTTTGTTTGTGGGAGAGAGAGAGAGAGAGGAGGGGGGGGGGAGGTTGGGGGGTATTCCCTTCCTTTCTCGTTACATTTGAAGAAGGTCCCTCGAGTTCTATAGCATGAAGAATATAATAAAATATATCAATTTGGATGTATGAACAAGCATGAAGAACACTCCAAAATATATATGAACTACAAACAAAAAACTCTAAGCGATCTCAATCCTTTTGTTTTCTCCTATTACTTTTCCTTTCCTTTTACTCCCTCTCACATTCATCGAGTGGAAGGGGATGTAAATTGAACATCTTTTACTCCCTCTCCAATTCATCACGGTTTTCAGATATGCACACGAATGTAGAGGATAATCTCATAAAAATAATGATGCCAATATATGCAATTACAACCCTTGACAAAAAAATCTACACAGTTGATCTACACGTTATTGACTCCCAGCGTTTTTCTTCATCACCTACACTAATGCAATACCACACGTGTGAAAAAGAGGGGTTGCTTGTTACCTGGATTCAATTGCACAAGTTTCCGACCCTCTTAGGAATGAGCGGCGCCACCAAATCTGGAAGGCTTTGCTTAGATTAGGACATTCAGTGCCATGCTTGGAGAAACACCGAAACCATTCCATAAACAGTGCATACTGCTGCTTCAAAGGAATGGTAAGGAGTATCTGACCCATTGCTTCCTCCAATGCCTTCATGTCGAGACCTTTCCGGCATCTCTGCAGCCAACCAAAGTCCAACAGCATTGGGCCGAACCATGCCAGGAGAAGCGCTGATCTTGATTCTGAACGGCAGTGCAGTTTTCTGGTCCCCATTGCAATGAAGAGAAGCGCTGAAACCCTGCTGAGCTCGTATCTGACCATTGGAGAAGTATTCTCATGCATTCCAAGCAGTTCTCCCTGATCTGCCCACATATCCACAAGCTCCTCGGCCATTTGCCCATCAAGCAGGATTTCTAGCAACCAATTGATGTTATCAACTTGTCTTGAGATCCGTTCGATCAAGGGCTTATTCTTTTCCTTCTTTGTCAATCTCTCATGAGGAATTGTGCTGGAGGCTTCCTCAAACAAGCTAACGAGTGAACTCAGGCATGACTGGCAAGCAATGTAAAGATCTTCCTTATTGAGGTCAGATTGGTCCTTCTCATAGACTGAACTTTTACAAAGGAGACCCTTGACTAATGATTTTAGCTCATTCCTAGCATTGGCCTCAGTACAACTGGTGATAGACAAAACAAGCTGTCGGGCTAAATGTTGTTGGGAATCTACCGAGTCACGAGAGTACAGTCTGGCTAAAATATCTCTAGTCGTTGCACTATCAAACTTAAATCTTGTAAATAGGATCCTCAGTTTCTCCTCTCCTCCTCAGTCCAAGGAACAGCCTCGATGTACTCTAAACAGGACAAAACTCCCTTGGTGAACATGATACCTGCTGATACCTAGTAATAATAAGAGAGGCACACAACTGTTATAATAGATACCATAGTTGATATCTTGCAGAAGCCTTCTTAACTCCCCTCTTTTCCCCCTCTTCCCATCTCATTTCTTGTTTTTTTGAAATGATCAGTAAATTATGCGGACATAAAGATCATGTTGTCTGTCATAGCACTAATATAAAGAACAGGAACACATAACATATGCATAAACAGCATGTCATGGAGAGCCCCAAATCTTACTGGAAAGCCACATTTTTTGACATTAATACTTTATTATTTTTATTGTTACCATTTGAACCTTGGACATACGCCAATCTAAAGTTCTGCAGGAGTACAAATTGTACAGTGTTAACACTTAATTTGGCGTGGAAGGGCATCTTGCATCTAATTACTTCATAATTAAGGCGATGACAAGTGAACATGTCAATGTTATTATTAAGCTTTAGATGTAATTGAAAGAAGTTATCCATTTTAAGAAGGATTCAGATCAAGGATTTGTTGAATTCTCCACAATACCAACATAAAAGAGGATTATCTTGTACTCCTCTGTTTTTTTTAATCTACACATGTTTTATCAACTATTTCCATGGGTCTCTCTAAGAGTATCTTTTATGTTTCCATCGCTGATATTTGATTCTTTTCATTTCTTATTTCTGACATATACTATCTTCTTCTTCTTCTCTTTTTTTATCTTTTACTATTTCTCTTCTTATTTTTGTTTCCCTCCATCCATAAAATTTTACACGTGCTTGAGTGCGTTAGGTGCATTGGCTCCAAGATCTACAACAAACATCCATAAAAGTTTTCCTCCATCCACAAAAGTTTATAATTGATGATTCTGCATCTATAACTTGATATAGATGCAGAATCATCAATTATAATATTAATTGGCCTAGTTCAAATTACCAGTAGATGAATTTTCACCTTGATAGAAGTTGTTGCATGTATTTACACTAAAAAAACACTAAATTATACAATTCTCATAACTTGATATAGATGCAGAATCATCATCTATTATAATATTAACTGGCCTAGTTAAATTACCGGTGGACAAATTTTCATCTTGATAGAAGTTTTTGTATGTATTTACACAAAAAAAAAAAAAAACTGAATTATACACTTCTCTAGAAAATCTAAAATTGTCCCAAAATCTAGAACTTTCAATTGAATGATATCTAACATCGGCAAGCAACAATAATAAACAAAAATTATCTAGCACTCCATTTTGATACTGATTGTGAAATTGTGTTGCTGTGTCAGATGAATATAGGTAATAATATCAGCAAGATGGTGTTCCCCTGTGCTACCAGGCATGCGAAGCTCCATATTCGTGACAGTCAAAAGAAAAGGGAATACATAACCGAAAAGTGGAAACCATCATACACAAATAGGTCTTGATAGCCTACTTAGTTGTCAACCTCTTTCCTTCATGTAATTTCATTTTTTGCATCTTTTCCCAAATCCCAACTACATTGTAGGTAGCTCGAAACCCCCAAGGGGAAACTTAAGGAGTAACATACTAACAGTCTGCTCTAGTTCCCTGAGATGGCATAAAGGGTGTAACAGATCAATCTTTTTTTCTTTTTTTGTTGATAGGTAAGCATAGCGGATCAATCTACCCAAAGCAGGAAGGTAAACATTCGGAAAAAAAAAATAGACAAAAAACAAAAGAAAAAGGAAGGTAAACCCCGCAACTGAAATGATAGGCTTGTGACTTGTCAAATAAGGTAGTCTGAAAAACAACAAATGTCATCCCTATGGCCATCTTTTAGAGGAACCTTTTTTTTTTTTACCAATAATATGAATGCATAATTGCGAAATGAAGAAAATGTTTCAATTAAAATTTACTTATAAAAAAAATGTTTCAACCAAAAGTTGATGTGTCATCCTAAATGTTGCAAGCAATGGATTTACCAAAGAACATAAACCACTAATTCATCCACAAAAACATTGGACTCAAATGGATTAATTGAATAAAAGTGAATAGAAACTAACTCATTTTGCAACCAATCAGTGAAGAAGATGGGTTGGACATGATGCTGCAAGCAAGCACCTGGTATGGACCTAAATGATCTCTCATTTATCTGATTTATGGATCTTAGTCCAAAAAATCAGATGCATTTAGAAGAGGTTTTTTTCCCTTTCGAATCAGACAGTACATCCCATCCAATTTCCAATCTATATTTGCAAGGAAATAACAATAATCTTCCTCTTTCTTCGAATATGTCCGGTGTACTTGGCTTCGAATATTTTAATAAAATTCTTATTTACTGATCAGAAAAGGTCTTCTTTGCTTTCAGGTGAGACAAGATTTCAAATGGAAGCTGCTGAAGATAAATAAGTGATTAATGCCAAAAAACAGCACAATGAAAAAGTACTTGTGTGCATGTGCGCCATGTCATATCTTCGATTATCCCTAGGATCAAACTGCAATTTAAGTGGGAGGCCATGACTGTAGGTTGTTGTGCTAGTCTCCTCAGGGGTTACGTTCAGCAGGTGAGTCCTATGAGCTCTGTTGTGGGGTGGCTCCCCCGTCATATAAAAAAAATATGGTCTTTTTTATTCTAAACTTAGCTCCATCACCAGTCATCAAAATTAGAAACCAGTTAGCTCAAGATGGAAGCAACCGTACTCCCTCATACCATCAGAACGCAGTCTCACTGAAACACAATTCTAATCCATCAAATTCACAGCCACCCAAGTCCCATAAATACTTCTTAAAGCAACATGCACGCAGTCCAACTACCAATTGTTATGAACCCACTAGGTACAACTCATCCTTGAAAACCAGCTTACAAGAGGAGGGTGCCTAGGGGCTTATAAACAACCAACCAATCCCATACTTAGCCGATGTGCGATCATAAGAAAAAGCCGTTCTAATTTTAAATACAACATAAATATATTGATACTCACGAACCCAACAAGGAAAAGCTTCAAATAAAAAGAGGAAAAAATGCACGGAAACCCCCGCTTTCTCTCTAAGTTATTACTGATAAGGGCAAGAACTCGCAAGAAACTACAGTTTCAACAAACCCAGAAACAAAAACTTAAAGAAAGAAAGGTTAATTAAACAAACCCAAATACTACTAACCTCAAGTATGTCGATGCACCTACACGCACCGATCTTCAAGAGCCGCTTTGGAATATCGTCCACGAACATCAGCTCGATGGTCTGCCTAAACGCCCCTAGGTTCTCAACATCGGGGACCTCGATCCTACACATCTTCCGCACCGAAGACGAGCTGTTTGACTTCCTCTTATATTCACCTATCAAACCCGCGAATACATCCGAACTCGCACTCAGAACCTCCGAGTTAAGCTCCAAGACCAAGCACGCACCGCTCTTCCCTCTCAAGTTCAACCTCACGTCAAATACATAGTCATTATCGGCACTTCGGGAGCTAGAGGAAGAGCACGCCGGTGCGGCCCGGAAGCTTTGCGATTTGGAAAGAGTTGCAGAGGAATCAACGGCGGGGATTTCTTCTGGGACGGCGGAATCGGAGTCAATGGGGGAAACTCGGCCAGGGGACAAGATTCGGCGAGCGTCGATCCGGGTCCGCCCCACGATGCCCAGCCCAGATTTGGAGCTCTGGGGCGAGTTGGGGACGGAGTTGGAAGGGGGTTTTGAGAGGGTTTCCGACTTGGTAGTGGCAAACAATTTGAAGCGAGAAAGAGACAAACTTTCGGGGCTAGAAGGCGGGACGGTGAACGAGCAACACCATGATCGGCGGCGAGACTGGGAGTGCAGGCGGGTGGAATGGTCCATTTGGAAGCCGGAGTCGTAGACAGGTAGTGTGTGAGAGGGAGAGAGAGAGAGAGCGTGAGAGTGAGTGAAGTGTTCGGTCAGTGTCGATGATTTTTCTTGGCAATCGTGAGATTTTTTTGTTTTTTTTAAGTAAAAGGTAAGCTACAAGTTAAAGAAAAGAAGGTGAATCTTTTCGTTACAAGAGCATTAATATTGGATGGATTATTTTATTTTTAAAATTTAAAAAATATATAATTTTTTATTTTTTAGTTAATCATTTAAAGTATAAAATGTATATTAAATTAATTATTACATTTTTTATAATAATAAAATTTTATTATTTTTTATTATTTATATTTTTTAAATTGTTTTTTATTTTATTTTTATAATTCTTAATAATCTCTAATAATTATATTCATATTCATTTTTTTAATAAAAATATATTTGAATTTTTTTTCATATTTTGTAATTATATTAACTATATGTATTTTGATAATTTAATTTGATACTTAAATAATTATTTTTTATTAAAAAATTATTTTTTTCAACCAAATAATTATTTATATAATTATTTTCAATAAATAAAGATGTAAATAATTCTTTTTATATATGAAAAATAAAATGAATGAATTGTAGACTTTTTAAAATTTAAAAAGTAGATGATCAATTTAATGTAGAGATATTTTTATTAGTTTTTTTTAAATTTTGAAGAACATTAGCATTTGACAAATCTAATACTAGTACTCTAAAATTATAGTAAATAAGAAAGAATTTGAATAAAAAAGATATTTTTAAGAACTTGTATTGTCTTGTTCATTGCACTAAATCGTGAAAAATTTTAAAGCATTTATGATGGTTTGATCTCTTTCTTTCTTTTTTCTTTAATTAAAGAATCTCATTTTTAAATTCTTTAAAGTCTTTTGTGTCTCTTGAATCTTTATCGTTATGAATTTACACTCACTTAATTGTTATACACTTGTAAGTATGATATTAAGTATATATATATATATATATAACAATTAAGTATATATATAAGTATGATATTAAGTATATATATATAAATAAATTTCGAAAGTATATAAATTAATTGTTATACATATATAACAATTAAGTGTACATATATGTTTGATTAAATTTCGAAAAATAAAAGAAAAAAAAGTTTAATATAAATATTATAACATTAAAAAATTATTGGAATATAATTTTTATTTAGAAATCTGAAAATGTTATATTTTTTATTTAAAAATTTATAATAATTAAAAATTAAAAAATTGAATCATTTTATATTTGAAAAATATTCAAAAATAAAATTGGATTTTGAAAGTTGATTGAAATATTTAAAAAAATTATTGGATTCGGAATTGAGATGAGATGACTTTTGAAAGTTTAATAAAATATTATTATTATTATTTTGTGATTTAAAAAAATTATATTAGAATTTGAAAAAGTTGTATTAAGATTTATATTTTATATAAAAAAATTTTAAAAATATAATAATAAATTTAAGATAAATTAATACCAGTTCTACTTGTCTCTGAATCCAAACCGGGCCTACCTGACGTCCGTAGCTCAAAGTCATAGTGATGCAACTCTAGATACAAATGGCAACCTTAATTTAAAGCCAACAAAAAAACAAGTGTAGACTTAGGAGTTAGAGCACAACACAGACCAAACAATATCATCTGTCCAAGTACAACCACGTGAGGAATTAGTTCAAACTACATAACACCATTGACTGTAAACCGTTCGAATTATTTGATGTTTTAATAGATGTTTGAAGCTTTGATTACTAAGTAAATAATTTAAACAAGTAATGATACATCTAAAATATTTTTACAATTTATTGAAAAAAAAAAGTATAAATAACGTGGTATTCTCAATATATCATAAATATGTCATTTATATAGTAAAATTATTTGTATATATATTATAAGAGTACTTACTGGCATTGACTTAGTTATATCATGTTAGATCTAAAATCTCGATCCTCTCAGTATTGGATTAGGCATTATCATTATATTCTGATCACGAGCTTTTTTCATTCAACAAGCTATATGAACAATAACTAAGCCAAATGTCTTTGCATTGCTCTAGTGGAAATCATTTGAAGATTTGTTTTCCATTTTTTGTGTAATGCGGTGAACCTAATCTTTACATATTTTTTTTTAGTGGTTTTTTTTTTTAGGTTGATGGATATATATTAACATGAAGCTGATCTTGTATATATTTTGATACCCTATGTTTGAAAATGAAGTTAATTTAGGTTACTAGCTAGGCAGGTTCTACATATTCTAATGTATATGTTGTTGAAAATTATGAAAACGTTGTAAGAGCAATAATGGGGGAAATCAATGACCCCCCACATGCCCACGCCCACTCCAACAACTTTTGTTAAATGGTGGGATATATATTTTGAAAATTGCGTATTTGTACAATAATTTGCACAGTAATCAAGGCCTATAAATATGAGTATCGATCGATCTGTTATGTACACACAAATTTTATATAAAATGAAGAAAATTTCAGTTCTTAAGAGTTCTAAATATTTTCTTTTATAATTTATCTTGCAATAATAATTTTCTTTTAGTTTCATAATGCGTTATCAGTTCGAAGTTCTGCAGATACTGAAGCTACTAGTCTTCTACTTCAAGTAAGTTTTTCAATATATTATTTGCAGTTTTCAAGATGAATATAAATTATAATATTGTTAAATATTACTTGATAAAATTTTACTTTTATTCTCGTAATTATGTGAAAATATTTCTTAGATCTACATATTTATTTTAGTAATTCATATATGTAGAAAATATCAAATCTTACAAAATTGAAATTTATTACTATTGACATGTCTAGAAAAAGTGATTTATCCTGGATCCTTGATGAGATCCATTTGGATATGATAAACTTGGGAGATACAATCAAAAAATAAAATCATGTGTCCCTGCAGGACCGTGCTGTATATCTTACGGTGAAAAATTCTCTTATTTTATGAAATGATTTAAGAGAGAAATATGAGTATCAGAAGATGTAATCCTCTCAAAAGCTCATTATGACTTATTGCACTTGAAGTTGCAAGATTTTAAAAGTAGTAGTGATTATAACTATACACTCTTTAAAATCAATTCAATACTAAAATCATGCAATAAGAAAGTCACTGATGATGACATGTTAGAGAAGACATATATTATTTTTCATATCTCGAATATAATAACTCAAATTTTTTAAGATAAAGTATTTACTTGAGAATATTTTAAAGAGATTTATTTGAAGGATATTTTTTTCCATAAAAATAAGATTTGAGACTTAGATGCATTTGAAGAAAAATTTTGGATTAACTTTTGAGAATTTTAGTAAGGTGTCAACTAGAGAAATTCAATTTGGACCTAGAAAGAGATAAATCTTCGAAGTTTGAGGAAGAAATTCAAAGAGAAGTGATAGAACAAAATATCAAACACTTGGTGTGCCAAAATGAGTTATCGGGCTGATCCGTCGAATTTTGGTGTAATAATCATAACACCTTCATATAAGGTCAGAACATGGTGATTCTAATTCTTATTGAACTTTAAGAGGCAAATCTAAAACTTTTATATTTTTGATTTTTGAAGATAAGGAATTGATCAATTACTAAATCTGGTGTGAAGTGAACGGATGAGAATGAGAGTCAACTAGTAACCGACTTAGATGCGTTGTCTTATATTAGGCCATGTGATGAAAATTGTGATTGGCTATCAATTTTTTTTTAGGTCTTGAAATGTGTGGGAACATGTAACAAGTTGATAAGAATTGATATAGAAGCCTTGATGGGCAAGAAAATAAAGGAAAATAAATGGAGAATTTGGATTGGGTTTTCTCGGGTGGTTTTGACGTGTTTTGATGAAATAATCATATCTCTTTCATTTGATTTCTTAATGAAGTGATTCAAAATCCTATAAAACCTTAATAGGATGATATTAAACTTTCATATTTTGAGTTTTTGAAAAATCAAAGAGGCCAAGTGGCCAGATACACCCATTGAAAGATTTTCTATGATGTTATCTTGTCTTTACCCCCATGTGTTGGAACTCTTTTAGCCCTTGATCAAGATCATTTTATAGGTGGATTAATCTCAACCATGAGATTAAAATATCAACAAATCCCCATAGGATTAGAGGTGATCATGAGACCACAAGTGTAAGAGACACCTAACCTATGCAGCCAAATGGAGTTGCTGAAATGCCCAAGCCTTTTCTCCTTGCATCCCACGCCTCTTATGCCTATAAATAGATACATGCACTTCTCTTCTTTCCCCATGAGAGATACCAATCGGCCATAGTGAAAATTACCTAAGAGAAATACACAAAAACTCACTCACATCACCCAAGTGCGAAAAGAAAGCTAATTGAGAGCATTGGAGAAGAAGTGGTGCAAGACCAACTATAGACATCCAATTTAGTTTTGGAAAATTTTGTGAGTGCATATATTAACTTAATTTTAGTATAAAATAAGTGGTTTGATGATTGGATTATGTTTAATATTTATTTGAGTTTAATCTTTGTTTATATGTTAAGTTGAAACATATTAGATTTTGGAATAGTTTTTGCTAGGGCTGAACAAAATAGCCACCCGATCCTAGTTCCGTTTTGTCGACCCGACTCAATCCCAAATTATCCAACTCGCTTAGGCCTTTATCGGGAGTCAGAAATGGCCGAATCAAATCGAAAATTAACCGATACCTGACTTTACACACAATCCCTCTTCTCTCTCGCACCAGGTGTTCAACGTTAGTGTAAGACAGGTGTATTGCGTAACTATAAGGTTGGGTGTAAAGCAGCAAACCATGTGTTCAAGGTTGGAGCTATTGACAGGTAAAGCAGCGAACCAGGGTGAGTGCAGTCGGTCGTTCAGGAAGAATGGATGGCAGATGAACTAATGAGAGATCGGCGATGTATATAGCAAGATGTGCATTTTGACGTTACCAAATGAGACGCCTCCACTGGAATTAAGGACCCCACCTTCATTTTTCTCCAAATGCTACCTTCATCATCTGTGGCAAAGAAGTGAGGATCCCGCGATCTAAGTAAGGTGTTTGGTAGAAAAGAAAAGAAAAGGAAAAACATAAAGAAAGACAAGGGGGGAATTTTGGGTCGGGTCGGACTACTTGAATTGAGTAAGCGGGTAATCGGCTAAACGGCCTATCGGAAATCACCATCTATCGAGTCGGGTCGGAATTTATTGTTGTCTGGTCAGGTCGGGTCGGAGATCACCCCTAGTTTTTGCTATGGAAAAATTTTAGGAAAATTATGAGACTTTAGAAATATATTCTATAATGTTATATGAAGGGAATTATGTGAAAACATGAAATTTTTCTATGGAAAAGAATGAAGAAACAACTCTAGTGAATTTCGGCCTTAATAGGATTATTATTGGCAGATTTGACACATTTTAGTAAATCAGACATAACTTGTTCGTTTGATATCGGATTTGAATAACTTGAGAGTATATGTAAATAGAAGATAAATATATACAATTTTTATATTTTGAGTTTTAAGAGATAAGGACTCAATAAAGGATGAAATTGGGATTGAAATGGCAAAACTGAGTTTACTATAGTAAGCATTATTCATTAAGTTTTAACGTTACGAATTTATGTGACGTAAGTGCATGTGATGTATGTTCTTGGGATATGTTTTTATTTATCACATGAATTATGAAGATATGAAATATGCATGTTATAAGCCTAAGTTATGTGTATATTACATTTTGTCACATTCATGTGTTATCATAAGTCATGATGTCTATTTTAAGAAAAGTCTATGTTATATGTCGTCAAGTAAGTGTCGTCATAAGTCATGTCAAGCATTAAAGCAATAAAAAAGGATATGACATGGGCCGACCACGGTTAATAATAGTGGCATGGCTCAACCACAGGTAATAATAGTAGCATGGCCCGACAACGTGTAATAATAGTGGCATGACCCAACCACGGGTAATAATAATGGATATAAGTAAAAACTTATAAGAACGAGAATTTTAAGATAAGAATGAAAAGTCTATGCATGATACAAATTTGTAAGTCTAAGTCATACATGAATCACATGAAATATGCCATAAATGCATACTCTAACTGTCTATCTTGTATGTGGGTTATTTTATGATGTCTATACTTTTATTAAGTTACTTGGAAATCTCACTCTTGTATATTTCTATTTTTTGAAATATAAAATTATATTGCAGGATTGATGACTGAGATAAGGGAAGGCTCGTTGACTTAAGGAACTCAGAGGAGCCTGGATGATCATAAAATTCGTCTAGGTTAATAAATTATGTACATGACTGGCAAAACTAACTAGGTTATGTATGTAATGATACCATATTATTATAAGAATGGATGAGGTGGATATTGTAGTTTTAGTTCACCATGTGATTATAAGAAAATTTTGATTCAGAACTCTTTCGCTGTAATTTCGATAAATACAGGGGTGAGTAGCCTAGCGATACTTACCCTGACACTTCAATTTGCGTTCAATTTACGAACGTAAATTGGGGGCATCACATCCAATGTGCCCCTGCAGCAATAGTATCGAAAGTGAAGATTCAACAAATATTCTGAACTTTTATTTTATCTTCTAGTAATTGAGATAAATAATGAGTTTTTGTTAATAAATCATCAGTTACGTCCTATTAATTTAACATTATTTCTTAAAGTGAATGGTACTGGATTTATACCATTCCCAGAAGTGAACGGTGCATCCTTTCAAAGGAATCGAGGGCGTAGATATAGTAGAAAAATTATGGAAGTGTAGGTCCCAAAAGAGACAACACTAAAGATAATAATAATAGAAATACACGATGTCACCATAAGTGATCCAATTCAAAAAAGGGTAAAGATTCTCAAAATAATTTTTCATTAAAAGATGAAGATGTTGGCCATAGATGTGGTATGACTGAACATTAGTCAAGTAACTATTGTACGGCCAAGCTCTTGATTCACTTATACTAATATACATTATAGTAAAACTTTTTTAATATTTTATCATATTTTGAAATAACGAAAAGTCGGTACCTGAAGCACGACAAGAAATTACTTGAAAAAATATAATCCTATCTGAATTTGATCCTCTTACAAATGAGTGTAAATCAAAAGTTTACAGGATTTTCCATTTGCAAAGTGTTGCAGACCAATTATCAGGTGTATTTACTGACACTAAAAGTGTTATAAAATCACATATTATTGTTGTTAATGTTCAAACAAGAATTGAAATCTTTGAAGAACAAGTTGTCAAAAAAAGCAATAGATGAGTTTAAGACACGCCTGAAGCGTTGAAGACCTATTGGTGCAAAAGAGAAAAGCAAAAAGAAAAGAAATCGATACTCTTAAAGAGACCGTACCCAAAAAATAAGTAATAAGATCTATCCAAACTTTCTGTACAAAATATAAACTCATGAAAAGTATAATCCTTCTGAAGAGAAAACTCTTGAAGAGTATAATCTTTCTGAAGAGGAAACTCTTTAAGAGTACCTCCTGAAAAGGCTTTTCATGAAATATCTTTCCTGAAAATGAACAGGTATCTGAAAATAATGAGATCTCGATATATTTCATGAGTACTGGAGAAATTATGGATAGAAATAAAATTGTTGTCGACTACATATTTTCATATAAGATGGCTTTTGACATTACCAGAAGTAATGAAGAAAGTGAGCCAAAAATCGTTAAAGAATGTCGACATAAAAATGATTGGTCAAAATGGAAAGAAGCTATTGAAACTAAATTAAACTCGCTAGCAAAGCGAGAGGTATTTGGACCTGTTGTCCAAACACCAAAGGGTGTAATGCCTGTTGGAAGTGGGTATTTATACGAAAACATAATAAGAAAAATGAAATTGTGCGGTACAAATCACGACTTGTTGCACAATGTTTCTTATAGAAACCCAGGATTAATTATAAGGAAACACATTCCCTCATTATGAATACAGTCACATTCAGATTTTTAATTAGTTTGATTATTATAAAATGATTAGATATGCGGTTGATGGATATGGTCACTATATATTTATATAGATTATTAAATCATGACATATATATATGAAAATCTCTGAAGGATATACAATACTTGAAGTATTTAATCTATGTACATATAGGAGTATGTATTTTATCAAGTTTCAAAGATTTTTATATGAGTTAAAGTAATCCAAACGCATGTGGTATAATTGACTCAGCGAGTATATATTGAAAGAAAGATTTGAGAATAATCTTATATACCCATATGTTATTATCAGAATCTGGATTTACCATTATTGCAGTTTACGTTAATGATTTACCTTATTAGACCTTCTGAAAAGATCACAAAAATTGATATATATTTAAAGAATGAATTTGAAAATGAAAGATCTTGTTATTCAAATGCTAGATAACTTACAAAAACTGAGACTTTTAACCCTATCTCTCAAATGCATTTGCTCTTCATAAATCAACATGTCATTCTTATTTAAAAGATTAGGCAGTCGAAATGAAGACGCAAGCAATGATTTTAAATCCTTATATTGTTGTTTTAACTCTACAACTTTGTTGTTAGACTCTTGAATAGGTCATTAAAGTATATTGATCTTCTCATTAAACTTTTCAATCTCGCGAGTTTTGGACTGCAATCGAGCGGAAAATAAGACAATGGATGATAAGTATCGAGTTTTGAGACTCACAAGTTCATATATGACATCATGATCTAACTTATTAGACAGATCATTTTCGTGTTGTATCATGACACCTACGATAGATATAGAAACAGTTTGGAACTGAGGTGAATAATACCTCATATATTAATCATAAGAAATATTGAAAGAAAACTGATGAGCCATTAAAAACTTGTAGAATGAGAATGCAGATGATTTGCAGAGATGAAAAAAAGATTTGATGCAAATTAGATAAAATTGAACACTGCTCTTATAGAGGTGGAAATAAACATAAGACAAACCATCATTTTTTCAAATCTCACTTAGTCAAGATTATAAGATATGCTAGATGCATATTTTCAAAAGTCAGCAAGATTAATTGTAATTATCCTTATTTTTCTCATAAACGTTGAACCTGTGTTATTAGTTGCTGTTGTTGACTTTGTATTTGAGCCCTCTCTCGTTTCAGCTCTTCTATTCGTGGTTTCAGATCACAAGAATATTAGTTTACAAATTTATTTAACTTCTTGTTTTCTTGTCTTAAATTTTTATTCTTTTTATCTTTAGTTGCAAACTTTTGATGCAATTCAAATATTTGATTATTAAGTTGATCAACCTTACTCGCTCTCGCAGTAGCCTCCGAGACATGGCTGTAATAGAGGCAGCATATTGAACACTAAGGATTTTTTATGCTGCAATAATTTCAGGATCATTTTTACTAGAAAGATGTATCCCTGCTCCTATCATGGTATTGACAGCCTCAAGAGTAAAGATGAGTGGTTGAGGTGTAAAAGGTTCTTGGTTCAAATCTGGAACATTAACAAAAGAATTTCTCTCAACCATAGTATCGTTTTGGATGAACAACAATTGGATCAATGAGGAATATAAGATCTTGCATGAGTATCCGATGGATGAAAATAATCATCTTTAAACAGCAACCCAGAGCTTTCAAATCTCCACAAAGATCTCATTTGTCAACAATATCAAGTGGATTTGAATTTTTTTCCGCACCTAATCGATAGAATTAGGCCTCAAGCTTTTGTAGTTTTTGTCGAATATTGGTGGTTCTCAATGATCCTTTTCGATATGCATGTTCTCCCAAATAATGTCAAAAGGGAGATATATTTTAGATGAGAATATTAACATATTCCCTCTAATGCATTATTAATTATTACTTGAAAAACTAATGCATTTTCTCAATGGGGAGTTTAAATATTACTGCAGGTCCCAAATTTTTATTAAATCTATCAAGCAAAAACTATCTATCACATCTTCAAATCACTCAGAGATAATTGCAATTCATGAAACAAGTTTAGACTGTATTTGACTGAGATCAGTGATTCTACATATTCAAGAAAAATGCGGTCTTTCCATGATCAATGATAGTCCAAAAATTTTATACGAAAATAATACTACTTGTATCATTCAAATTAGAGGAAGATATATCAAAGATATGATCAAGTGATAATCTGGCAGATTTATTCACGAATGCATTATCAACTACGATATTTAAGAAAATTGTGCAGAACATTGGAATGCGAAGATTTAAAGATCTATCGTCATGCACTTTTCAGAGTGAGTAAATGTTTTGAAAACTTGTGCTTTGTATTTTTCCTTCGCTGAGGTTTTGTCCCATTGAATTTTCCTTTGCAGGATTTTAATGAGGTAATTTTAAAAATACTTTATGGTATATAAGAATAATTGATTTTTTTCCTTTGTTATTGATTTTTCCTTGACAAGGTTTTAACGAGACATATTTTTTATGAGTGATCATTTAAGTAGGAGTGTTATAAGAGCAATAATTGGGGGGGCAATGAATGGCCCCCCACATGCCCACGCCTCCTCCAACGACTTTTGTTAAAGGGTGGGGGCATGTATTTTGAAAAACATGTATTTGTACATTAATTTGCACAGTAATCAAGGCTTATAAATATAAGCATCAATCGATCTGTTATGTAAGCACAAATTTTATATAGAACGAAGAAAATTTCAGTTCTTAAAAATTTTAAATATTTTTTTTTTTATAATTTCTCTTGTAATAGTAATTTCCTTTTAGTTTTATAATAGAAAATGAATATTAAAATATTCAATAAAAAAAATGAGAAAATATGCATTAAAAATATATAAAATATAAATAGCAATATTACATTATTATAAAGATTGAGATGACTAATCTAATAAATAATTCTATTTAAATGTCTTGACACCAACACTATCAACGTGGCATACTTTGATTTAGAATATAAATTTCTAAATTTAATATTATATATCAAATTATACCACATAGGACGTTCAGATTGATGGTAAAAAGTTAAAAAAGTGACATATTAGTCAACGAGCATGCTAGATATATATGGTTATGGCTTGCACAAGTAACGCATACTTATTTTGAAAAAAAAGTGAAAATTATTATTAAAAATTTATTTTTTCAAAAGAATATGCAATACTTATATAATCTATTATTATAAATATCATTTATCTTAGTCAAATATTAGATAAATTTTTTCCTAAACTAATAACAGTGATATGGGGTCTAATAGGATAAAATCATAATTTTCAATTTTATTTCATTCTGATCATTTCGATTGAAATTTTATGTGCTGATGTAGTATTTGGTACAATATACATCCTCCTTCTGTTTGGTTCAAATTTTGATTCATTTCCATCATGCCAATCAAATTCCAACCATTCAAATCGGAATTAGCCTTGGGGGACCATATATATATATATATATATATATATATATTTGAATAGAACAATAAAAATAATAAATTAGATATTGATCTATGAAGTGGAAATGAGTATATATTTCTAAAAAGATTGGATAAAAAAAAAGTTATTGTTATAAAACTAAAAGAAAATAATATTGCAAGAGAAAGTATTTAGAACTTTTATTATTTAAGAACTGAATTTTCTCTTTTTCTTTCTTTACTCTTTCTTTCTATTTTCTTTCTTTCTTCATTGCTTTTGTTTTCTATGTGTATACAAACTGAACTCAAACTCTTTATTTATAGAGAGTCTGAGATGGGGTGATCATCCACAATTATTAAAGTGAATGGTCATTCACTAATTGGGAGAACAAGATGAGAGAGAGGGGGGTATATGTCGTCCCCCCCTTTTTGACTTTTTTTACAACATTCCCCCTTGAATGATCATCCATAAAAAATATGTTTCGTTAAAATTTTGCTAAAGAAAAACCCAGTGAGAAGAAAAATCAATGGCAAAGGAAAAAGAGTACAGTATTTTTATGTACCGCTAAGTACTTTAAGATTGTCTCATTAAAATCTTGTAAAGGAAAATCCAATGGAACAAAACTTCAGCGAAGGAAAAAGAGTACAATCAACACAAGTCTTCAAGACATTTACTCCCCCTGAAAAGTGTATGATGATAGATCTTTAAATCTTCGGATTTTAATATTTTACACAATTTTCTTGAATGTCGCAATTGGTAATGTTTTCGTGAATAAATCTGTCAAATTATCACTTGATCGTATCTTTAATATATCATTCACTGATTTGAATAATATAAGCAACATTATCTTTTTATAAAATTGTTGGACTATTATTGATCATGAAAAAATCGCACTTTTCTTGAATATATAGAATCACTGATCTTAGTTAAATACAGTCTAAACTTGTTTCATGAATTGCAATTATCTCTGAGTGATTTGAAGATGTGTCAGATAATTTTTGCATGATAAACTTAGTAGAAATCTGAGATATGCAGTAATATTTAAACTCCCCCTGAAAATATGCGTTAATTTTTCAAGTAATAAACAAACATGATTTCAGCATATATAACAGGTTAAGAATTCAAACATGGTTTCCATCTAAATAATGAATTAGAGAGAACATGTTAATATTCTCATATAAAATTTAGGGAGAACATGTTCATGCACAGCGAAAAAAAGAATTGGAAACCACTCATGTTTGATAAAAGTTGCAAAAACTTGAGGTCTAGTTCTATCAATTTGGCGGAAATTCAAATCCGCTTGATATTGTTGACAAATGAGATCTTTGCGGAGATTTAGAAGCTCTGCATTGCTGTTTAAAGATGAATATTTTCACCCATCAGATACTCACATAAGATCTCATATTCCTCATTGATCTAGAAACGATACTATGGTTGAGAGAAATTTTTTTTGTTAATGTCCCAGATTTGAACCAAGAACTTTTTACACCTCAACCACTCATCTTTACTGCTGAGGCTGTCAATATTATGATATGAGCAGAGATACATATTTCTGGTAAAATTGATTCTGAAATTATTGTAGCATCAAGAACCCTCAGTACTCAATATGTTGTCTCTATTACAACCACGTCTCGGGAGCTACTGGATAAAGTGAGTGAGGTTGATCATCTTAATAATCAAATATCTGAATTGCATCCAAAAGTTTGCAACTAAAGATAGCAAAGATAAAATGTTAAGACAAGAAAACAATGAGCTGAAAAAATTTGCAGACTGATATTCTCGTGACCTGAAACCAAGAATAGAAGAGTTGGAACGAGAGAGAGCTCAAATACAAAGTCAATAACAGCAGCTAACAGCAGAGATTTAGCGTTTACGAGAAAAATAGGGATAGCTGCAATTAATCTTACTAGCTTTTGAAAATATGTATTCAGCATATCTTGTAATCTTGACTAAGTGAGATTTGAAGAGATGATGATTTGTCTTATTCTTATTTTCATCTCTATAAGAGAAAGTTCTAGTTTTTTCTAATTCGCATCAAATCTTCTTCTCATCTCTACAATTCATCTGCATTTTCATTCTACAAATTTTTAATGGCTCATCAGTTTCCTTTCAATATTCCTCATGATCAATATATGAGATATTTTTCACCTCAGTTACAAGTTGTTCCTGCATCTTCTGTAGGTGCCATGTTACAGCAAACAAATAATCTGGCTAATAAGTCAGATCGTGAAATCGTTTATGAGTTAGTGAATCTCGAAACTCGATACTCCTCTTCCATTGTCAGTTTTTTCGACCGGTTACAATCCAAAAATCGTGAGATTTGGGAGCTTAACGAAAATATTTCCATACTTCAACGACTCATTTAAGAATCTAACAGAAAAAAATAGTAGACTTAAAACAAGAGAATAAAGATTTAAAATCATTACTTGCTTCTTTATTTCGACTGCATAATCCTTTAGATAAGGATTGTATATTGATTTATGAAGAGCAAATGTATTTAAGAGATGGAGCTAGAAGTATCAAATTTTTGTAAGTCATCTCGTATTTGAATAATACGATCTTTCATTTTCGAATCCATTCTTTAAATATAGCAGTTTTTGTGATCTTTTCAAGAGTTCTAATAAGGTAAATTATCAATGTAAATTGCAATAATGAAAAATCTGGGTTTTGATAAAAATAAATGGGAATATAGGATTATTCTCAAATCTTTCTTTCAATAGATACTCATTGAGTCAATTATACCACATGCATTCGGATTGCTTTAACTCATATAAAAATCTTTGAAACTTAATAAAGTACATATTCCTAGATATACTTGGATTAGATGATTCAAGCATTGTATATTCTTATATATGTCATGATCTAATAATTCTTATAAATATGTAGTGACCACATCCATCAGCCACATATCTAATCCTTTTGTAATAACTAAGTTAATCAAAAATCTGAATGTGATTGTATCTATAACGGGGCAATATGTTTCCTCATAATCAATTTCGGGTTTCTACAGGAAACTTTTGTGCGACAAGTCATACTTTGTACCGCACAATTTCATTTTTCTCATTACGTTTTTGTACAAATATCCACTTATATTCAACAAGCATTACACCTTTTGGTGTTTGGACAACATGTCAAAATATATCTCGCTTTGCTAGCGAATTTAATTTAACTTTAATAGCTGCTTTCCATTTTGGCCAATCATTTCTTCGTCGACATTTTTCAACGATTTTTGGCTCACTTTCTTCATTTATAAAAATATGTTGTCGATAAAAGTTTTATTTCTATTCAGAATTTCTCCAGTACTCATGAAATGTATTGAGATCTCATTATTTTCAGGTACCTGTTCTTCTTCAGGGAAAAATATTTCATGAAACATATCTTCAGGAGGTACTCTTCAGGAGTTTCCTATTCAGGAGGTTCCTCTTTAGGAGGTTTCTCTTCAGGAGGTTTGTACTCTTCAGGAATTTCCTATTCAGGAGTTACCTCTTTAGGAGATTTGTACTTTTCAAGAGTTACCTCTTCAAGAGATTTGTACTCTTCAGGAGATTTGTACTTTTTAGGAGTTTCTATTTTGTACATAAAGTTTTGGATAGATCTTATTACTTGTTTTGTGGGTACGGTGTCTTCAGGAACACCGATTTCTTTTCCTTTTACTTTTCCCTTTTGCACTAATATGTCTTCAATACTTCAGATATGTCTTAAATTCATCTATTGCTATTTTAACAACTTGTCATTCAAAGACTTCAATTCTTGCTTAAGCATTAACAGCAGTAATATATGATACAACACCTTTAGTGTCAATAAATACATCTAGTAATTGATTTGCAACACTTTACAAATAGGTAACCTTCTGAACTTCTGGTTCACATTCATTTGTAAGAAAATCAAATTTAGACAGTTTTATTATCTCAAGTAATTTCTTGCCGTGCTTCAGGTACCGATATTTCATTATTTCAAAACATGATAAAATATTAAAAAGTTTTACTATAATGTATATAAAAACTTAGTATTAGTGAATCAAGTGTTTGGTCATACAACAGGTATGTGGTCAATGTTCAGTCATACCACATTTATAATGAACATCTTCATCTTTCTATGAAAAATTATTCTGAGAGCCTTTACCCTTTTCTGCGTTGGATCACTTCTGGTGATACAATATATTTATATTATTATGCTCTTTAATATTATTGCTTCTGGAACTCACACTTCTATAATTTTTCTACCATATCTACGCTCTTGGTTCATTTGAAAGAATGTACCGTTTACTTCTGGGAATGATGTAAATCCAGTATCATTTACTTCAGAAAATGATGTGAAACTAATATGACGTAACTGGTGATTTATTAACAAAAAAAACTCATTATTTATCTCAATCACTAGAAGATAAAATAAACGTTCAGAATATTTGTTGAACTTTTCGTTCTCGATATTGCTGCTGCAGGAGCATATTCGAAGTATGAAAAATAATATATGTCTTCTTTTAAATTATCATCATCAGTGACCTTCTCACTACATAATTTTAATATTGAGCTGGTTTTAAAAAGTGCAGAGTTATATTCACTACCACTTTTAAAATCTTGCAATTTCAGGTGCAATAAGTCATAATGATCTTTTTGGAGGATTACATCTTTTGGTACTCATATCTTTTCCTTAAATCATTTTACAAAGTGAGAGAATTTTTCACCGTGAAATACACAACAACACGTGATTTTCTTCTTTGATTATAGCTCCCAAGTTCATCATATCCCAATGGATCTCATCAAGGATTCTAGATAAATAATTTTTTCCAGAAATGTCAATAGTAATAAATTTTAATTTTATAAGATTTGACATTTTCTATACATATGAATCACAAAAATAAATATGTAGATATAAGAAATATATTCACATAATCATCAGAATAAAAGTAGAATTTTATCTAGTAATATTCAGTAATATTATTTTTATATTCATCTCAAAAATTATAAATAATATATTGAAAATTTTACTTGAAATAGAAGATTACTAGCTTCAATATCGATAAACTTTCATGCTGATAACGTATTATAAAATTAAAAAAAAAATATTATAAGATAAAATATTTAGAATTTTTATTATTTAAGAACTATTTTTTTTCTTTTTTTTTATTGCTTTTATTTTCTATACGTATACAAACTAAATTCAAATTTTCTATTTATAGAAAGTTTGAAACAGAATGACTATCTATAATTATTAAAGTGGATAATCATTCTTTAATTGGAGAGAAAAATATATACGCAGCCTCCTTTTTAACTTTCTTTACAACAATTATAAAATATTTATACTCCATTAGCTGGTTGATCACGTGGGCGTAACCAACAAGAATTTCAGGGACAACTCTCCTCTACGTCTGCGACTCTTACGCCTCATTCATTTTTTTTTTTTTAAATCTCATTTTATTTTGTTTAATTTTTTATATAAAAATAAAATAAAATATTTACTTTTTTTCAAACTTTAAAATAAAAATAATATTAAAAAATATATTTTAATAATATTTTATTTTATTTATAAAAATAAACAAAGACCAGCAATGGATAGTCAATCAATCAAACTCCCATCGAACCGACACCTGTCACCGACAACCAGCGATCCTACACGCACACACGTATAAACCCACATGCACCAACATCCTCTCCTCGTGGCGCCCTTTCATTGGCTGAGACGCCTGATTTCGTCCCGACCTAAACCCGCCCTCTTTTTTTTTCTAATCTCAGGAAACACGACAAGACGTACACAATTCGTTACCGCCAAAGAATTCTTAATCGTCACCCGCCACGTGTCAGATCGCGGAACCCCTGCAAGCCACGTATAAAAAACCTCAAAGGTCCGAGGTCGCCACGTGACATGTCGTGGGGAACTAGGTCACAGCAGCTCTATAACCATACAAGTGTATTCCTATATAAAGGGTTGCCTCAACCTTTTACATGACCTCTTCGATCCGGCTTTTATTAAAGATAAAGATAACAGCAAACAAAAATGGAAGGACCATCTTCGATCAGGATTGATAGGAAATCCTCCATAGATTCCGAGCCCAGAACTTTGAGCATCGATCAAATCCACTATGCCAGGGTAACAACATGCATATTCTGCTTCTCTCTCTTTTTCATATTGAAAATATTTTTGTTGGATTATAATCAATAAATTGATATAATTTAATGCTATAAATTTGATAAAATCATAATAATTTATAAATTTATTTTACATAATATCTTTGTCTATAACAATTACATATTTTGCAGTGTTTTTAAAAAAAAAAAAGAGGGAGAGATTTATGGCATAAATTTGTGATAGTTTTTGTCTTTTGTTTGTAGGAGGCAGCGTTGTATGTGATGAAAACTATGTCCATTGAAGAAGCAATGAGTATTTTCACGAAGGTAAAGAAAGTGAGAACTCTCTCTCGAACTATCGATAGAGAAAATTTCATAATTTTTTACAGAATTTTATATATATGAATGATCAAGATGATCACTAATGATATATTTTGGTGTACTGATTTATATGTTATCTGCCATATATATGCAAGAGGCTCAAATCCTTTACCATGCATGCATGCGGCTTAAATTTAAGAGATGGATAACTACTCTCATGTTCATCCTTTGGTATTTTAATGTATATATGTATGCATAGGTATGCAAGAAACAATTAATTAATAAAGATCATTAATTTTTGGTCGGTGAAACCGTTGTCGTGTTGAAATCCAAAGAAATTGCTTGTAATTTTACTGTAATATTACTTGCCCAAAATTTCTGGCCTGTCTTAAATCTTTGTATTTTTTCCGATAATATTTATTATTATTATATATACGAGTTTTGTATAAACCTTTTATAATAATATCATTTCTATAAAAAAAAAAATAAGTTTTTATATTTTTTTATAATAGAATTTATTTTTTGTACATGTATATATTAAGTATAAAATAATAAAATTTATTTTTTTTATCATAACTTTTTTAGATAAGTGGTAATTTTATATAGTATTAAAATAGAGATTATGAGTAACCCTACTCTCATTTAATTAAATATTTCATTTATTAGACTTATTAATTAAAGAGAAATCTGATCCATAAGTGAGTAAAAGAATTATCTTATATTTTATCTCTTTTTATTAGCTTAATTTTTTAAAATAAGTGATGATTTTACAATATATATAATTTGTATTCTAGTATTAATGTTATATATGTAATTTGTTTCTGATCTGGTCGATATAATTAGTTGACCAAATTCCAAATGGTTTGCATGCAGGGATTAGAACCAGTTGTTAGTGGTGGAAGGTGTAGTAAAAATAATGGAATAATGATAGATGTAGGCGAAGAGCTGGAGCATGCAGCTGGAGATCACCATCCACCTGTACCAAGGGATATTGCATCTGCACCTTTCTAGGTTTTTTTTTATTTTTTTTTTTTTTTTGTGTTTTTTGTTTTTTTATCACATATTATATATTCCATCTGTTCTACTTTCTTTCTTTTTTTCCTTTTTAATTTTTTTTTTGTCATGTAAAGAACGAACATGCTCGCGGGGTTTGTGTACAGAATGGAAAAATTTGGCCTTTCCATGATCATTCTATTTGATTGTTTCTCATGATTATTTTCAAGATTTTTTTGAAGTTAGAAAGAATCCCATGATTATTAATTGTGACGTACGCATATTATTCAAATAACACTAGTTAATGTCGTCATTAATGGATCTGATGATCAATTGCATGCTACCTGTAATTACCTGGTGTTATATACGCATGTTGCCATTAATAAAAGACCAGGATTATTGACTCTTTAAGAATTGATTAGTGAACCTCTCAATAATTAAAAAACTATGTATTTTAATTTTATGATATATGACAATGTCCAAAACCATATTTTTTAATATTTTGTCAATTACACGTATTCGGTGACGGAGTCAGGGATTTATTTTAGGGGGTCAAGCAAAATTAATACAAAATATATAAAATATATTTTATTATATTTCTATACAATTTTTATGCAATATAGAACAATCAAATATTAAAATTTACATATAAATAAAATACGTTTAATATAACTTATATATTAAAAAAATATATAATATGTCAAGAACATGTTATTATAATAAAAAAATATTAAAAATAGGTTAGAAATTATTTGAATTCTTTTTTATTTTTATTTTTATTTTTATCTATAATAAAAACATGTCATCATATTATTATATCATTTTATTTTATATGAGATATATTTTATTTTTAAATTAAATTAAATTTTGTAGAAAATGTTAAAATAATTTTTAGAAAAGGGCTAACATAAGATAAAATTAATATTTATCCTATTAAATTATAAAAAAATTAACTTATATTATTTTTTTTCTTTAAAAAATATTTTTTATTTTTATTTTTTATGTATAAAAAAGGGGCGGGGCCAGGTGGTGGGGGGGCCATGGCCCCCCACCCCAACATGGCTCCGCCACTGCACGTATCATATTTAATATTTGAAGTGATTTTTATCGTATACAGTCATTAAAATATATTATGACTGGAGATTCAAAGATCTATGATGAAGAGTTTCATGCTCTAGATTGTGATCAGATTATATATTCACATCCGGCTAAATCAATGTTTAAATCAGCCTAGCTAGTACCAAAGCTTAGATTTTCTTTGTTTCCAGTCTTTGACCGTCCAAAGGTGGGAATGTATGGTATTCTTTAGTTGGCTGGGCTAACCAAAAATCTAATTTGGCTCAAATAATATGAATTCCCTGAGCAAATGAGCAAAATAATAAAGGAGTAAGAAGATACAGAAAACACACTGCATTAAGAGAAGAAGCTTTTTTATTGGGTTTTAGTGGCATCTGTGTCACTGGTAATATTATTTTTTTATATTATTATAAAATTTGAAAATTTTGAATCTTTTATTATATTTTTGTTTGAAATTTTGAAAAAATTATAATAATCAGATGAAATGAAACTATTTCTGGATCGAAATTAGTCCTAAATGGACATCATTATATAAAAGCCAACCAAATAGCCACACCTATGAAACAGAGCACCTGGGCTAAGTATGGCAACAAAGATGTTCTCACAAAAAATTTTCTAACTTTGCCCTCGTGGACCTAGAGCAGTTATTAGAAACACTGAAGAAAATTCTATTAGCAACAGAATCACCAATTACATACTATAAAATCGACCCAACATCAATGCCACCAAAATTCATGAGGAGTTTCAACATAAATGATTCCACCGTATAATAGTGAGTGGATCAATTTACAAATAATAAACACACTATCTTACAAGTATTTTTGTGATATAATTTCAGGGGTAAGTATAGAAGAAAAAAGGTATTAAGGCTGGATCCTTTTTCTCGACCCCTCAGCTATCCAGTGACCAGTGGTGAGTCTAGATCGTCCATGGAAATACCCTCCTGAGCCTTGCATCCATCTACACTCGGTCCAGCAGTCTCGATGGTGTCCCAATTGAAGGTTTTTATCCAATCATCATCCCAGTCAAAGTTGATGGTTCTCATCAACTCATTTTGAAAAGGATCATCTACATGATCTATTTCATTGCGACTGAGATTCTGTCAAATCCAAAAGTAAATTGTCATAAGTAGGATAGAGCTTCAAGGACAACATGCAAGCAGAAGACAACAGTACATGAAGAAAAACTTTAGGAGTTTTTGTCTATACCATTAGCATGGAAAAAGTAGAGATTCACAAACAATAAGATCATGCCATCCAATCAAAAACATCAACAACGATATAATATACTTTCACTTTCAGTAAGTAGGTTATTCATTTTCCAAAATCAACAAATTCTATTTGAATTTAAATTTGTTTACCATGAAAATTTGTATACAGGAATGTGGTATGCATATCTAGAATAAGTATATGTCCACACCTCTTCCCACTATTAATAACAGTGTAATGAAACTTAGAAGGCAACTAAGGTTACTGTTTCTCGAATCATATAATTTCAGTAAGATCATTGATTAACAGCTTGTTTACAGGTTTGCACAGCTTTATCAATATTTTCAAAATTGCCTTAGAAAATGGGCTGAGAAAGGAAAGGAAAAGAATGAAATATGGATTGCCAATATTAGAAAATAGAAATACTATATGTTGCACAATTTGGATCCGGCTGTGTATTGTGGTTCAGTGGTGAGTTAATATGATAGAAATGAATGATACTTGGCAACTATCACATTAAAAAACATGAATGTACCATTAGATCAGACAAGTGAACAATGTCCAAACCTCTCGGACGTAAGTGTGTAACAAACAGTGAATATTAGAAAATATGTCATGCTTAAAATTCTGGCCGCAACTAGATTAAGGAGATATTACTGTCACTCACATTGTTTATTTCATCTCCACGCGAAATCACAGTGTTGCCCTCAGCAAGCATTGAATTCTCATCCTCATTATCAGCAGGCACTGCTGTCTCAACATCATTACAATCACTAAAATCATTCCAGTCTTCTTCTTTAAATGGTGCTCCATATTGGGCACCATTTCTTGGCCCTCGGCCCTCCTTCTGAAAAATCTTACAAAGCATATATGTTCTCTGCGAGAAATGTCACAAGAAACAATTCAGAAAAAAGGGCCATCCTAGCACCATTGATTGGTTTTACATATGCAGAGGAACAAAAAAAGAAATATGGTATAACTGACACATATCACTCCTCTATGATCCATTACTTTAAAAACAAAAACTCCTATTTTCTCTGCCATTTTTTCTCCCTCTCCTTCAGAAGGGAAGAATAAGTAAGAAATTACTAATAATCCCTTGAGGATAATACATTTCAAAATTACCCTTGCAGAGATTTCCAGATTTTGAAGTATGCATATTTGTAGGGGTAATTTTGAAAACTCGCATAAAGATATACAAGCCTTTAGGAACAGGAAAAAAGTTGAAGCATCTACAAAATGGAAGACTGACAAATAATACAGCCCAGAGAGAGCAAATGCATTTACAAAACTATCCTTGTTTCAACGTGGCATAAAACTCAATAAACAAGAACCTTTTTACACGGAGATTATGGGAACACTCATATATTAAACTACTAAAGAGGATGGAAACTTCATTAATAAAAAGCCAATATATACACATTAAATTTTTTTTTTTCAAAATTAAAATTGAGTGCTCCTTCGGACCGACCATTTTGACAGAAAATAACCAATGCCTGGAAATAGATGTGCCATTCAATAGGAATGAAATAGTTAAAAATTAGCTAATACAAAAAATACATCAGATAACAAAGCATTTTTTCCTGATCCAAGCAACAACAGCAACGCTTTTGATCATACAAGCAAGAGTATCAAACCAAGAATGATAAATATCCAAGCATTACCTGAACATCTTTTTCCTTAGCCAGATTCTCATAGTCAAGACTGTACTCATGCATAACCCAATCTGTTCGTTCCCTTTGTTTACCACTTTTTCTGTAAAAAATCATTGTTCTTCTTGAGCCCACCGAAACTTCATTGTGATAAACACGTTTACACTCTCCAGTGCTTTTCCAGTGCCCAAATTGAGTTGAGCGATTCAATCTATGCCCATTTGCATATTTTTTCTCAACTGGGCAAAAGAAGTACCATTTCAGATCACCACTTTCCGAAATGGATTTTTCTGATGAAGAAAATGCACACTCCAGTAAGAAACAAAGAGAGAAAGCAATCAAGCATAATACACTAATCAACCATGACAAATAAAAAAAAGTAGAAAAAAAGCATGTACATAAGATTGTTCCCATGTACCTTTAAGATCCCATGGGGCACACTTGTAGATGTCAACCTCTGCAATTTCTCGAGGATGGAACCTTCTCTTCCTAACTTTGTTCTTTAGATAATAAACAACCAGCTCAACATCAGTGGGATGAAATCGATACCCCGGCTGCCGGCCTAACGTTCTCTCCATCAATTAAATTCAAGACGAAGTCCCAAAGTGCCGTCTTTCAAAGAAACAATTTCTTAACTTTCTTAGAATGCAATGCGAATGGAGTTATCCACAAAAAGAAAACTGAAAACTGTCACGTCCAATCCCAAAACAAGATCTTCCGCGAACCCAATAGCCTCCCCGAATTCTTGGAAGAAAACCAAAAATTGACATGTTTTTCGTTGAGATCAAAAGACATTTGGCGCGCAGTGATTACCCTGCTATCAACATTATTAAGCACACAATCCGAAAAAGCCCACAGACTAAATTAGAAGATAAATGAACCAACGAATCAAATTTTGAAACTTTTCTTTCCAAGTAGATGGCATCCCTGACAAATTAACATCAAAGGGAGATGAAAATATAGTAAATTACCACAGAAGCCCGAAGCAACGCCCCAAAAAACCCCACAGTAATAATCGAAATTGAGTAAAAATATGACAGAACACGTTTTCACTAAATCGAAGCAAACCCAAACAACAGTAACACTCGAGAGGCATATAATCAAATAATAAATCGTCCTATCAAAAAAACAAATCAAATAATAAACCAGATCAGTTACAAGAACATCTCCAAACCAAAGAACAGAAAGAAAAGCAAGCCCAGATAAAAGTAATCCAAATTACCCAATTTCGTCTCAGAAGACATATACCTAACGCTCCAAAAAATGAAAAAAAAAAAAAAGGAAAAGAAATACTCAAGAGTTAAGAAAACTCGAAGATGAAAATGAACAAGCCCGAAACACGAAATATAAGAAAAGCTCGAGAATCACTAGAAAAATGAAACAAGTCAAACAGGAAAATCCAAGAAACCTAGATACAGCAATAAACATAAAAACAAAACCCCTAAAACTCAAGCGAAATCAAACGTACATCACATCATAAACATTCAGAGAGTCGAAGAGAAGAGTAGAAATTCAGAGACCGTACCTGTAATGAAAGGAAACCCAGAGAGAGAGAGAGAGATCAAACGACAGTGTAGATGACAAACGTCAGTTATTTTGGGGGATGGGGTGATGGAAGTTGATAGAGAGTTGAGTGAGGCGCTGCTGGAATTTTTTATCGGTCGGGAAACTTAGCCGCCAATCTACTGTTTTTTCATTTTTTATTTTGTACTTTTTTTTTAATTTTTAATTTTGCTTTGTATTACTAATCAGAGTTTTGATTGGTCAGCATGCATGCTCCTTTTGTATTTATGACGTCATATATAATTCGAAGGATGACGAATGCTAAGGCCATGACAGATCATGTTCACAACACGTTTTCAAAAGTGATTGTTCCCTTTGTCCTTCCGATTGTTAGTTATTCTCCTGTGTTTTCTTCTCATGTCACTGAAATTTTCCTTGTGGACCTTTGGTTGATTGATCAAATGGGGTATGAATTCGAGTCTATTGAACTTATTCATGAAACAAATTATGATAATATGATTTTAAAAAATAATTTTATGCCACCATGTGTCAGAACAAGATCATCATATTATGTCATTCGAGAAATCTTAGGTGACAAATTTAAGGTGAATAATTAAAATTCACGAAATTATGGAAAAATAAAAGAGAGGAAAAAACAATGTTACCATACAAATGAAGTGGTGGCTGTGTAACGTGTTGTTGAAATTGAGATATTTTATACAAAAATGAATTCCGCTTTTTGGACTCATAAGAAGCTATGGTGTTCTTACAAGAAAGCTGGGCGAAATAATAATTCAACATTAAAGGGGAAATTTTAAGATATGTAATTCGTTTAATATCTACCCTCACCTTGTATGATGGATTTCTTACATTATCTGTCGGATTGGGTGATAAATTTTGGGCATCTTTTGCATGTTGTTCTCTCTCTCTCTCTCTCTCTCTCTCTCTCTCTCTCTGTGAAAAATACTACTCTTCTCGATTGTTACCACTGAGTTTTTTTTTTTTTAATTTTTTACTTAATGATTAAAAAAAGTGTTTTTTTAATAATGTTGACACTTTTATTTATTTTTTTAATCTTAAAAACTGTTAAAAATAAATAAATATTATTTTAATAGATGAAAAAAAATATAAGAAAAAAAATATAAGAGATTTTTTTTTAAAGATTAATTAAATTTAAAAAATATATATATATAGCGAATAGAGTTTTTAGTTAAAAAAAAAAAAAAATTTGAGAGATAGGATATGAATACTCTAAAAGGTTGTAGTCCAGCCCACTGTATATCTATTATCTTATTTTATATACAAAAGAGATAATGATATTTATAGTTATAAAATGGGTAAATATTATTTAATTATTTTAAAAAAATTAAAAAAATAAATATAAAATTCAAGTGAAAAAAATTAATTTGAAATAATGATTTTTTTTTTTTTTAAAAGAAAAACGAGCACGTATTACTTGTACAATCTTAACTGTGTCTATCATGACTGTACACGAATATGCCCACTAGGCCTAGGCCAGCCTAGGAAAAGGTAATCTTTCTTTCTGATTTGAGCCACCCAGGTCTCCTAATTGCCCATTTGTGAGAGAGTAGAGCAGTTTTGAGGGTGTTCCATTTTATAACCAGAAATGGACTTATATTACTACTCAACAACTTCTCTTCAACTTATTAATAAAGTATTAACTTTCTAAAAAAATTCTTACTTTTTCTTTAATTTTAATGCGTTGTAAACTAAAAAATATTATTTAATTAACCCTATTATCTCTTTTAATTAACCCTCATTAATAATAGATGATTTGAATAATTTGTTGAATTCTCAATCACCTTCTAGTTCTCTTAAATATGCGTTCATATAAATCTGATATATTTTCATGCACAATCTAAAAATAAATAAATTCAATCACCACACACACACACAAATATATATTAAGCTTCGTCATGATATATAGAAACATATTGATGTTTTCATCTGAGCCGAGAAATAAAAAATAAAAAATCTGAGCCAATCGACCAACACAATCCAGGATACACAAAAGTTCACGGGGTTTTCTTACTACTATTAACTGATTTAATGCAAAGGTTGATCAAAGATCAATGCCACCAATTTGCTTTATACGTAACAGGTTGCAAAAAAAAAAAATCACTATAGAAGAAAAATGGATGTTATGATTGTACATTATACAATCATAACACTCTTTTCCAAGAATATTCCAACAGAACTTTGAAACCATAATCACAAACTCCGGGAGCAGCAGGCCACCATTCAAATGTTGAAGCTTGTCCATGCTTTTACTCGAAAAGAATATATCCATAGCAGATAGAAGCGAAAAATGCAAACAAACCATTCCCGAAAGAATGCTTCAGATCACTACTTATAATTGGAATTGCTGGAAAATCCGTCTACGGCAACTATACTCCAACTTGGTAGTTTCCGGTGCCTTTTTTTTAATTTCTGTAGAGATTTCATCTCCTGTCCCTTCCACTGGAGTTGCTCTGTACAGTGTGTTCCTCCCCATGAGGATTAGGACCGCTAAAATAAAAAATAAAAAGAGCAAGCCCTACTGAAGAAAAATGCACCTGCGAGACTTCTGAGAATTATTCAGCCCATACAGTTACAAATTCCTCACAGCCAGCAAAAAAGGGGGAAAAAAATAAAGAAAAAGAAAAAAAAAGGAGGCCATGAACTGCCATTAACACTTTTACCTTCCAGAAACCCTACAGCCATCCCACAATAACCAAAATGGCCTTACATCAGAGCTCCTAAACTGGGCTGTTCTTTTCAAATGGAGCAAACCATACAGTTGTTGATATTCAATTTCATAATATTCCATTCAGAACCTTCTGATAATAATCATACTGCCGTGTCCGCCATGCATCTAAGCTGCTGCTTATCAGGGAAAGCACCACCGACACACATTGCTGCAAGAAAACAACAGACACCCCTATTAAAACCATAGCAATGAAATGCTCTACGTTAGAGAAGTTACGGGTTTGGAATCAAACCTCTTCCGTTAAACTTAGATGGAATCGTTTCCTTAGGTTCTGTATTGTTCGTGGACCACCTTTAAAGCAAGGGAAGCCAGAGTCCTGATCCAAACATAAAAGAATAGCACCTCTGGTCAACCAGGAATAATCAAAGCAGGCATTTTAAAACTGCCTCAACATCAACCCTTAGAAGAACTCTTGCAAGCAAGGTGTGGTGAGGCAAATATCCCTTGTCCATATCTATTCAACAAGATGCTTGTAAAAAAAAATCATAGAATTGATCAAATTATTAATTCATTTGAATGTAAATGAGATGGTAAGACAAGGTGATGAGTTTATAAGATGCGTCCATGTCTACAAAATTATTCTTTCAAATAAAATGCATTTACATGAAGAAATTGTTAGGACCTTCATAGTTTCCATAAGCCTCAACACTTTTCTTACCAGTTCCGATCTGCAGTATAACATTCTTAGGACATTGGTTGTCATGTAAAGATGATGTATTCTTTCCATTATAAGCAGGGACGAAGCTAGGATTATAAGTTTGGAGGGGCCAAATATTTTCAGACTAGAACAAATAATTTGATTGAAAACTTTTAGGAGTACATCAACAAAATAATACAATAAATAGAGAGAGTAAAAATATAAGACAAAAGTAAATTTCGAATTTCATTCTTCCAAAAATTTCACGTTCATCCTTTGGTATTTTAATGCATATATGCATGCATAGGTATGCAAGAAAGAATTAATTAATGAAGATCATTAATTTTTGGTCGGTGAAACCGTTGTCGTGTTGAAATCCAAAGAAATTGCTTGTAATTTTACTGTAATATTACTTGTCCAAAATTTCTGGCCTGTCTTAGATCTTTGTATTTTTTTCCGATAATATTTATTATATTATATATAGTACAAGCCTTTTTATAATAATATCTGCTCTATCAAGAAAAAATAAGTTTTTATATTTTTTTTATAATAGAATTTATTTTTTGTACATTTAAGACTTGTATATATTAAGTATAAAATAATAAAATTTATTTTTTCTTATCATAAATTTTTGAGATAAGTGGTAATTTTATATGATATTAAAATAGAGATCATGAGTAACTATACTCTCATTTAATTAAATATTTCATTTATTAGACTTATTAATTAAAGAGAAATCTGGTCCACAAGTGAGCAAAACTAGAATTATTTTATATTTTATCTCTTTTTATTAGCTTAATTTTTTGAAATAAGTGGTGATTTTATTATATATATAATTTATATTCTAGCATTAATGTTATATATGTAATTTGTTTCTGATCTGGTTGATATAATTAGTTGACCAAATTCCAAATGGTTTGCATGCAGGGATTATAACCAGTTGTTACTGGTGGAAGGTGTAGTAAAAATAATGGAATAATGATAGATGCAGGCGAAGAGGTGGAGCATGCAGCTGGAGATCACCATCTACCTGCACCAAGGGATATTGCATCTGCACCTTTCTAGGTTTTTCTTTTTCTTTTTTATTTTTGGTTTTTTGTTTTTGTTTTTTGTTTTTGTTTTTATTTATCACATACTATATATTTCATCTGTTCTTCTTTCTTTCTTTTTTTTTTCCTTTTTTTATTTCTTTTGTCATGTAAAGTACGAACATGCTCGGGGTTTGTGTACAGAAGGGAAAAAATTTTGCCTTTCCATGATCAATTTATTTGATTGTTTCTCATGACTATTTTCAAGATTTTTTTGAAGTTAGAAAGAATTCCCATGGTTATTAATTGTGACGTAAGCATATTGTTCAAATAACACTAGTTAATGACGTCATTAATGGATCTGGTGATCAATTGCATGCTCCCTGTAATTACCTGGTGTTATATATGCATGTTGCCATTAATAAAAGACCAGGATTATTGACTCCTTTAAGAATTGATTAGCGAACCTCTCAATAATTAAAAAACTATGTATTTTAATTTTATGATAGGACAATGTCCAAAACCATATTCTTTAAAATTTTGTCAATTACACGTATCATATTTTAATATTTGAAGTGATTTTTATCATATATAGTCATTAAAATATATTATGACTGGAGATTCAAAGATCTATGATGAAGAGTTTCATGCTCTAGATTGTGATCAGATTATAAATTCACATCCGGCTAAATCAATGTTTAAATCAGCCTAGATAGTACCAAAGTTTTGAGTCTTTGACCGTCCAAATGTGGGAAATGTATGGTATTCTTTAGCTGGCTGGGCTAACCAAAATCTAATTTGGCTCAAATAATATGAATTCCCTGAGCAAATGAGCAAAATAATTGAGTAAGAAGATACAAATGAAAACGCACTGCATTCAGAGGAGAAGCTTTTTTCTTGGGTTTTAGTGGCATCTGTGTCACTTGTAATATTATTTTTTTGATATTATTATAAAATTTTTAAAAATCAAATTATTTATTATGTTTTTGTTTGAAAACTTGAAAAAATTATAATAACCAGACAAGATAAAATGAAAGCCTTTCTGTATCCAAACTAGTCGTAAATGGACATCATTATACAAAAGCCAACCAAATCGCCACCTATGAAACAAGAGCAACTGGGCTGAGTATGGCAACAAAGATGTTCTCACAAAAAAATTTCTAACTTTGTCCTAATGGACTTGAGAGCCCTTATTAGAAGGGTGACGCTGGGGTGCGATCGAGCTACACACCAACATTTTCGCAGCCCACCCCCTACACCCTCCTAAACTCCTATAATTTGTATAAAAATATAATAAAAAATATTAAAAAATACAATAAAAAAATAAAATTTAGAAAACACAATAAAAAACACAATAAAATAGTGAAATGAAGAAAATCTAATAAAAAAACATAATAAAAAATACAATAAAAAAATAAAATGAAGATGAATTTTTAAGAAAATTCGGCCTCAACCCAGTCCCTGCTGCCGCCAGTGGCGGTGGAGTCGTTGGCTCCCTTCGGTCCTGATGGGTTGGGCAGTGTTGCCCACCGCCCACCACCACTGCTAGCGGCGGGGGCTGCAAAAGGAGGGATTTGGTCGGACCGAACCCCAAGAAAACTCTTAATAGAAACACTGGAGAAAATTCTATTAGCAACACAATCACCAGCCAAAACTCATGAGGAGTTTCAAGAGAAATGATTCCACCGTATAAGAGTGTGAGTTGATCAAGTTACAAATAATAAACACACTATCTTTCAAGTAGTGTGAGTTGATCAAGTTACAAATAATAAACACACTATCTTTCAAGTATTTTTGTGATATAATTTCCTGGGTGAAGTATAGAAGAAAAAAGGTCTATAGCCCTCAGCTATCCAGTGGCGAGACTAGATCAGAATTCAGATCGTCCATGGAAATACCCTCCTGATGAAAACTGGCTTCCCGAACATCGCATCCATCTAAACTCGGTCCAGCAGTCTCGATGCAGTGCCAATCGATGGTTTTTGAATACTCATCCAAAGAAAGACCACCTCCACGATCAATTTCATCACCACTGAGATTCTGTCAAATCCATAAGCAAATTGTACGTAAGTAGGACAGAATTTCAAGGACAACATGCAAGCAGAAGACAACAGTACATGAAGAAAACTGACTTCCTGAACAATGCATCCATCTCCACTCGGTCTAGCAGTCTCGACGCTGCCCCAATCGATGATGGTGTCCATCCACTCATCGAAAGAAGGACCACCTTCACGATCAATTTCATCATGACTCAGATTCTGTCAAATCCATAAGCAAATTGTACGTCAGTAGGATAGAACTTAAAGGACAACATGCAAGCAGAAGAAGACAACAGTACATGAAGAAATACTTTAGGACTTTTTGTCAATATACCATTAGCATGGAAAAAGTAGAGATTCACAAACAATTAACATCATGCCATCCAATCAAAAACATCAACAACGATATAATATACTCACTTTTAGTAAGTAGATTATTCATTTTCCAAAACCAACAAATTCTATTTGAATTTAAATTTTTATTCTTTTTTATAAGTAAGAATTAAGTATTATTAAGGAGAATGAAATAGGCCTAGCTCAAGTACACAAAAAGTATACAAAAGAGCCCTAAAAATATTCTGGGAACTGGAAATTAAGGACAAAATGTCATGGATATTGTTCCCATTTAAAACAGTAACTGAAAACCACAGCAATAAGAGTGTGAATGAAAAAATCCTGCATCTCCGTCACTATGCGCTCCTTGTTCTCAAAGCAACATTCGTTCCACTCTGCCCAAATACACCACATAATGCACAACGAAACCATTTTCCACGCTGCTACCACTTGAGAACAACCTTGCATATTCCTCCAACAACATAACAAGTCCACCACCTGGCATATCCCAAGCAAGATCAATCCTACACAAGACCTCATCCCACAGAGTCTTGGCAGCCTCACAATGTAATAAGAAGTGATCCACTGATTCTCCATGCTTTTTATACATGTAGCACCAATTTAACAAAACACAACCCTTCTTCCTCAAGTTGTCCATAGTCAAAATCTTCCCAAGTACAACAGTCCATACAAAGAAAGCTAGTTTGGAGGGTACACAAGACCTCCAAATATTTTTCCATTGGAAAGGAGCATGCTCTTGTGTGACTAAGATTTTGTAATACGCCTTGACTGTACACTTCTTGTGATCATTGGACTTCCACTTCAATCTATCACCCGGTGACGTAGGAGTCCCCATAGAATATAGTTCTCTGAAAAAATCTATAATAATGGATAATTCCCAATCATAAAAATCATGAATAAAGAGGATATTCCATTGATGAGAACCATGAAAGAAAACATGCATATTAGCAACAGAACCTCCTTATTAGCTGCAATATGATATAAAGCTGGAAATGCTCTATCCAAAGCAACATCACCACACCAAACTTTCCTCTAAAATCTGATTTTATTACCCTTTCTCAACACACAACAAATGTGGATTTCAAAACTTCATCAACCCCTCCTAATAAACTTCCATAGGCCCACCGTATGACCCCTTCTGACCTCATTAGAACACCAACCCTCGCCCCCTAGGCCTCCCTCCATATCTAATGTTAATGGTTTCCTTCCACGACGATTTTTCCTTCAAATGATATCTCCATAACCATTTTTCCAATAAGGCTTTGTTAAAGATACACAAATTACACACCCCCAAGCCATCATAGGAGATTGGGAAACACACAGTCTTCCAATTTACCAGGTAGAACTTCTTTTCCTCCCCCATGCCTCCCCATAAGGCCCTGAAAATTTTCTCAATTCTTGACGTCACTCCTGTCGGCAAAGGAAATAATGAGAGAAAATAAGTGGGGAGATTTGAAAGGATACCCTTGATAAGAGTGAGACGACCCCCTTTCGGTAAGTAAACCATTTTCCACCCACCAACCTTCTTTCAATCTTCACCACCTCATCCCACATGGCTCTAGCTTTAAAAGTTGCACTCAGATGAAGGCCTAAATACTTCATTGGCAGGGAGGATGCTAAACAATCCAAGAGGCTTGCTAACCTGGAGAGATGAGGAACAGCCCCCACTGGAACCATCTTGGACTTACCAAGATTCACCTTAAGCCCCAACACTGCTTCAAAGTAAAGTAGCAATGCATGTAAGCTTTGGATTTGTCTAGTATCTGCTTCACATAAGATTAGTGTATCATCTACAAATAAGAGATCTGAGATGTTAACAGAACCATTATTGCCATTTCCCACATGACAGATAGAAATGAAACCACCCCCAATTGCAGCCATCACCATCCAACTAAGAGCTTCCATGACAATAACAAACAAAAGAGGAGAAAGGGGATCTGCTTGCTGCAAATCCCGAGAGCTCTCGAAAAAACCAGCAAGTGTGCCGTTAACTAAAATCAAGAACCGAACAGTGGAGATACAATGACTCATCCAGGAGCTCCACTTACTCCCAAATCCACTCCTCTCGAGCATGTATAAAAGAAATTCCCAATTCATATGATCATAGACCTTTTCCATGTCAAGTTTGCAAAGAATGCATGCACCCCCTTCTCGCAATTTACAATCCAAACATTCATTTGCAATAAAGACTGAATCAAGAATTTGTCTTCTACGAATGAAGACATTTTGTGGCTTGGAGATGATTTGTCCCAAAACAGGGCTTAGGCAATTGGCAAGCAAAAACCCTTGGCAATGATCTTGTAAACATTGCTGACCAACCTTATAGGGCGAAACTCCTCAATAGCCGAGGCCCCAATTTTTCTTAGGAATGAGGCAATAAAGGTTGCATTGAGGGATTTTTCTAACTTTTGGAAATAGTTAAATTCACTAAAGACCTACATAACGTTCCCTTTCACAATGTCCCAACAACTTTGAAAGAAACCCATCGAAAAGCCGTCCAAGCCCAACGCTTTGTCCTTGGCCATAGCTGAAATGACCATATAAATCTCATCTTCTTCAAAAGGTCTCTCCAATCAGTTTGCACTCTGCGGGTCGATTGCCACAAAAGACAAATTATCCAGCTTGCAGTGAGAAGATCCTCATAGTAATGCACAATGTGACTTTCTACATTAGATGGGGACGATAATACCTAAGCACCTGAATGGAGCACCTCTATAGCATTGCTTCGCCGATGAGAATTAGCCACTTTGTGAAAAAAATTTGTGCACCTATCCCCGTCTTTCAAAGGGCCCTGGATTTCTAGCACCAAGAAACCTCCTCCGACAAAAGAACCCTCTCCAAATTCGCCACACCTGTACTTTTTCTCATTAGAACTTCGTCAGAGCTATCACCCAATAACTCCCTTCCCTCTAACTCCTGCAATTTCTCCAAGAGAGTCGACTTCTGATTGTCAATGTGCCCAAAGACTTTCAAGTTCCACTTCTTCAGGTCTTGCTTCAAAGCCTTCAACTTACCTACAAGAATGAAACTAGAAGTGCCAACAAAGTGATACGATGCCCACCAAGACTGTACCAAATCTACAAACCCATCCATTAAGCCACATGTTTTCTAACTTAAAAGTATCGACGACCCCTGTAGATGCCCCCACAATCTAGTAAAATAGAAAAGTGATCTGAGCTGATTCGGGCCAACCACTTCTGACAAAGTGCTGGGAAATGGGCATCCCACAACGGAGAGACAAGAAATCCATCAAGTTTCGACCACACCCTTCCATTCGATCAAGTGAACACGCCCCCCATTGAGGGGAATATCCTTGAGGTCCAGATCAAAGATGAACTCGAAAATTTCTTCCATAGTCAACAATTCCGATATATCCCTGAACGCTTACTAGGGAAATGGGTGGTATTGAAATCTCTCCCAAAGCACCACGACACCTCCCAAATGGCCAAAAACACCCACCAACTCCTCTCAAAGCCCACGCCTCTCCCTATTTGCATTTGGTCCATAGATACCTGCAAGGGCCCACTCTCCAATACACTGAAAAATTCCCAATACACTCTTCCACCGCCTCAACAACTCTTTTATCCCACATAACTAACACACCTCTCGAGACTCCCACGGATGCCAAGTAAGACCATCCCACATACGAACACCCTCATAGACTTTGAACAATCCTTCTATCAATGACCCGCAACTTAGTTTCCTGCAAACACACCACGTCAACCTTCCGCATCTGCAATAGTGGTTTTATATGGAGGCGTTTATTGCGATCATTGAGCTCCTGCACATTCCAAGAACTGATCTTTGGCTTCATGAGAACAACACAGAACCCCTCCCTTTTGCTTGCTCTATCTACCACCATTGCCATCCTTCACATCATAATTAATAGAACATGTTAACCTTTTTAATTCCCTCTCTTAGAGGTTGACTTCAAGCGTCCTTCTTCCATAGCAATTAGAAGAGCTCTAAATTGATCTTCATAGCCTACAAAAGAGATCCCAATAACACTTTTCATAGCCTCCACCTGTAGAAAAACCCAATTTGAGGATTTTCTCCATGTGAGAGGATTGGGAGGGAGTGTGCGTAGAGGGGTTAGAGTGACTCCATCTCGCTCACAAAAATGTCAGTTGCGATTTTGGTTCTGTCACTGAGTTGAGGGCACCAACTCTACAGCCCTCTGTCTCTCCAAAGTCCACAAGAATCCTTCTAAATTATTACCCTCCTTTTCCCCAATCTCCACCATCGGACTTGAAGTAGAACTCAAAAACCCAAGGCACTGAGCAGGAGCCTTTGACATTGCCACTACTTCATCTCTCCCATGTAAAAGAAATAGCTGCTGAGATAGTCCCCCAACGCTATGAAACTGGTGCTCTTCTTCTCCCTTCGACAGTTCCTCGATATGCTTAAGAGACGCCTCTGCCAGAGCTGGGAAAGGACCCAAACAGTGAGTCGGGGTTATCTGTCCACAAGGGATGTTCGACGGCGAGTTTTGGGTCGCAAGAGTGGTTGTTGGCATGATATGGGTTATTGACATGTTATGGACTACAAATGGAGAATTCTCCCCCGTAACCTTGGTCTGCGACAACGCCGACCCTATCTCCATCATCACCGGCATTTTCTAGCCCTTTGCCGACCCAATCTCCATCGCCAGTGACTGTTGTGCCATCACCGGCCACTGCTGTGCCATCAATGAAGTCTCTAGTAAAGGCTTTGTAGGCTGAAAACAGAGCGCGTTAGAACCCAAAGGCCTAGAGTTCAAGGGTTCCGTGGGCCAAGACTTTAGAAAGGCCTCGGGCCAAGAAGAGAAATGCACAAGAGGCCTATCGCCCCTTAGAGGGAGAAACTGGGGCCGCTTCCCACCTTCGCTACGGCCCATAGGCCCAGTAACTGCTTCCCCTAGGCCCGCACATTTCTCTTTACCACTAACCTCTTGAACGCACCGTTTTATCCAATCTATATTACGGTGCAGGTAGGGCTGCAAACGAACAGAACTGCTCGTGAACAATTTGAGCTCGACTCGTATAAACTCGATTCGAACTCGGTTCATTTAATAAATGAGTTGTTCGTGACTACTAATATTGGTTCGAATATTAAACGAACTAAACTCGTATAATCTCGACTCGACTCGGTTTGTATTCGTGAAGAAGATTCGTATAAACTCGACTCGACTCGTTTTGGGCTCGTAATATTTCTATATACATATATATAATTTTACATATATTCTTACATATATTCTTTTATCATATATATTTTATATATTATATATATTATTTTTAATGCTTTGTATAAGTAATATATTTTGTTACTTTATGTAGAAGTAACCTATTTTGTTTCTTTACAATAATAATGTATTAAGGTCACAAAAAAATTATTGATTCAAATATTTATAGAGTAAGAAACTCGAGTAATTACTCGACTAAGTTCGGCTCGGTTCGTGCACATCGTTAGAGAGAAAAAACAAAGATTGAGAAATAACTCAGTTTGACTCGAACTCGTCTTTGATCAGCTCGAATTCAACTCGATTCGGCAAACTCTCAGCTCGACTCAAACTCAAACTCGAGTTATTTGAGTCCAGCTCGACTCGATTCGACTCGAACTCGTCTTTGATCGGATCGTTTGCAGCCTTAGGTGCAGGCCTTCGATTTGCTTTTCCATGATTTCCACTACCTGCAGCAAGTTTTTCTTATTAAGGCCAACAACAGTACCACTGCCACCATCCCTAATGTCCTGCTCCTCTCGAGCGCCTCCCAAGCCCCTTGAATAATGTATCGCCTCCAAGTAAGACCTGTAAGACCGTGATGGAGTTTGAAAACTTGCGATGGAGGGGGAGGTATCCAAGGATCACCTCTATTATTCACCCCCAAAACAGAGGGAGTTTCATAAATCTCCATTAACATTTCTCCAAAAAACCTCCATCCGCTCCCCATCTTCCCTTCCGGAACCACTATCAAGTCTCGTCGCTTCTCAGCACCGAACTCTGAAAGAGAGAAGAACCTCCCAAAGTTGTTTTACTTCCTCTGCAAAACCAAGACTTGATTCCCTCTTCTACGTGAATGCAGAAACTCAGAGGAGTCCCCCATAGTAGCTCCTTCCTTCACCATGGTGGCCAACCACACCAAATCTTCTTGGGCGACAACGATGTGCTTAACAAAACGGGGGCTACTCTCCGTAATCCTCCAACGCCTTTAGTTTCCCTCTTAAACTCAAAACATATCTGGTAAATAATAACATTCCTACTCGACCCCATCACTACCCATAAAAACAGAGAATGGACTAAACTAATCCACGCCAATCTCAATAGAACAAGACCAGAAATCCATCACCGAAGAACCAAAGAAAACAAATGTGGACAAAGACTATGGAGAGAAAAAGGACAGGCGGGAGAAAAAAGTTTTAAATTTGTAAACTTCATGGAAATTTGTATATAGGAATGTCGTATGCATATCTAGATTAAGTATTTGTCCACACTCTCTTCCCACTATTAATAGCAGTGTGACGAAAATCAAGTGAGTCATAAACTGGTCTCAAATCATATGATATATAGGATATATTTTGATAAGTAGTCTTAAAAGTTCACGAAACTTTGTAAAAATTTGAAGGCAACTAAGGTTGCTGTTTCCAATATCATGTAATTTCAGTAAGATCATTGACTAACAGCTTGTTTACAGGTTTGCACAGCTTTATCATTATTTTCAAAATTGCCTTAAAAAATGGTCTGAGAAAGCAAAATAAAAGATTGAAATATGGATTGCCAATATTAGAAATACCATATGTTGCACAATTTTGATCCGGTTATCTGTATTGTGGTTCAGTGATAATTTGATAGAAATGAATGATACTTGGCAACTATGACCATGAAAAACATGAATGTATTAGATCAGACAAGTGAACAATGCCCAAAGCTCTCCGTAATTGTGTAATGAACAGTGAATATGAGAAAATATGTTATGCTTAAAATTCCGGCCACAACCAGATTAAGGAGATATTGCTGTCACTCACCTTATCTTTTTCATCTCCACGCGAAATCATAGTGTTTCCCTCGAGGTGGTAAGCAAGCATTGAATTCACAACCTCATTATCAGCAAGCCTTGCTGGAAGAATCTCACCTGAAACTTGATACAACTTACTCAAGACATTATCAGGGGGAACATCTGAAATCCCCTCACACTGTAATGGCATTGTCTCAGATAGACATGACTCAGATATCGTGCCAACCAATGATGTGGTGCCAATATCAGCTGAACTGATATTGTTATCAGGCAGCATAGAACTTGTGGTAGACCTGCCAGCCAAGGTAACATCTTCTGCACAGTCAGCCTCCTCAACATCACTACAATCACTCCCATCACTCAAATCTTCTTCTTTAAATGATTCTACATATTGGGCACCATTTCTTGGCCCTCGGCCCTCCTTCTGGAAAATCTTACAAAGCATATATGTCTTCTGCAAGACATAAAAGTCGATTAAAAAATGGCCACCATAGCACCATCGATTGGTTTTGCATATGTAGGAACAAAAATGGAAATATAGTATAACTTATACATATCACTCCTCTATGCTCCATTTTTTGAAAGGGATAAAATTACCCTTCCGGAGTTTTCCAGATTTTGAAGTATGCATATTTGTAGGGGCAATTTCGGAAACTCACATAAAGATATACATGCATTTAGGAACATGAAAAAAAATGAAGCATCTACAAAATGGAAAGACTGAAAAATAATACAGCCCGGAGAGAGAAAATGCATTTACAAAACTATCCTTGTTTCAACATGGAACAAAACTCAATAAACAAGAACCCTTATACATGGAGATTATGGAAACACGCATATGTTATATTACTAAAGAGGATGGAAACTTCATAAATAAAGAAGCCAACAAATACACACATTAAAATTTCTTTTTCTTTTTCTCTTTTTCTTTCTCTCATTTCAAAATTAAAATTGAGTGCTCCTTCAGACCATTTTTGACAGAAAATAACCGAAGCCTGGAAATAAATGTGCCATTCCAAATATGAATGAACTAGTTGAAAATTAGTTCATACAAAAGATACATCAACAAAGCCTTCTTTCCTAATCCAAGCAACAACAACAACAACAACAACAACAAAGCTTTTGATCTTACAAGCAAGAGTATCAAACCAAGAATGATAAATATCCAAGCATTACCTGAACACCTTTTTCAATACCCAGATTATTATAGTTAAGACTGTACTCATGCATAACCCAATCCGTTCGTTCCCTTTGTTCTTCACTTTGACTGTAAAAAATCATTGTTCTTCTTGAGCCCACCAACATTTCATTGTGACAAACAGGTTTACAGTTTCCGGTGCTTCTCCAGTACCCAAATTTAGTTGAGCGATTCAATTTACGCCCATTCGCATATTTTTTCTCAACTGGGCAAAAGAAGTACCATTTCAGATCGCCACTTTTTGAAATAGATTTTTCTGATGAAGGAAAATGCGCACTTCAGTAAGAAACAAAGAGAGAAAGCATAATACACTAATCAACCATGACTACAAAAACATAGACATAAGATTGTTCCCGTGTACCTTTAAGATCCCATGGCGCACACTTGTAGATGTCAACCTCTGCAATTCGTCGAGGATGGAACCTTCTCCTTATAACTTTCCTCTTTAGATAAAAAACAACCAGCTCAGCGTCAGTAGGATGAAATCGAACACCGAGCTGCCAGCGCAAAGTTCTCCCCATCAATTAATTCAAGACAAGGTTCCAAAGTGCCGTCTTTCACAGAAACAATTTCTTAACTTTTTTAGAATGCAATAAGAATGGAGCTATCCACAGAGAAAACTGAAAATTGTCACGTCCAATCCCAAAACAAGATGTTCCACAAACCCAATAGCCTCCCCGAATTCTTGGAACAAAACCAAAGTTCTTTGCTGAGATCAAAAGACATTTGGCGTGCAGTGATGACCCTGCTATCAACATTATTAAGCACGCAATCCGAAAAAGCCAAAAACAGATACCACCCTAAATTAGAAGATAAATGAACCAATGAATAAGATTTTGAAACCTTTCTTTCCAAGCAGATGACATACCTGACAAATTAACATCAAGGGAGATGAAACTATAGTAAATTACCACAGAAGCCCGAAACAACGCCCAAATGACCCCATAGTAATAATAGAAAATTGACTAAAACTATGACAGAACAACGCCCAAAAGACCCCATAGTAATAATAAATTTGACCAAACAATATTAACACTCGAGAGGCATATAATCAAATAATAAATCGACCTATCAAAAAATAAATCAAATAATAAACCAGATCATCTACAATAACATCTCCAAACCAGATAATAGAAAGAAAAGCAAACCAAGACAAAAGTAATCAAAATTACGTCACTTCTCGTCTCAGAAGACATAAACCTAACGCTCCTAAAAATGAGAAAAAAAAAAAAAAGGAAACGAAATACCCAAGAACGCTATAGTATACGAAGATGAAAATGAACAAGCCACGAACACAAAATAGAAGAAAAGCTCAAGAATCGCTAGAAAAACGAAACAAGTCAAACAGGGAAACCTAAGAAACCTAGAGACAGCAATAAACATCAAAATAAAACCCTTAAAACTCGAGCGAAATCAAACGTACATCACCTCATAAACAGAGTCGGAGAGACGAGTAGAAACTCAGAGACCGCACCTGTAATAAAAGGAAACCCAGAGAGAGAGAGAGATCAAACAACAGTGTAGATGACAAACGTTAGTTATTTTGGGGGATGGAAGTTGAAATCAGAGTTGAGGGAAATGCTGCTCGAATGTTTTTATCGGAAGGAAACGTAGTTGCCAATCTACTGTTATTTTTTTTATTTTTTATTTTTTAAATTTTGCTTTGAATTACTAATCCAGACTTTTGATTAGCCAGCAGCATAGTTCAATTGCGTGCTTGTTTGCGTATTTATGACGTCATATATAATTTGAAGGATGACAAATGTCAAGTATCACTTGTAAGTCCTGTTTTGCATTCAACATTTATCTCGTCTCGTCTCATCTCATTATTATAAATTTTAAAATTTTTTATATAAAATATAAAAAATAATACAATTTTTTTAAATCTTAAAATAATAATGATATCAAAAAATAATATTTTATTTAATTTTTTATTTTTTATCTCATCTTATTTATTTGTTGAATCCGAACCGAGTATATCTTTCTCATCATGTTCACACTACGTTTCCAAAATGATAGTTCCCTTTGTTCTTCTGATAATTAGTTATATGCGATTAAACAGATTTTAATCTCAGGAGTTTTTTTTTTCTTCTCCTGTGTTTTTCTTCTCATTGTCACTGAAATTTTCTTTTTAGTTGATTGATCAAACAGTGTATGAATTCGAGTCTATTGAACTTATTCATGAAATAAAGTATGATAATATTATTTTGAAAAATAGAAAATAATATTATGCCACCATGTATCAGAAGAAGATCATAGTATTATGCCATTTGGAAAATCTTAGACAAATTTAAGCTGAATAATTCAAATTCACGAAATTATGGGAAAAAAAACTAGGAAAAAACAATGTTACAATACAAATGAATTGGTGGTTGTGTTGTTAAAATTGAAATATTTTATACAAAAATGAATTCTTCTTTTTGGACTCATAAGAAGATATAATGCTCTTGAAATTAACAATTCAACATTGAAGGAGAAATTTTAAGATATGTAATTCGTTTAGTATCTTCCCTCACCTTGTATGATGGATTTCTTACATTATTTGTCGGATTGGGTGATAAATTTTGGGCATCTTTTGCATGTTGTTCTCTCTCTCTCTCTCTCAAAATACTACTCTTCTCGATTGTTACCACTGAGTTTTTTTTTTTTTAATTTTTTACTTAATGATTAAAAAAAGTGTTTTTTTAATAATGTTGTCACTTTTATTTATTTTTTTAATCTTAAAAACTGTTAAAAAATACATATAAAAAAAGCAAAAAATAAAAATAAATACACAATATTACTAATAAGGGAGCCTTCAGCGGTGGCTATAGAGCCACCAATATATATATATATATATATATAGGGCAAGGATACCCTTATACCCCCTTTAGTTTTACCATCAATTTTTTTTTCTCCTTTTGCTATTTAAGTCTAAATTAAAAATTCCAGAATATGACTTTCATGCACAATCTAAAAATAAATAAATTCAATCAACCACACACACACAAATATATATTAAGCTTCGTCATGATATATAGAAACATATTGATGTTTTCATCTGAGCCGAGAAATAAAAAATAAAAAATCTGAGCCAATCGACCAACACAATCCAGGATACACAAAAGTTCACGGGGTTTTCTTACTACCATTAACTGAATTAATGCAAAGGTTCATCAAAGATCAATGCCACCAATTTGTTTTATACGTAACAAGTTGCAAAAAAAAAAAAAAAAATCACTATAGAAGAAAAATGGATGTTATCATGATTGTACATTATACAATCATAACACTCTTTTCCAAGAATATTCCAACAGAACTTTAAAACCATAATCACAAACTCCGGGAGCAGCAGGCCACCATTCAAATGTTGAAGCTTGTCCATGCTTTTACTCGAAAAGAATATATCCATAGCAGATAGAAGCGAAAAATGCAAACAAACCATTCCCGAAAGAATGCTTCAGATCACTACCCATAATTGGAATTGCCGGAAAATCCGTCTACGGCAACTATACTCCAGCTTGGTAGTTTCTGTAGAGATTTCATCTCTGACCTGTCCCTTCCACTGGAGTTGCTCTGTACAGTGTGTTCCTCCCCATGAGGATTAGGACCGCTAAAATAAAAAATAAAAAGAGCAAGCCCTACTGAAGAAAAATGCACCTGCGAGACTTCTGAGAATTATTCAGCCCATACAGTTACAAATTCCTCACAGCCAGCCAAAAAGGGGGAAAAAAATAAAGAAAAAGAAAAAAAAGGAGGCCATGAACTGCCATTAACACTTTTACCTTCAAGAAACCCTACAGCCATCCCACAATAACCAAAATGGCCTTACATCAGAGCTCCTAAACTGGGCTGTTCTTTTCAAATGGGGCAAACCATACAGTTGTTGATATTCAATTTCATAATATTCCATTCAGAACCTTCTGATAATAATCATACTGCCGTGTCCGCCATGCGTCTAAGCTGCTGCTTATCAGGGAAAGCACCACCGACACACATTGCTGCAAGAAAACAACAGACACCCCTATTAAAACCATAGCAATGAAATGCTCTACGTTAGAGAAGTTACGGGTTTGGAATCAAACCTCTTCCGTTAAACTTAGATGGAATCGTTTCCTTAGGTTCTGTATTGTTCGTGGACCACCTTTAAAGCAAGGGAAGCCAGAGTCCTGATCCAAACATAAAAGAATAGCACCTCTGGTCAACCAGGAATCATCAAAGCAGGCGTTTTTTTTTTTTTTGATAAGTAGCATCAAAGCAGGCATTAAGAATTATTCATCTACTCCCACACCACAATCACCCCACGCATCCAAATACATGCACAAATTGGTACGTGAAATGTAATCTCAAGTGTTAACAATATCAGTAAGAAGCTCTCGGATTTGAGGTTGCCTTCAATATTAATATTTAAATCGTAGCATAATATGAGGATGCAATTACTCTGAAACCAATGTCACAAATTGAGGTACACGGAAGTCAAAATGCAGCACGACTTGTACAAGGCCATATAATGCATGCACAACTGGTACCCAGTCTTGAGGCATTTTAAAACTGCCTCAACATCAACCCTTAGAAGAACTCTTGGAAGCAAGGTGTGGTGAGGCAAATATCCCTTGTCCATATCTATTCAACAAGATGCTTATAAAAAAAAATCACTGAATTGATCAAATTATTAATTCATTTGAATGTAAATGAGATGGTAAGACAAGGTGATGAGTTTATAAGATGCGTCCATGTCTACAAAATTATTCTTTCAAATAAAATGCATTTACATGAAGAAATTGTTTGGACCTTCATAGTTTCCATAAGCCTCAACACTTTTTTCACCAGTTCCGATCTGCAGTATAACATTCTTAGGACATTGGTTGTCATGTAAAGATGATGTATTCTTTCCATTATAAGCAGGGACGAAGCTAGGATTATAAGTTTGGAGGGGCCAAATATTTTCAGACTAGAACAAATAATTTGATTGAAAACTTTTAGGAGTACATCAACAAAATAATACAATAAATAGAGGGAGTAAAAATATAAGACAAAAGTAAATTTCGAATTTCATTCTTCCAAACATTCCACGTGCAAGCTTTTCAAGTGTTGCAATTAAAAGAAAGGGGCTAAACTATGGAAACGAGTTCTATATGAATTCGAAACGAGTTATTTTTTTTTACGAGAGTGGCCATGCTATAAACCTGTATGAACAAAATTGTCAAACTTTGAGAAGGAAGACAAGCAACTAAAGCATCCAACTTCAAAATGGAGCTCGTCAAGAATAGTTAATGACTCACTGCATACGTAATCGGTCTCAACCATCTTTATTTTCCTGGAGACCCTTATATCATACATGGATAATGGCAAGGTAAAAATAGAAGCCAGGTCAAGAGGAGTTCTTTAACAAAATCCATTGGGCCCATAAATTTCACAAAGGAAAGGTTCAAAGAAATGTCTATCGTAGAAAATATTGGGGTGCAGAAAGCAAAATCTGGTTTTACCTGCAACATCTCCACAAGAAGGATAATGCGCTCAGCATGCTTTCGACATGTAAGAAAGCCTTGAATGCACAACACCTGAACTTGAGGGAAACCATAAGTTAAGCTTACTTAGAATACGACTAGGTTATCTAAAGAGTCAAAGAGTTTATTAATAAAAAAACTCAAAACAAAATAAAAAGTTTTTTTTTTCCAAAACCTTGAAATAATCAAAGAATTCGCTTGGAACTCCCTCAGCATCAGAATCCATGACCTAGAAAAAGCATAACATTTAAATTAATTTAGGCTTAACCTAGATTTGTAAAAAAATAAAGATGCTAAATAATTTGCCCGAGAAATAATTGTATAAATAACTTTAAAAAAAAGGAAGTGAAATAAAAAATAATGCAAGCCTCACGACAATGCTGCCTTACCTCCAGAAGTTCACGGGTTAATTTGAAAGGTGCACTCTCGAAATTGACACCACCAGGTGAATTGGAAAGCATAAAGCCAAAATCAATATGTATAATATGACCTTCTTCGTCCAATAAGAGGTTCCCATTGTGCCGATCCTTCACCTGGACAACATGAGCTTGATGAAAAGCAAGTACCAAACAAACCACAATCGGAAATATGCTAAAGAAGTCATTTAATTGTGCCAAGCCAAGAAAAGAATTAGCCAGGAGGATGGATGCATAAGTACATAAAAGTGCAAATATAGATATTTTGCCATGAAAATCTGTTAATCATCCACTTTTTTTTTTCTTTTAGTAATTGAAAGAACATTTTATTGATAGTAGTAAATAGCCCGAAGCACACAGGAGGTATACAAACAGCATACACCTAGTTACATAATTTTTTTGGTAAGTCACCTAGTTAGTAACGAGCTAGAAAGTGATACAAGAAAGTCATTGAAGCAAACTGCATTAAGTAATCAGGAGGATGCCCAAAGAAATAAAGTATGGAAGAAGAAACTTCTTAGCTCATCTAGAGAACGCTCCTTATCTTCAAAGCTTCGACCATTCCTTTCAAACAAATTGACCACCTCTTGGGCATTACCCAAGCAATGCCTGTTCTATCAAAGATTTCCACTCATAATATTCTTGACACCTCACAATGAAGTTAAGAAGATGATCCACCGACTCCCCACTCTTCTTACACACATAACACCAATCCATTATAACGAGACCCTCTTTTTTAAATTATCCAGCGTCAGAATTTGGCCAACAGAAAGCAATCTTAGGCGTCACCTTACTTTTCCAAATAGACTTCCAAGGGAATGAAGTATGATTTTGGCTTGACATATTTTCAGTCCAGAAGAACTTACCAAAAATTGAGCAGTTACTTGTGGTCAGATAGGTTGTATGTAGAAGCAATGCACAAGGTAATTTAATTCAAATAACCGTAACTTGCTAGTCTTGCTAAAAGAACGAGTAAAATAGCTAATAAAAAATGTTAAGACGACTTTATTTGAATGATAAACAGAAAAGACAAACCAAAAGCAGAATTAGTCCATTAGTCTATAGCAAGTTTTCATAGTATCTTTGCAAACCAAATCCTCTTCTACAATGAAAATCCCACCACTATGGATCCCTTAACTGCTTCATAGAAAGATTAAACACCAAGCCTTCGTTTCTTAGAGATCCTCCAACACATTCTATCTTTACCTAATAAAAGATTTTTTTATCGGTGCAGGTATCAATTTACCTAATAAATTATCAGACTACAATAAAATCAAAAGTGTACACTTAGTCCCGATATTGCATAGATTGCATGAATCAGATATCCCGATGACATGCTTCTCCCAATAATCTTGATTGGTAATGGCCTTATTGACGCCTATTAAGAACGGGCATGGATAGGGAGCCCACCACTATCCCTTATAGTAGAGCAGAAAAATTGAAAGAAAGGCCAGGGGCACCAACCAGCTTGTAATGCTCTTCCACAAGCCTTTTTTATTTGCTCCTCCATAAACTTGATCCATGGGATCCTCCCACATCTTGGGTAGCACACTCATTCCAACTGCAACATATCTCACAACAATAACTCAGCCCCATCAACGATCAGGTTCCTCTCAAACACGGCTATTTCTAGAAAAATGCTTGATTATAAGATCTCATTTTACGGACACCCAAACCACTCATCTAACAGGGGAGCACACCACATTCCCATCCACCAGATCATATTTAAATTCACTCCAAACCCTGCCCATAGAAAATCCCTTTTATTTTTCCGATTTCTTTGCCATTGATAGATTATTGAATAGCAAGAGAGAGAGAATATATGTAAGGATACTACATAAAATGCACAGAAATCGAGTTTTTTCCAGCTTGCTCATCTCTTCTCAACATCTAAATAATGGCATTCCACAAGCCTCAAGCCTTAAAGGATGACTCCGGCGATAGCCTTAAAGGATGACTCCGGCGATAGCCTCAAAGAAGACACGAGTGAAAAACCAGTGTTGCAACCAAATGCCTCCCTGCTCAAACCAAACATATAGATGCATACAGATGCAGGTCGATAAATAGACCTACATACAGAAGCCCTTGTGTTTCCTTACCACTCTTCTCAGAGAAGCCCAATGTAGGTATGCTCTCCAATTTCCTTTGGTGGGTTGGTATTAGAAATCTGAGAATTTTTAATCGGGCATTACTTGGAAAATGGTTGTGGAGATATAATCTAGAACCAGTGCCCTATGGAAGGCAGTGATGAATGCAAATATTGAGTTTTTTTTTTTTTTTTTTTTTGGGGGGGGGGGGGGGGGGGGGGGGAAGGTGAGTGGGGCTCACAAAGTGTTAGTCTGGAAGCATGTTAGATGAGGGTGGGGGGTCTTTACTCGAATCACAAGATTTGTTCTGGGTGAGGGCTCTAGGATTAAATTCTGGAGCGACTCATGGTGTGGAAATGGTGCTATAAAGGACTTATTCCCTTACATTTTCCAGGTTGCTTGTGGAAAAGACGCCTCAGTTGCTGATCTCATGGTGATATTGGGGAAGCAAGATCAATGGAACATCAATTTTAGTAGGGTGGGCCAAGATTGGAAAGTGGGCAGCTTTGAGGTCTTTTTTAGTCTATTATATTCCACAAAACTGAGCAACCAGCGAGCTGATATGTTGTGGTGGATGCCCACAAGCAAAGGTACATTCTCACTTCGCTATTTCTATAAGTGTCTTACACACTCGTCAAAGAGACAGTTTCCATGGAGAAGGATTTAGAGACATAAGGCGCCTCTCAAAGCGGTGTTTTTCACGTGGACAGCCTCCTTGTGTAAGATCCTGACAACATATAATTTGAGAAAACACAAGGTGATCATAGAGGATTGGTGCTGCATGTGTAAGAAATCTGGTGAGACAGTGGATCATCTCTTACTACACTGTGAGGCAGCTAGAGTATTATGGAATGAAGTGTTCAATAGGTTAGACTTAGCTTGGGTCATGCCAGCTACGGTGGATGCTTTTGGCCAGCTGGACAAATTTAAGAGGCATTCAACAAATTAAAGATGTGTGGAAAATAGACCCTACATGTATTCTATGGTGTCTGTGGCAGGAGTGAAATAGAGGAACTAAGAGCTTTTTTTCTTTGAACTTTATGTGCATGGTTTAGATTCAACATAGATAAAGCGTACCTTTGTATATCTTCTTGTGTACTTGGACTAAGCCTACCACTATTTAATAAACATTTACTTATCAAAAAATAAATAAAAATAAAAGCAGACATAGAAACTACATGTTGAGGGAGGAGCATACTTCGCTGAGACGATAGTAGGTGCATTATAATGAAGCTAGAAAGAGAGAGAACCGTACCTGCAGAAGGTAGCATACAAGGGAATATCCGGCCATACTTTCAACAAAACTTCTCTGTAGAAAGAATAAAAAATGGAATGATGAAATAGCAACCTGTAAATTAATTCAACTGTACTCTTTCTTTGTTATATATATGGAACAGATTAAATTAATCTGAGTGTATCACAGAAAAAAGCATCCAAAGATAAGTGTTTCTAGATACCCCTCCTTTCTTTATATACGTGTAAAAAAAAGTTACTGCAACCACCATAAAAATAAGGAGTGCAACCAAGTGAATGGGAGTAATAAAAGAGAGTAGTGATGTATCTCCTCATGGGTAAAAACTGGACATACATAGTAATCAGAAAACTTGCAAAGGATGGCAGCATTTGAAGGATACCCATGCTTATTGTGTAAATTACCTGGGCGAGCTTAAAACTTGGAGAGTTTTCTTCATACTTGGAAATGAAGAACTCACGTAAACTTGAAATGTTTGGATACCTACTCTTTATAGAATGAAGTGACGCCTAAAACATACAAAAACCTTTACTTTGGAGATACACATGAGCTTAAAATGCCAATTCACTTAAAAAACATTAGTCACAGAATTACCGTATCTGGAATTGTTTCAATCAGAGCTGTGTATGAAGAAGTAACTAGAACTTCATAAGGCCGCAACCAAAGAGGGAGGCCAGCCTCTTGGAAAATATCTGGCATAAAAATCCAATGATTACAAGCTTGAACTCACAGGAAAACGGACGAGAGAATCATTTTTGTTAAATAATTTGGCATTGACCATATAAGACAACAATAGTCTTCTTGCTGTACCAATTGCAAACAGGAAAAATGTAAGGGTAGTTTTGAGTGCTTTTGGTCAGAATTAAAGGGAGATGAATGGTTGCTTGCCATAAAAAAGAAAAACAGGATTAGAAATTCCATCAAGTAATACTAAAATCATTCACATATTACTGCAGGGAAGAGATTTGCAGCATAGTCTGGCAATTACATAAAATTATTTTAAGAAAAACTTTCCAGAACAATCACAAAATAGAAACACTTCCTCGCACAGTGAAAACAAGTGTTAACAGACACCTACCTATAAAAAAAAAGTGAACACAGATGAAAGCATAATTTCTGTACATTCAGTTTAGAAGAGATTTCTTTTTAAAAGCAATTAAGAAGGGATTCATTACATATACAGCACATATCAGCAAATTTACATGGATAAACATTTACTCTTTTTCTTTTTCCTTCCTTTTTTGGGGAAGTGGATCAGAGTGAAGCTACTCGAGTCTGTCACCTGGAATGTAGTAGTCCTCTCAAATCCTTTCCTAGAGAAGGAAATTAAATTTTATCCTACAATGCCAAGATGCTTTACCAACTAAACGGCAACAACTTTCAAATCTTTACTTATCAAACTTCCAAATTTTTTCATTTTGATATGTAAATAAATTTTATTAAAATAAGTAAATAGGAGCAGCCTAAGTACAAATGAAGTATATGAAAGAGAACACCTAATTACACGATAAAAGAAAATTATGAAAACTGGCCCCATCGAAGACACTCAACTTTCAAATAGATCTCATTCTAGTGGAACATTTGAGGTAACTAGCCAATCTTGCCTGACAAAAGAACACCTTGTCTTGGAAGGAGAAAGTATTGAAATCCCATCTCTTAGGCCACTAGAAAGGCCAAATGGCTAGAGGTATGAATTCTACTCATAACTAGCATGCCACTTCAAAAAACCATACCCAAACTGTTCTAACAATTATGACAGATGTGCACAGTTCTTTGACCCATGGCATGCCCTGGCACATGGTTTTGTGATTGGCATAAGTTACAGCCAATGTCACCAAGAAGGCACTTGAGTCACTCTGACAAACCACCCACACTAGTCCAAGAAGGCACTCTGTGCTGTTGGCTTGTGAAAACAATCAGCTTTATGAGTGGTGCTCAAGTAAAGAGGAAAGCAAAGAGAAGTCCAATAATGAGTGTCTGCTACGTTGTGCCAGCTGGTGGAACTACCATGCTAGCCAACAGGGGAATGATTGCCCCTGTATGACACTGGATTATTGGTGACTTGATGCCAGAATGAATCATCATGAAGGGACAGCTCTCTGCATGGGTTGAAAGTGGCAATTTAATCATGCATAGAGATTACACCCAGATGTTGGTTTAAAGGTGTATTCAAACACTCGCAACAAGCAACCACCAGTTGACTGCATGCATGGCCAGTTCCTACACTCTCTTGTTGCCAGCATAGAATTCTAATCTTGTAAAAAAAAAATGATTGCTGGCATGAATTTTAGGAATCGTTATGTTCACAAGAGGAGCCACAGCTTGGAAAGCAAAATAGCGAGAGTTAACGTAAACACTTTAACTGCCCATATGTTTATTGTTCTAGGCCTTTGAGATGCAAATTTTGCTAAGAATCCTGCTCGTCCAATGTGAGGACCTTGGCCGGCCTTGTATGTTTTGAGTTAAGAGGTAATAAGTTAGGACTTGCTCCCATGAAACATTTGCTTTGTTGTGAGTTGTACATCTTGAGCCTCAAACATATTTTCAGTTTCCTGTACCATGCTTGGCTCAGACCAAAGCATAGGTTGTTTGGTGCCATCACTTGATAGATTTTCATTGCAAAAAATTTACCATGACAACTAGTTACACTCACTCAAGGGCCTTGTATCAATTTTGATAAGCGAACACAACTCACACACCACATATGGCATTGAGTTCGTGACTCGCCCTCCATCCATTTAGATAAGTAAGATGTCATTTGGTCAAAATTCCTACACTATTGGCCTCATGGGTATCGCATTTAAGCCCAACACATGTTGCAAATTAAACAGGATACAGAGCAATACAATTTTCCAGCTACTAATGAAAGCAACAGTGAGGAAAAACAATCCAGTTCGTCCTTTATTATAACAGTCAATTTAAGTAGAACTGGAGAAGCAACATGCAATTCCATGTCTTAAAAGTTCATCTCATTCATCATTAAGAAACCAAATGTAGATTACGGCATCATTCTGTCAGTGACTAGCTCGACAAGATGGAACCATGGAACAAGACAAGGAGCTACATAAGATGAAGCAAAATATAACTATAACAAAAAGGGCACCTACCATAAAAGTGAGAAATAAGTTGCACAGCAAGATGTTCTTGCCTACAATCATCACCACTCTTCACAATAACCTAAATGAAAAGCAAAACAATGAGAAATGTCATTAATGTGGAATGCGTTCTAAGACCCACCACCTGAATAAACAACATATACATCTACATGCCAGTATCTACAGTAATAAAGAAAGAAAATCATTCAGCGTAAATTGTCAAGAATCACAAATGAAAAACAGCAAAAATAAACTCGCAGAGTTACCTCTCCACACGTTCAACAGTACACAATCCCCCTGTTAATGCTAAAAATACCGAAACAAGAATCAAACACATGCACAAAGGGATGGTCGTTTGAAAAATGGTAATTTAACAACAGGTACTAGTGTTATAACTTTTCAAGTAATTAACATTCAACAGCAAAGACCATTGTTAACAGATTGCAATCCCATATATCTCCACTAGGTAATAAAAAATGATATTTGGAGAATCTATATTTTGATGAGACAGAGCTTGATCTATACAATGAGCAAGGAATTGCAGATGGACATCTTTTCTGGTTATTTCTGTGCACAAATGCATATATTAAAATCCCATTCACTGCTAAATAATAAGTGTATATCTATTATCAAGTTCGCATCGCTCAAAGTCCATAGACTCGTAAAATAAATTATATGCATTACTTACAGAGCGCAAATCCCAACCAGGTATATTTCCATACACTGAAGCTCTGCGTATCCTCTCTCTCTTTACCTCCCAAAGTTCGCCAGATAAGGCATCACCAGCCTCGGGAGAGCCACCATTAACCTGTTGAGAAATTAGGATTCTCACAGATATAATCTCTCTCCACTGTGACACTAAATAAAAAGTACATAAAAATCAATTTTGATTGAATATTTCACCATTGGCCGTGAGTCAGTTGAGTCTTGACCAGCACCTTTCAGAGGGAGCCCAGGAGGTGCTTCTCCTTTCGCAGCAGCAGCCTGCAGAATGTTTCCATTAACACTACTGAAACAAAATATAACAAGAGGAGAAAAGCACTTACGTACAAAATAGATGCATAAAGGAAAATATTGACCAAGTCTATCATTCTGGCAAATGATTACATGGCACACTCAATGCTTGCCTACAATATTGACTTCCACAAAATTCTTCATCCCTTTAGTGACCACAAAAAAGAAAACAATCCATCTCTACAAAGCAGATTGTAATTGATCCAAATTTGGAACTTCTTAAGCCACAAACATGAAACTTTTGACATATACCAGAAGCAAGCAGAGAGTCTTGAGTCAATAGAACTCAAAACTGGAACCCCACACATCATCAATGTATCATTAGATACTGAAAACGCCTAGCTAAATGTAGGGGAAGAAATACACCTATAGCTGAAGAGCACCCAGAGGATAATCCATTAAAAAATCTTCATACTTTTTTTATATCTATGAAATTCAGCCATGATTCCCTGCTTCTATATTTTCCCATAAAATATAGACAGGAGATTGTTTCCCAAGTCCAAATACTCCAACTACAGAGCCTGAGACCCTTACACTAACAGCCACAGAAGTCCTAAAAAACCTAAATCCACCTCTTGTTTAACAGTTTGGACAAATGAAAGGAATTGATAATCATCAAACTAGTAGCCTGGGAAGAAAATCTCAAGCATAGGCTATGCTAAACAGGGGGAGTGAACTAATATAAAAAAACACTAAAGGAAAGCCCAAATGGAATAAACAGAAATCAACTCAGAGGCTTTGTTTTGCAATTAAAAACTCATTTACAAAAAAAGCAGCAGCAAGGGGTGCAACCGAAGTACACTGTATCTAACAGGCATCCTAATAGATCAAAGTGACACAAGATAATGCAGAAAAGTACGTATGAAAGCTAGCTGTCAGGCATAAGTAGCATTAACAGAGTGAAGGGCCTGTCACCCTCATCCCCAACAACCTCCCCTAGTGAAGGAAATTGCTCCCATAAAAATATAAGCAGTGAGTATTAATCATTCAGCCTTGTATAAAAAAAGAATTAATGGAAACTGCAGCATCAAAACTTAAATCTCCTTAAAGCACACCTTTACTGCCTCTATAGCTACTGTACTTGGAACACGGCGGTGTTCCTTCCGCCGTGGTGGTCCTTGATCCTCAATGTCTTCCATTCTAATCCCTGGATCTGCTGCCAGCACTACCCTTACCCACTCCAAATCATTAATTTGTGCTACTCTTGATGAGTGATTCACACGTTCACCACCTTTATAACTCCCTGACACACCACTGGCAGAAGCTGAAGTAGACTGTAGACTACCACAATGGATGCTACTGTGTTCAATGCTCTCCATCTGGCTGGAAAATTGCTTCTCTACAGAAAAACTCACATTGACAATTTTCATTTTTGCCTCTGAGGTGTGCGTCATTGCTTGGTCAATCGCTTGAGCAGTTGAGCTTGACATTCTATCATTACTATTACGATAAGCCTCCTGGGCAGTCCACAGTGGATAAGCCCAAGGAGGGGGCTTTGGCAATAATGCATCCCCGTTTGCCAGTGGTATTCCTCCTCTAGAAAGCTTTTGTGCACCAGATGTGTCCTTTGTATTGCTAAAACAAGTTTGATAAAAAGGCACAAAAACACAAATCAGTTAGAATCCTTTCACTTGTAGAGTAAAAAAGTTCAGAATCGTTTCATTAAATGTACTCGTTTCAATAACTGTATCAACTAGGAACTACTGTCCCTCATTTAGACTATGTAACCTGATAATCACCTTGGCATCTCACTTTTCAAAACTTCAACACATATCAGATAAGGTGCCTTTTCCCTTGAATTCAAAAGAACGGCTTCATCTTCAGGTATATGAACAACACGATACATCCCCCTTCCCATTGGGAAGCACACTCCTAAAAATATGAATCAATATTATTCAACTAAGAGCACAGAAATAGAACTTTCCCATTTGGAAGCACACTACTAAAAAATTATAATCGGCACCATTCAAAGACAATGTAAATACATGATATAATGTATAACCCAGCTAACACAATATATATGTCAACGTTGCAGAATGATACAGGGTAAAAAGGCCAATTAAGAGAAGCGGAAAAAGATATCCAGAACAATCGGGGACTAAATAACTATGAATAGCATATTATGTGTGTGCAAGCGGCTTTATCTATCAAAGGGGGGGGGGATCTTATTAAGAAGTACTCTACTATCCAACCTCCCAACCTACTATCTCTTGCTTTTCCCTTTGCCGGTGGGGGTGGCTAATCGAATGGAAAAACTCTTTAGAGATTTTTTTTTTTTTTTTTTTTTTTTGGGGGGGGGGGGGGGGGGAGCATGGGGGAGGAACACAAATTTCACTTGGTAGAATGGCAAAAAGTGTGTAGCCCAAAGGAAGAGGTGGTTTGGGGGTGCGTAATTTGATCACCTTTAATAAAGCACTTTTAGGGAAGTGGTTGTGGCGTTTTCAATTGGAAGAGGATTCATTGTGGAGAAGGGTGGTGGTGGGGAAGCACGGTTGTGACTGGGGAGGTTGGAGCACCAAGGAGGGGCGGGGGACATATGGAGTGAGCATATGGAAGTTTATCCGAAAGGGGTGGAAGGTATTTACAACACACAAACTTTGAGGTCGGGGAGGGCACAATAATTAGCTTTTGGCTTGATAAATTGTGTGAAGAGAGAGCCCTATCAGCCGTTTTCCCAAGAGTTTTCAGCATGGTGGAAAATCAGCATGTCGCAGTTTCCGATGTGTTGTGTCAAAACAACAGCACGATGTGTTGGAACTTGACTTTCTCCAGAAATATTCAGGATTGGGAAGTGGACGAGATAGAGTGTACTTAGGTGTCTCATTTGTATACCCCCTATGTACATGGACTTTGCCTAACTGCATTCAATCAATAAAGATTCTTACTTATCAAAAAAAAAAAATGTGTGCAAGCATTAAGATACCACGAATACAAAACAATGGGCTTATGTACTTAAAGATGCTTTCTTAACATCTTATATGAAAGCAGAATCCCACCATCAATTTCCTTCTTTCTTCTTTTTAATTAGTATTATGGACTTTACTAGGAAAACCCACACATCAGAATTCAACCTCAGTAAACTATATTCCTTGCAGTGACATTATTTGTCATCTGAAGAATGCAGTATTTTTTTCATTACACAAACCAACACAACGTCCACTTTTGCATATCCTCCTATTTTAGCACATCCTTCTATAAAAGTAATAAAAACTCCAAAATATATCCCTTTCAGAAAGGCCTTAGACTTGTTTCCAAATATAACGAAGGAAAAAACAAACAACCAGAAACAAATTCTTTCACATCAAGAAACCACAGTGACCCTGAACATGCTCACAACAAAAAAAAACCACATAATTAGCCAGATTTTTTTAGCACTTACTTATAAAAAGAAACATTCTTTCATATCATAAAGCCACATTTACAGAAACATAACATGCTGATCCTGAAACACCTAGTGACTTATGAAGTATTATACAGAACATAAAACTCAAAAGCACTGTGCCTCTAGATGGGCATTTGTCTACTTATGTCTACAATGATTAAAGGAGTACCTCCACTATTTTGAGCCTCAGCCACATGCAAATTGGTCTCTACAAGAGACTGTAAACATATAGATGAAAAATACAATAGATGCATCAGAAAACCATATGAGCAAAGAGCGCATATTAACAGAAACCAAGCTGGACAAAGCACTAAAAAAAGATAATTAACCTCACGAAGAGCACTTTTGCGATCTTCAATTGGAAATACATCAACCAAGCCATACGATGTCTCACATAATGAATGCACAAAGTCCAATGACTCATGATATGTCCCTTTCCGGAACTGTGATGCATTACTATTTGGAAGTGGGGGCTTGGCATTTGACTCCTCACCCCGTTGCTTTGGTGAACCAGGATGTTTCTGCCAAATGAAGAGAATGGTGAATCAACTTAGCAAACTAGAAGATATTTGCAAGTAAACATCTCTCCAATATACTTTTTCCTTTTCTTCGTTTTCTTTTTCATTTTTTTCACGTTTAAAGTAAGGTACATCTACAATCACATACACATCCCCGGGATCAACCTATGGCTCTTTCTGCATACTGAATGGTGGAAGATGTAACCAATTCAAAAATCTCCCCTCCATGTTAATCATGCTGTTGACATATCAATAAAATTTAAGGGAATGTATTAACTTTTAGCTATAGCTGGTGGCAGTTCACTAAGGCAATCCAGCTTTTCAAAACATACTGCTGCCACATTATTCTGCTCATGCACACAAGCACACAACGAGGGAGAGAGAGGGAGACAAACAGAGAGAGAGAGAGAGAGATTTTGGAACAGGACTTTGACCTTTCTTCTTCTTTTGATGAGTAAATATTTTTTTTTTATGTTAACAGGCACCGTCTAAGTACCAGGATGCATACAAGAGAAACGCCTAGCCATGAAAAAAATAGATACAAGAAAATTATGAAAAGCGAGCCCATTAATTAAGGGTTTTGCCCAGAGATATAATGTGTTGAAAAAAGAACTTCAGATTTCCTCCAGCAAATGTTCCTTATCTTTGAAGTTCCGGTCAATTCTTTCCCTCTAGATACAACACAAAAGGCATATGAGGACCATCTTTCATATTGCTGCAAGTTGCAGATACAATAAGGCCCCTTTTGGATTGAGAAAACATCTTAATTCATCTCATTTCATTATTATAACTTTCTCAAATTTCTGTACAAAATACATTAAACAATTCAACTTTTTCATATCCCAAAATAATAATAATAGTAAAAAATAATATTTTATTCAACTTCCAACTTTTATCTACAACCATCTCATCTCATCTCATCATCCAAGCAGGACCTAAATGTTTCTCCAACTAGCACGAACATCAACCACCCTCCTAGGCGCATAACACATGCTACCTCAAGACTTTGACCTAAGTCTAAAGTATTAAACAATGGGATGTGTACGCTGGTAAATGAGGGCCAAGTAACGGTCTAACATCAATATTGAAACCTAAACCATATCAGAAACTACTACTACTAGACTTGGCTAGGCTCTATTTAAAGAATAAAGTAAGAGACAAGAAAGGAGGTATTTAAGCAGCTTGGAGGATTGAAATTAATAAAATAACAAGACAGGCTTAAATGCAAAGATATAACCAAAGGTAAGAGGAAAAAATACTGCAGGAAAGATCAAGAAGCTTATTTGTAAGTTGAAAAATCCAAGGAGAACAGAACTAAAACCAAAATAACATTGGAAAAAATAGAGGGAGCTAAATATCAACGTAAAGTACTACTCTCCAGTATCATGGGGATTAAGGATCGGCACTAGAGTAGACCAACTGAACTTCCAAAAGATGTCACCCGAAGGAAATAGGAGCTAAATACCAGCTAAGACAATTCCCTGACCTATGGTCACACTGCAACAGATATGCACAAGAACCCCCTGTTACCCCCCCGTACATGCAACTCTCACCAGCTACAGCTAGCACATAGACTCCTAAACCCATGTCTGCTCTCCAATCCTTGATCATAAGTGTGTTTTCACGGTCCTTGATCAAATTCTTCTTCCCTTTGCCTATCATATGTATCAGCTTTGTCCAAAATCAAGGAGGCAATTTGGTGGAAGCATGTGTGTAGGTAGGTAGGCACCACCACTACAAAAGCTAAGACTACCACTACAAGTCAAGCCCGCCACAACTTGCTCCTATTCTAATTGAGGATCGATATAGATGGGAAATACATAGATGATAGATATTTTCCCATCTCTCAAGCAAACATACAAGACAAATTCGGCTCATAGTACAACCGGAAAAAAAAAAAAAAAAAACTTTGCTCAAATGGCCTTTCCATGCCAAATGAATACCTCCTTTCTCTTCTTTGAAATCTACAACAAACAAGTGGGAGAAGCAGGATTCAAAGGGGGAGATAGAGGGTACATTGCGCATAGATGTTCTAATTGCCGTGGCCACTACATCGCACTAGTGGATATGGGGGCGGCGGTCAATAAAATTTCATCTTCATTGCAGAGGAGGACGGTAAGGGGTGGAGGAGATGAAGGAGGCTAGAAGAGAGGGTGGAGAGGGTCGCACCTCGCCGTTCGTAATGCCAATGGTCATGAACCAACCCTAAATGTGTTCATACATGGAGGCTCTCCAACAATCAAGGGTACCAATGCCGCTCTGAGAACAAAATAGGTTGGGTGGAAGGGCTGACACATTGGAAATGCTTGGCAGAGCTGATGGTTGAAAGATGGCTAGATGTGCTACTAGTACAATAGGCGCACAGAGACACGATGGTAGTGGCAGGGGTGTTGTTGGTCTAGCAGAAGAAATGGTGTATAGTACCCTCACGAACAAGAAAACTCAGTTAGATGCACTGCAGGAGAAAATGGAGGGCCTTAAATAGTGCATTGAGGTGAATAGGGTGTGGGCTTGGACTTGGGCCAAAACGGTAGCCTGGTTACATAAGGAAATGATACGAGCGGCCTGGATATAGAAGGGCCACTTAGCAAGGCTTAAGTGTTGTGGGCCACTCCAATGGGAGCCCAGTTAAAGATAAAAGTTAGGCAAAACTAGGCTTGGGTCCAAGATTTGGGCCTCAACCCGTGAGCCAACTAAACCATCAGAAACAAGTAGGCCCTATTTGGTGGAGACGAGACCCAAGCCAAGCAAGCCGATCGACAAGTGGGTACCCTCCAACGACATCGGAGATGGCCAATGGTCTCGTCGCAAGCAAAGGAAACAATGATAGCGGTGGAAAGGGAGGATTCATCAAGGGAGAGGGTTGTCTCGTAGCAATCGTGGGTTTTCAAACCTCCTCATTGTCGGTAGACATTTTCTCACCACGAAGTGGACAAAAGGTACCAACAAGGAGCAGAGATGAAGGGGGGTGGAACTTGTTGTGGAATCTCCTTTGGCGAGAATGTTTGTGGTGGAACTAACAGTTTTAGACACATGTAACCCACTTCCCCGTACAATTGATGTTATGATCCTAAGGGTTAAAGGCTTAACCAAATTAACATCCAACAGTTGTTGGACATTTGGAGCAATGATTGGGTCTTTATCAATTAGTATCAAAACAAGGATCGCGTCACAAGTTCAAGTCACGGAGGACGCGACCTATAGGCTAGATTAAAATGCCTTAGTACTATGTATAGACATGATATTAAGTAATGTATACCGATAGATAAGTGAAGCCGCAAAAAGAGAAAGGGCTACCACCAGCTCAGTGTCGATAGAGTGGGCCGCCATGGACGTCGAATTCGGAATCCTAGTGGAATGTTATGATACTGAGGTTTAAAGGCTTAACCAAATTAATATCCAACAGGCCTAGGACTTTTGGATCAATGATTGGGTCTTTAACAGTTGGCCAGTTGTTCTCATGCTAAGAGTGGACAGAGGTCGATAGCATAGAGGAATGAGAATTGAAACTAGCAAGGGTTCATGGTATTAGGGATGTCAATGAAAAATATTTACAACTGACACTCATGTACGTGAAATTACTGACTGAGAATGCAGGTCTCGTCTTGCTAAGGAGGAGACAGGGTTGATGGTGGCATCGAAGTGGGCATCAAATGAAGGGCAAAGATAGACGGGAAGCCAATACAACTAAAGTCTATACCCCCATGTCAAGACAATGATTCAGGCTTGGTTATGGATAAGATGTAGGAACTATAACGTTGTGTGGGGATTAAGTGTGAAGGTTTTGAAGAACAATTTATGGCATTGTTAACAGCCATTGAAGTTGGAAATATTCAGATCAAGAAATCAAGTTTAAAAAAAAAAAAAAAAAGCAAGCGCTCAAGAGATTAACTTGGTATATCCATTATGAGGCAATTCAAGTTGAGAAAGATCAAAAGGGAGGGCAACATTGTCTCCATGAAGTCTAAGATTATATCATGGATTGTCCGAGAGCTTAATGAGATAAATAAGCGCCTACTAATAAAAAAAATTGCTCCAATAGTGAAAGGTGGATATTATGTGCTTGCAGGAAACCAAGATGGAAAATATTTCAAAAAGGGTCATTAGAAGTTTGTGGAATTGTCCATATGTTGACTAGGTTTTTTTTGCTTCGGTTGGAGCATCAGGTGGAGTATTTAATTATGTGGGATAAAAGAGTGGTAGAAAAAATAGAGGAGTGTATTGGGGAATATACAGTGGCTTGTTCATTTCAAAACGTGGATGATAATTCTAGATGGGCTTTTGTTGGAATCAATGGCATTGTTTTAAATTTCGTATCGTACCATCCGGTACGGCTGAAACATGCTGTACTGGCCAGCTGTTCAATACAGAAAAATGGTCTGTTTCATACCAGTCAAAATTTCGGCCGCACCAGCCGATATTTCGTCGCACCAGTTGAAATACCAGCATGTGTTTCGGCTATACCGGATTTCAGCCTTTCAACATTTTTTTTCTATTTTTGCTATTTTGTTACCTCAATTTAGACTAGATTAATTACATATATATTTATATATATAATTTATTCATATATTAATTATTATTTTGAAATATAATTTATACATATATTTATATATATAATCTATTTATGTATAGACTATTCTGAAACGGTACTGGTACCGAAATATTTCATTCCAGTGCCTTGATTGGTACACCTACCAGTACGGTATTCAAAACATTAATCTATGGGCCAACCTTGGACAGCAGTAGAAACTTCCTATGGGAGGAGTTGGCCAGGTTACACAACCGGTGGGACCTCCTGTGGTGTATAGGCGGGACTTTAATGCTATTAGATTCCCAAGCAAAAGGTCGAGAGATAGCAGGTTGCGACCAGCAACGTCTAGTTTCTTGGATTGTATTTTTGAGTTAGGGTTTGTGGACTTTTGTCTTATGGGTGAAGCATTCATATGATCCAATAACCAGTCGTGGTCTAGATTTGATAGATTTTTAGTCTCTCCAGAATGGAAAATCATTACCCGGAGGCATGTCAAAAAGTTGCCTTGCCTATGTTTTGATCATTTCCCTATTTTGTTGGATTGTGGGGGAATTCAAGAAGGAAGGAAATACTTCAAGAGTACCAGGTTAAAAATGGAAGGCCTTGTAGAATGGGTTAGGCAATGGTGGTCCTCATACAAGATCCAAGTTTTAGTCTTGTAGGTAAATTTGAAAGTTTAGAAAAAAAGATTCAAAATTTGGAATGCATAGTCTTTTAGTGATATAGTCAACTAGAAGAAGTCACTATTGAAGGAGCTTCATGAGGTAGAAAGGGCACAGGAGAAACGGGCCCTTTCATTGGAGGAACTTGCTCGAAAGACAAAACTAGTCTCAGAACTAGAGATGGTAACCCTCTTGAAGGAGATCACTTGGCGGTAGAAAATCTTGAGCTTTGCGGCTGAAAGAGGGTGATCGTAGCACGACGTTTTTTCATAGAGTGGCAAACATTGTCGATTTTAAATATGGGAAGATGTGGCTCAAGAACTATGGGGAGTATTTTCTCGTCATACTAGAATTGTGATGGGAGATGGCTCAAGAACTAAATGCTGGCATAACATACAGTGTGGAGATAGAGCTCTCAAGGACTTGTTCCCTATAGTGTTCATATTTGCACGTGAAAAAGAAGCTTCAGTGGCAAAGCTCAGGGAGAGGGATGGTGATTTACTCCAATAGAATGTGAGCCTCACAAGGGCGACCAAGATTGGGAAAGTCAACAACTTTGAAGATTTCTTCCAGATCTTATACTCCATAAGACCGAGCACTCAAGGATATGATATTTTGTGGTGGAAACCTACCAAGAAAGGTACATATTCAGTTCGCTCTTTCTACAAGACTCTCACACAACAGCAAAATAATCACTTTCCATGGAGAATAATTTGGAGAAACAAGGCCCTTCCTAGGGCAGCATTTTTTGCATGGACAGCGTCCTTGGGGAATGGTATTGTATGTGTAAACAAAGACTATGGACCGTCTTCTACTACATTACGAGATTGCTAGAGCATTATGGGTCGACGTATTCACGAGGGTAGAGCTAGCCTAGATTATGCCTATTACAGTGGCCGAGCTTCTAGCATGTTGGTCGACCTAGGTGGCATTCCACAAATTTCAGCTTTGTGGAAGATAATTCCTATATGCATTCTATGGTGCATTTAGAAGGAACGAAATGACTGGACATTTGAAGGCAATGAGCGTTCATTGGAGGAGATTAGATTACTTTTTGTTAGAACTCTTTTTCTTTGGCCAAAGCTGTAGATTTCAATGGCCTCGATTTTCAAGATTTTCTTGTTTCTATTTCTTCCTCCTAAATAAATGTTCTCTCTTGCACACCCCTTGTGTACTTAGGCTATGCCTATTCGTATTAATATAATTTAACCATTTACTTATAAAAAAAGATATATGGTTTCAGCGCGCAACACAACTTTTTGCCCAGCAACAATGTAGCTATTATAAGTACCTTTCCACTATGGAGATCAAAAGAATAAAAAACTAATATAAAGAGACATTCTGCAACTTATTTGACACCCAGTTTCACGTCTATTCTAAAACTTAAAATAGAAGTCCTGCCTGAAAATCGTTTTTATGACAAGGAACTCCCGAAACCTTGTAAAAGCAACATGTATTTTACCCGGGTAAACCCAGACCCAAGTAACAAGCTCAAATTACACGGATCAGGTAAATCATTGACTTTTCACCAATGGGACATGGCCTCTAAAAATTATTTGCACCCAAGAATTCAAACTTTAGAACTGGAAGGAGCATACCCCTAAAACCAAGGCCCTTAACATTTAAGCCAAGAAAATCAAAAAAAATGAGTCAGATACTCTAGTGAAATTCCCCATTGATTTGACCTCTTTTGCCATCTTGTATCATTCTTAGCATGTACTCAACTCTCTACTTTGACACAAATAGTGGTTGATTTAGATCTTGTTTGGATAATGAGGTGAGATGAGATAGTTTTAAATGAAAGTTGAATAAAATATTGTTAGAATATTATTTTTTAATATTATTATTGTTTTTGGATTTAAAAAAGTTGAATTATTTATTATATTTTATATGAAATTTTGGAAAAGTTGTAATGATTAAATGAGATAAGATTAAACCGTTTTTGTATCCAAATGAGGCCTTAATCTAAGGAAATTTCTTTTTGATAAGTGAAGGTCATGCATCCACATTAACAGAAAAACATATAAATTAAATAAATTCCGAACAAACCTCTTTGTGCTTCTTTGAACCAAACAGCTCTGAGTCTTCCACCGTCCGGTCGCGATCCCTAAACAATTTGCGGAAAAAATTCTCAGTTCCTGGACTATTTTCAAGCAAGCTACCACCATTGCTGATTTCATTATCTGCAGTAGTTTTGGAATCTTCAGGGTGCACACGAAACAATCTTCGGAACAAGGAAAATTCAGAAGCCTCTTCTTCCTCACAATTGGCACTACCCTCATCAATTCTATCATTTGCATCTTTCTTGTCCTCAAATTTATCTTTAAAAAATTTCCGAAATATCCCCTCTTTTTCATCATCTTCAACAGATTTGGAACATTTTTCACCATGTTTGACAATATCTTCATCTCCCTTCCTGTCATTCCCCTCCTTCTTGTCATCAAACTTGTCTTTGAAAAACTTACGAAAGAAGCCTTCTTTTTCATCATCTTCCACCGACTTGGAAACCAGTTTATCCTCAGAGTCACTCTTGCTATCACGAAACAACCTCTTTAAAAGACTCTCAGAACTTGATGTCAACTCCTCATCTTCACCTCTGTTGTCCCTCAAAAGCCGCTTAAAGAACCCATCCTTTTCGGAATCATCATCATCTTTCTCCGTCGACTTCCTAAAAAGCAACATATCTCGAATCTTTGAACCTATCTCATCCTCACCTCTACTGTCCCTCAAAAGCCTCTTAAAGAACCCATCCTTTTCTGAGTCATCATCATCTTTATCTGTCGACTTCCTGAATAGCAAAGCATCTCGAACCTTTGGACTTGGAAAAAATTTCTTTAAGATATTGTTCTCCTCAGAAGATGATTGACCACCATCCTGTTGTGGATTGTTTCCTGAAGAAGGCGAGAATGACAAAGACTTCTGGATGGGCGGTGAAGATGTTAGAGAGAACAACCGCTGTTTTGATGATAGTAGCTTATTCAAAACCATGTTCTTGCTTCCGGGGCTTGCTGGCACATTTTGAGCCTGTTTCAAGGGAGGCCATTCACCCATCAAAGTTGCGGCAATCTGGCACTTCTCTTGAATCCTGCCAATCCCTTCATTATCATCCGAATCCTCGATCTCTGCCATTAGAAACCAATGCACCTTCAAAGCTATCTTCAACGATTTTGAGCAAATATCAATGACAAACTTATCCAGAGATGGACTCGGCTTGTGCACAATCATGTAACAAATTTGGAACAAATAGCTCTCAATCCCTGGTAAGGGTAGAGTGTACATTCTATTACAGAGGTAATCCCGGACTCCAGAGTGATCATGCTTGTACAAATAGCTGACGGCAATCCACTCACAGAAGAACGCAGAGTCAAAAAATCGAATGAGCCACCCATTTTCACCGGTATCACTCACTCGATTGATCCGCGAGGTGATCTCGCGAGGAAACTCATCCGAACCCCCGCGAATCAGTCCAAGAAGCCGCACCATTTCTCAATCCCCAATCATATGCCCAAACAACCTCAATCACAAATTCTAATTACCTTCCAGTTCTAACCAATCACTAATCACAGCCAAATTATGCGCTCTAGCATTTCACTGCTCCAATATAAACCTTATGGATTCCTTAAACCTCCATGGTAAACCCTAATTCCCCATCAAAAATAAATTAATAATCCACAGCTCTTCAGTGATGACCAACCCAACCGTCCCCTGGAAAGCCCTTGATGTTCACAGTTCCTGACAGAAACCCAAAATCCGAAGCAGAAATAACAGATAAATGAATATTATAGTCGTTTCTAGGGTAAGTAAAGAGGAAATGAAGATTCATGTTCCGCAAGAGATCAGGGATTTTTTACCAGGGATATGCCAGAAAGCTTGGACACGAGAACGGGATCGAATTGTGCTTACGCAGATAGAGCGGAATCGGAATCCGAAGTGTAGAAGGAGATGAAACTCATGCAGAAGTGGATCTTTGTTGTTACAAACGACGTCGTTCTGCTGTCCCTTATGGTGGCGGTGGTGATCGTCGATGTCGTCGTTGTTGGAGAGAGAGTGAAGAAAGCAAGTAATTATGTATTTGTATTTGTATTTATATTTTATTTTTTTTATATATTAAAAAAAGATACGATGTGAAAAAATTGAATATGCTTCAAACGTGCCGTCGTGCCCCATGGTGCGAGGTGCGAGGTGCGAGGTGCGAGGTGCGAACTGTTAGCGGTCGCCCTCCAATTTTATCCTGCAGAATGAAAAGCGTAAGCAAAATCTTTATTCTTAAATTTTAAATTTAAATTCCTCCAATTTTATCCTGCAGAATGAAAAGCGTAAGCAAAATCTTTATTCTTAAATTTTAAATTTAAATTCAATCTACCTATAATCGTATAATAACAGTAAATTTCAAAAAATTTCAGAAATACTATTTTGATGTTCAAGTTTGCTTAAATAGTTGTTATATCCTCGAGGTAATATGTAGAGCATATTATCAATATCATTTAAATGATAAATTTTGATTTTTTTTCTTGTAGAATTAAAATTTGATGTTTTCATATTTTTTCCACATTTCACGTTATCTCAAAAGATTATTCAAAATTAAACTAATCACTCTTCAAATCAATGAAGGTGATGAATTTAAACAGACGCTAATTCCATTGTTCCAAAAACTTAACATCATTTATCGTTTTTCTTGTCCACATACATAACAATAAAATAAGATTGTTGAAATTAGGTTTGCTCTTTTGACTCATGCCTCGCTCCTATTAACCTTTTGAGCCGAAATCTTTGAAACAGTGGTTTATCATCGTGTACCAGATTATAATTTTTTGAAGATTTTTCAATGCGAGTGTTGGCCTAATTTGAGAGCATACCACTAACACAAACTTATTTTTCGTTCCACTTCTTGTATTTTCCTAGGCTATAGCTCCACACACAAAGGGTACAAGTTTTTGGATCTCAAAATTCATATAATGTCTATCTCACGGGCATTCCACTTCCATCCTTGGTCCAAACCCAGGCACATTACTCACTCCTTCCTCAAATCCTTCTCCTTCCTCCCAATACCATGTTTCTAGTTCTCTTCCTATGTCAAATCCCTCACCAACCTCTTCTCCCAATCAATCTACTTCTCCTACTGTCCTCATTCCATCACATTCTCCGATCATCATCAATGCTCAAATCAATTCCTCCACTAGCATCCTTATGAATGGTACCATGCCATAACTCTCTTAGCAATGCCTCACTATCATTGCTCACATTCCCAAAATGACACCCAATTATTTTGCAGCCTCAAAACTATCTGAATGGCGTAAAGGCAAGACACATAAGTATAATGCCCTAATTCAAAATCAAACCTAGACCCTAGCTCCCCCTGATCCTTCTTCTAATATTTTTGGATGCAAGTGGGTCTATCCTACAAAACTTAAGGCTAACGACTCCATTGAATGTTAGAAGTCTTGACTAGATGCCAAAGGCTACCATCAGCAGCTTGGGATCGATTATCCTGAAACGTTTAGCCCACTAGTAAAATCATCTACAATTCGTTTGATCCCTGCCATTGTTGTTACTTGTGGGTGGCCTTTGAGCCAAATTAACATCCAAAATGCCTTTTTACATGGCTCTTTAACTGACAAAGAATACATGCAGCAACCTTAAAGCTTCATTGATCCCCTTTATCCCAATTATGTTTGCTCATAAAGTCATCTATGGCTTCAAGGGCCATGGGCATGGTTTGCCTAATTAAGCTCTTAGCTACTTCGCTATGATTTTAAAGCCTCTCACGCAAATCCATCTCTCTTCATCTTAAGCTACAGTGAACTTCGAATTTACCTTGTAGTCTATGTCAATGATATCACCATAACTTCATATGTTGCATCTGCCATTGACACTTTCATTTGTGAATTGGATATTGCATTTCATGTTAAGGACTTGGATCTCTTGTCATATTTCCTTGGTTCGAAATCAACTACTTAAGTGATGGATTATTACTCTCTCAATAGAAATATATCAAAGACTTTCTTATCTGAAACAACAAGCTGCATGCCAAACCTATGACCTCGCTTATGGTAACCTCACTCAAACTGTCAATTTTGACTCTCCCAATTTTGAGGATATTATACTTTCTCGAGGCATCGTAGTTATAATATTTGTCTTTAATCAGGCCAAATATCTATTTTGTTGTCAACAATGTGTGCCAATTCATGCACTCACTCAAACTGCCACACTGAAGTGGAGTAAAGAGAATTCTACGTTGTTTAAAAGCTATAATTAACCATGGCCTTTTCTTCTTATCTAAGTCATGTTTAATGTTGCAAGCTTATTCTGATACCGACTAGGCTGGTTGCACAGATGATCATACATCCACATGAGGGTTTTGCATCTTCCTCGACAAGCATCTGAGCTCATGGAGTTCAAAGAAGCAATGGACATTGGTATGATCAAGCACAGAAGTTGAGTATAAATCACTTGCTTCCTTTGCAGCAGAACTTATTTGGCTTCAAACTCTCATATGTGAACTCGGCCTGCCATTATCTCAAGCTCCAATCTTACAGTGTGACAATATTAGAGCTACCTATTTGGTTGTTAATTCAATTTACCATCCAAGAACAAAGCATATGAACATTGATTCATTTTATAAGGGATAAAGTTGCTGCCAAGTCACTTAGTGTTTCCTTCATTAGTTCCAAGGATCAACTTGCGAATGTTTTTACAAAACCATTAGTTGTTGAAAAATTATTTACTCTTCGGTCGAGTATCGATGTAATTGATACTCTATTGGACTCAAGGGGGCATATTAGCATGGATGATACTGCCAAGTCACCTGCACAATAAAGTAATATTCTAGAGTAACCTTATGGAACTTCTTGGTTGTTATTTCTCTATAGTACTTGTAACTAATTTGATTATCTTTTGATTCATTAGTCTCTTGAAAAATTGTGTGTAAATACACTTAGAAATGCAATGACATATACATTGAATTTCAGCAAATATGCTTCTCTGATAAATAGTTCCATAAAGGTAAACAAAATAAGATCTTTCCTTATTTATTGAATTTTGAGTAAAAGGAAAAGAAGTAAAGGAAAAGGCAAAACGATGATTACCTCCTTTGACAAGTGGACGAGAGAACGACGTTTTCTCTCTTGCTCATCGACCCTGTCATCATCAACAATCTCCTTGATCTTGTCATGACCATCTAATTTCTTCTTCTTTATGAGTATTCTTGGCCTCACTAACGCTAAAAATAATGACATGAGGTGACTGATGTTTCTCGGTCTTAGCAAGCACGTTGGCAACACTGACTTTCTCCTTCTTCTCAAGATCTAGAGCCTATGTGTAATGACCCAGCCATATAACAGCCATATATTATGAGGACAATTTCATTAGGCCTTAATTTGTTAATGGGGCATTGCAAGTAAGCCTACAAGCTATGATTATTTAGAATGAATAACTTTATTCTTTATTTTGTTTGGTCTATTAGATAAATTCATTATTTTTTTTTGTACTATTATTGTTATTGTACTATTACTTTTACTATTGTTGTTGTTGTTGTTGTTGTTGTTATTATTATTATTATTATTATTATTATTAAATTTCAATAGGATCGTATTCCACGTTCACCTCTCCTCTTGTCATTACTAGTAACCGGCTGCAAATGGGCATTTGTAGAACTTTCATTAGCAAACCGCCTTATGCTTTCTTGTGCCAAAGATCCCGACAATTAGAGCCAACTCACATGCCGAAATCCCCATGATTATGATCTCTCTTTTCCCCCACAATGTTCCTCCCTCACATCAATATATTATCCCAAAAACCATAGCATATATTCTCATGTCAACATTCTCTCCATCATCATGTAGCGACGTCCTTTCTCGGCAAGTAGAGCAGCAAACCTTCCTGTTGTCTTAGCCCTACTTTTCCATAAACCATTATGGAGACACCATCAAACACAAGCAAATCAAGAACTAAGCTACAATTGGTCGTGATCAGCAACCCCCATGATTGCATCGCACCACATGAAGCAAGCAAACACGCACCACGATAAACCAGAAACAAGAACAAAGCTTTCATCATCAAGCAGCCATCATGAACTCGCCTCTGCACCACTAGCCAAAGCTTCGTTCGCCACCACCCAATGACATGGCAACACCCATGTTCTTCCTCCCCAAAACTAAGCAACCAATGCCCATTTGCAAGCTACTAACCATCGACAAACCTCCACACACGCTAGCAAGCCATCGCGTCTCCATCATGGAGGATCACCGAAAAAACCTCTTTGCCACCATGTCATGCCACAACAACCACAAACGTGAAAGTCGAAGACAATGTCTCACGTCGATCGTAGTTTGCACAACCAGAAAACTCCTTCGCACGCGCCACAGTTGTGTTGAATCTCTCCCCTGCTCTACCGCTCAGTTCCATCGCACCTTACTTTCATTCATCGTGCCTCTATTTTTGCTAAGGAAGCCTTTGCTGCCAAACTCATTTCTCGCATGTATTATGCTTTGAAATGAAAAAATAAAAAAGTTGCTTTTATATGGTAGTAACCCTAATGATATAAAGGGGTAAATCTTAGGCTTATGTACTATTATGCCATTTAACCTAAGAGCACTAGTATTGAATTCGCCAAATGCCAGTGCTTTCATATTTTATAGAATATGAACTAAAATCAGCCCACATTGAATTAGTTAAAGACTTTTCATCTGCAATATTAGCTGCAGTAACTCCATCCTACATGCCATATATAAAAAGAACTGTAGCTCTTTCATACTGACTATTTTATAATTTTCTTCCCGTGACCATGCATGTTCTCTCCCTCAAAGCAGTGCTTTAGCCTTCTTCTCTCCAGGTCGTCCCCATCGTTAGGTCGTCCCCATCGTTAGGTCGTCCCCGTCGCTAACTCCTCTCTATTGCTAGCTCCTCTCTGTCGCCAGTGAGGTTTTCGTTGTCATCTCCCGTCATCTTCTCCACTCTAGTAGTGCTTTTTTTCTCTAGGTACCATCTTTGTTTCTCCATTTTTTACATCTTTATTTTGACTTTTCCATAAGTTGGATTGATTTTGATGCATGCCTTTGGAAGTCTAAAAGTGTTGATTTTGTAATGAGGGAAGAGATAGAAATGGTCCAAAATCGGAAAAGACCGTGAGGGAAACATTTCTTTGTTCTATTTAGGGTGTTTTGAATTTGGGGAGTTTTGCAATTTGAAAATAGGTAGAGACCTTTTAGGAGCAAAAGTATGTCTATTAGATGATTTTTCAAAAATAAACAGTCTGATTAAAGAACATCGAAATGGCACAACCTATGGAGGGAAAGAGAGGGAGACAATAGGAGATTGTATGATCTATTAAATGCCCCAACTCTTTTCCGTGCCCCTTTTCTTTTCAAGGGTTCAACATTGAGAAATTACAATTAACGGAGGCTAAAAAGAAAAAAGATTCGACAAGAGTATGAGTGGAAGTCGAAGCAGGTGGAGATTCGTATGAAAATGGCGGTTTTCATGCATCTTCTATGTTTCATTTTCATTGTTTTCATTGGTTACGTGAAACGTAAACTTTATCTTAGCATCTAATTAATTAACTACTTTATATTTATTTCTTGGCATTGGACAAAAATCTGGTTGAAAGCTATTATAGCAATAATTGCACATTTTATTGTAGACCATTCGTTATTTCTACTTGTTTTCTTGATGCTCAATTGCTGGTCTTTTATACTTTTCTCTTCTCTTGCTTGACTGTGTGCTATATATTTCTTACCTATCTTTCTTTTCAATAAAAGGGCAAGGGAAAAAATTAAACACAATATAGTTTTGGGTGAATTTGTTCTTTATATTTTCTTATGTCTTCTCTTTTGAAGTTCATGGGGAAAAAGAATTGTTGTGCAGTGAATACTCAATGCAGTTGAATGCATCTCGAATAAAAGTTCTTCAAGCACAAGATGATGTGGTGAATTCTATGAAAGAAATTGCAAGCAAGGAACTTCTGCATGTTTATGAGGACAAGAAGATATACAAAGAGCTTCTCAAAGCTTTGACTGCTCAGGTAATATTTAAAATAAATATATTTGGGATATTCTTACAAAAGCAGTTAATTACCCATTGATTAGGTTATTGGATTAGTATCAGTTAAACAAACTTGATGGTTCATTGTTTCTACATCAAAAGATAACAAAATATGTCCAAAATTTGAAGTTTTGTGCATATATGACAACTACTAGCTAGCCTATGCATTAATAAGTAGGCGATGATCATTGATCATCTCAATCCAATATCCTTATATGAATTAAGTTGTCATGGTATTTTGTATTGTTGCCCAGATGACTAACACAAGAGGAGGGGTGAATTGGGTTATATTAAAAAATTAATACTCATAAACCAAATATACAATATAAAATATAACCAGAATATAAAACAACAGGAAATATAAAGAGTAAGGGTAAGAAGAAGCAAACTCAGTATTTTAACGAGGTTCAGCCCCACTACCTGCGTCCTCGCCTCAAGCTACCCCTTGAGGATCCCGAATTCACTATTCAATTTCCTTCAGATAGAGATAGAAACCTATTACACCTTTGAGCAACACCGCTCCAAAGAATCCGTGTAGAACACCCTCTACACTTCCAATCACCTCACACTTGGTGATTCAACTATTCCATGTATAGAACACCTTCTATACACACAAGAGTTATACGTACCATCTTACAAATACAAAAGCTGATAATGGGTAGGTTATCAGAATACACTCCTCAATGAGTGAGATAGAAACAATACAGCGCAACTTATATCTCTCTCAAAAAGAACAAGAATTAAGATTCAAAACTTTAAAAAAGAGAGAATGAGAGTTTTGAAAAAATGATGCAAAACTTAGCAATAGATGTGTAAACTCTTATTGTGATTTTTGTAAAACTCAAGTGAGTTATTTATAGGCAAATGAGTCTTCAATTTCAAATTTGAAAAGATTCACATATTAAATAAGAGCACTATTCATTTTTCAACAAATTCAAAAAAAAGTATTTCCTTTTTGCATTTGTCAAAGATAACTCCATTCATTTTTCAAAGAAATCAAACCTAATATTTTGCTTTTCATACATGACAAAATGAGTATGATTTATTTTTCAAACCAAATCATCTTCTTTTTGCATATGTCAAAAAAACACACAACCACCCTTTAAGATTTTCAAACAAAATCATCTATTTTTTGTATTTGTCAAAAAAACACACAACCACTTTTCAAGATTTTCAAACAAAATCATCTATCTTTTGTATTTGTCAAAAAAACACACAACCACCCTTCAAGACTTTCAAACAAAATATGCACATGTCAAATATGATAAGCAATCATCTTACAAATTCAAATTTTTTATATAAAAAAATATAATTTTTGAAATTATATTGTTTGATGATATTATGCACATGTGAAAAATATAATTTTCAAAACTAAGACATTTAAAGATGTCTTGCATATATGAAAAAAGTAATTTGATATTTTATGAAAAAAATGAGTAATTTGGAGCCTTAATCCAATTTTGAATTTTATCAAGAGATGTACAAAAATAATTTATGAGTTTCATTTGTAGACTTATTCTTTTATACTTGATGTGCGCTTCGCTCCATTGCCTAAATAATTTGAGTTTGAGACTTGAATTTATTTGTTATCATCAAAATCTACACGTAGATACGAAATTTGAAACCTTGGATTCAACATGTATTTTAACATAATGTCTTTGTTAGTTTGCCTCATATCTTTTTGTTTTTTTTCTTCCTTCTGAGTTTCAGGAATTTGTATGATTTCTAGCACTTACTACGACTAAAGGAGCCAGCAATACTGCTACATTGCAAAGAGGTTGACCGTAAACTTGTTGAGTTTGTTTTGGAAGAAGTAAAACAAGAGTATGCTGACAAGATCAAAGTTAAAGCTCCTAAAGCTATTATCGACAATCAAGTGTACTCCCACCCCCCCAACACCAAGTGCAATGGATTCCCATGAATCCACAGGTTTTGGTCATTTTTTTTTTTGCATCAACTGGAGTATTTGTTTAATACAATTATATCTATTGGATCACGTTGGTGTAGAATGTTACTTCTTGGTTCAACTCTTCATCATTTGTAGAATATTGTTTTCTTAGAAAAATCTGGTTGCAAACGATTCTGCGCACCAATACTTGCACCCATCTAACGTGATTTGTTAGAAAATTAAATTTTAAGAAGGCAACCAATAAACATGTATCGGTGCACAGATTGGTATACAAATTTACTTGTATATAGCATTACTCTATTTTCCTACATGTATTTTTTTTTTTGGAGATGTACCTTGTTTGGTAGTGGGTATTGTGGCTCTTATTTCTGGGATAGCTTTCTGTTAGTATTTGTGTGACGCCCCGATTTTTCGCATTGAAAACAACGCAAATCGACGCATCCGGACAAGCAACACAAGGCTACTTATCCTACGTAAATATAAAAGGGAGCATGCATGCATCTAAGCTTACTAATGAAATGCAATGCCGATCGCAGCTGGAAGAAGTAAATTCCCAATATGTGCAAAGAGATCTAACTCTCGCATCAATAGACCACATGGCATACTATAATTACACTTCTCATAACATTGTATTTACAACAATATTTTGTATTTACTCTTACATAACCCAGTTAGTTTTCTCTAAACAAAAACTCATATCCTACCATCATCCATTACTCTTACTTCTTCACTTGATCACGTACACGGGGTCATCTCAACCGGAGAGGAGCATTCCATAGGACCCTCAGGGTACCTCAGAATCTCCCGTGCTGACTGAGTCTCAGTGCAATTTATCTATCCCTGCAACAACATCTATCATTCCATAAGGAATGATAGATAAAATAGATAAAACATAAAAGAGTGAGATTTACAAGAAATCTCAGCAAGTACACAGTTAACGAAATAAAGCATAGATAACCTCAACTATCACCACACATAGTCATACTCATCAACATATCACTTACAAGAATACCTTATGGAACTTATACACATCAATTACCCATCTTACCATACAAACTTAAATCTTAGCTAGACCCATCATCACACACAACCTTAGATCTTAGCTAGACCCATCATCACATACAACCTTAGATCTTAGCTAGACCCATCATCACATACACTTATACTTTTCACTTTACTTATTAACCTCATTAGTTTCTTTTATTTTAAAATCTCGACAGGCGTTACGTATCGCCGTCCCTGTCGGCACGTCAGTCATACGGGCGTTACGTATCGCCGTCCCCGTCATGACGTGACTAACTCATCAATCATACTCATCAATCATCCGGGCGTTACGTATCGCCGTCCCCGTTATGATGAGTCTCGTGTCAATCATCCGGGCGTTACGTCTCGCCGTCCCCGTTATGACACGGAACATATTATTATATCACGACAGGCGTTACGTATCGCCGTCCCTGCCGGCACGTCAGTCATACGGGCGTTACGTATCGCCGTCCCCGTCATGACGTGGCTAACTTATCAATCATACTCATCAATCATCCGGGCGTTACGTATCGCCGTCCCCGTTATGATGAGTCTCGTGTCAATCATCCGGGCGTTACGTCTCGCCGTCCCCGTTATGACACGGAACATATTATTATATGACGGCAGGCGTTACGTATCGCCGTCCCCGTCATGACGTGGCTAACTTATCAATCATACTCATCAATCATCCGGGCGTTACGTATCGCCGTCCCCGTTATGATGAGTCTCGTGTCAATCATCCGGGCGTTACGTCTCGCCGTCCCCGTTATGACACGGAACATATTATTATATGACGGCAGGCGTTACGTATCGCCGTCCCTGCCGGCACGTCAGTCATACGGGCGTTACGTATCGTCGTCCCCGTCATGACGTGACTAACTTATCAATCATACTCATCAATCATCCGGGCGTTACGTATCGCCGTCCCCGTTATGATGAGTCTCGTGTCAATCATCCGGGCGTTACGTCTCGCCGTCCCCGTTATGACACGGAACATATTCTTTATATCAATTGTTTTCTTTCTTTTTGTTTCTCTCTTATTCATATGAGTTATTTTCACCTATAACTCTACCCATTTGAAACACCACTGCTATTCTAAGAAAACCCTAAATCTAAGCAAAACAGGGTATCTCGCTCGAGCGGGTGTCGAGCGAGTGTCGAGCGAAGTCACGGGTTGGAACTCGCTCGAATGGGGTATCAAGCGACAGTCAAGCGAGATCACGGCTCAAGGGGTTTTTCAACCTAAATCAAGCAATCTTCTCACACCAACCTTATTTTTACTCATTAGAACATAATTCTAGGTCCTTACAATTTTCCTAACACTTTACCATCACCAAATCATATCCAAAACACCATAGATTCCAAACACATCATTCAAGCCTAATTCAAGCTCCAACCAACAACAAACTAAATTCCATCAATGATCTACCTATTCTATGCTAAGATTAAGTTAAATTGTATACTTACAAGTTTCTCCAAAGCTTGGTTGAATGATCCAACTAGTCCTTGCAACATTCCTCCTCAAATCACCCACTTAGCTCACTTAGGTGAAGTTTAGAGGTTCAAGGGTTGGGGAAGCTTCTTCTTTGGCTTTTCTCTCCAAGTGGGCGTGTGTTCTCCTTTCCAAAGAGGGTTATAAGACTTATCAACCCATATATATATGAGGATGGTCGAGCCTTTAGAGAACAAGGAAAAGAAAGGATGGCTATAGGCAACCGGTTATGTTTTTTTGCTTGGGAGATGAGGTGTCATACCTCCTAAAATCACATAATCAACTCTAGGCCTATAAGATCTAAACTTGGTAGAAAATATCTTCATCCAATGGCTGATATTAAGTCACTTTAGTCATCCAAAATTGATCAAAGGTTGAGAAGAGAGCTAAGGAGATAAGGCATGAGGTGGCACTCACCTAACCATGCATGAATCAAGCCATTCCAGTCCTCATCTGGTATGCCACGCCCCCAGCCTCCTTCCTACCACTTTTGGTAACTTCTTAAGCCTCCTAAGACTCCATTTGACATGTTCTAGAAGGCCATTTCGAGATTTGGTTGGGATAACTTTGGTTTGTAACTCACTTAGTTAGATATGGATAGATTCAGACAGATTTCTTCCTCTCATGTTACTTCATGTCTTTGTGTCAACTAAAGCTTCTAGATTACTTCTTATCCTCATGCCACATACTCCTACACATGTCAAGACCTTGGAATAATTGATATCCAATCACAATTTTCATCACATGCCCCAATTTGATCCATTTCTTCTAACTCGAGTTCCATTTGAGCTCAACCCAGAACTGTCCATTTTTTTCCAGAATAAGTCATGGTTCTAGTCCAAATATTCACAAACTTATATCATAAAAGTTCTAGATCTATGTCTTAGGGTTCTATAGGAACTAGAATCACTTCATTTGGAGTTCATATGACCAAGTTATGATTTTTCTAATAAAACTTGACAGATAAGCCCAAGAACACCAATCCGAGTACACCAAGTATTGGATAGATGATTCATCTTATTTCACACGAAATTCACTAAATAAAATCTCCTCATTTTCCACATCTCTAAACACTTGTCCAGATCTTAGGATAACTAAGAAAATAATCCAAAGGCCTAATCTTATCCAATGTTCTTAGTCAACTTCAAGTCAATGCTCATCTATCTCCAATTCAGACCTGATACTTCAATCTCCATTTCTTATTTGATTAAGGCCATATCTCTTAAACCTATAAACATAAAAGTTGTAGATATTCCTCTTAGCTTTCCATAGCCTCTTGAATCACTCAAATCCGACCTCAAATGAGCAAGTTATGACCATTCTACTAAAAGACGTCTGTCTGTCCCTGTATTTCGCTCGAGCCAGACATCAAGCGAGAGTTGAGCGAGATCTCGGGTCTAGGCACTTTTTCACCTTAACACAAGTCACATTTATACCCAACCTTATTCCCAACCTTTCAATATAACAAATCCTATACATATATTCCAAAATTCCTAAAAATGGTCTTGGAGAGACATAATCATCCCACACATGAAAATTAAGCGGATGTCTAAAAATCCGGGTTGTCACAATTTGGATTACAGATCATTGATTTATTATAATTAATAATACTTTGTAGTGTTCTGTCTCTGACTCACTTGTTTCATTCTCTCTCTTTTCCCACTCTCATCTATATGACAGACATGCCTTGAGTTGATTCTATTAAGTGAGGATGGAATTCATGGGGGTGATGAAGTTTTGATGTTGATTTCATGCATATGGAAAACAATGAGCAGAGGTGAACCTAAGATGTTTAGTGATATGACACTATTAAGGTTAATAACTTGTTTACATGTGGTTTATGTCACAAGTTCAATCCACTGCAAATGTGTAGGTATTGGTTGTGTAGAAAGTAATTAGGTATGGGTTTATAAACATGCAGTTTGTTCTATTTGCAAGTCAACACTGAGGAAACACCCTCCCTCCCCATACTTGCAACACATTAAAGATATCTTTTGCTTTATGGTTGCAAGGTGCCATTACTAGACATGAAGCAGCAAAAACAACTCTCCTGTAATTAACTTGAAAACTATATATAACTAAAATAAATTTTAGGAACATGTCCTACCTTGGATATTTGACATTAAGATGTTATTTTTCTTAAAATATTTCGTGCATATAATAATATTTATTTCTTTATTGGATTGTGGAAATGAAAATGAATATGGTTGTTGGATGTTATGAAAAAAAAGTAACTTAAAAATAATAATTAATTAAATAAATAGAAAAATAATAATATTTTAATATTATAAAGAGTGAAGGCTAATCTAATGTAAACTTCAAGTTTAAGTGATTAGCTAATAGTAAAAAAAAAAAACTACCTATTAATCAAAATTCAAAGAATAAGATAGCCAATCCAATACCAATGCTAAGTGGCTTTATTTCACGTTGAGCATTGTTTCAAGTCTCAATAACTATTATTTTGCTATAACTAACTTTGAGTAGTAAATATAGTCTAGTTTATCTCAACAATAATGGTATATGTTTGATCAAGTATATCCTTATGAAACAAGCTCAAGTGTTATAATTCAGAGATTTAAACGAATATAATTTCCTACTAAATTATAGTATGTTATTAGTATTAAATTATTGTTAGATTGTAATAATAGTTCATTAGAATCCGTTTACCTTAAGTATTATTAAGTTTGTTTTATGAATAAAATATTTCAACTATTACTTAGATAAATATGTTAACCCATAAATTTTTTTTTTTATCAAATGTTAGCCCATAATTTTAGTTTTACCTAAGTTCTATATTTTCTATAGAAAATAGTTAAGAAATTAAGTTCTATTATTAGATATTAATTCTTGCAAATATATTTTAGTAGTAAATAGTAAGTGTTTAATCTTTATTTTAAACGTTGTTAAGTTCAATATCTATCATATGAAGAGAATTTTCCTATATATTTTAATAGGTTTTGATATATTTATATATTTATGCTCTTAAGGTTTTAATTTTAAAATAAAGTAATATGTTGATTGTTTATAAAAGGATTTTGTTATGTACAAGCAAATCTGTAAACCGATCTGTGTACCAATATTATTGCCTTCATATCCAAAATTCAAATTCGCACCCTTTTCATTGAAATCTAACTTTCTAACCAATCACATTGGATTGATGCACGTATTAGTTTGCAAAATCGCTGACAACCAGATATTTTCTTTATTAGATTTAAGCCAAATATTTTCTTACTAAATTGAAATATGTTATTAGTTTCAAATTATTTTTTGATTATAATATTAGTTCAACGAGGATTGAATTTTAAGTATGGCTAAGTTTAATTAAAATAGATTTTATTGTCATTGTGTAGATTTGATAAAATTATTATATTATAGTTATAAGTAGATGTAAGGAAATATATTAAGAATATTTAATTGATGTTAGTATTTATTAAATTTCTTATAAAATTGAATAATGTTGATTACAAGAAATAAGTCTATTTTAAGAAATTAGATTTTTACAACTTGTTTAGTGTAGTTTTGATTATTTTACTAAAGTATAGTTTTAAAGTAAAATGTGTTATTAGTATTTTATTAATTTTGGGATATTAGTATTTAATGTCTTTTATATAAAACATAATATATATTAAATTATTCTCCACAATATGTATTGATTTAGTAGAATGTTACGACATGTTATTCTTGAAACATTAATGATATTAATATTTTGTATAGGTGACGAGCTATAGGTGAGATTCAGAAAGCAGCACAACCAGATAAATAATTTGTTCACAAATTAGGATCATCACATTTTAGTTTATTATAAATTATATTAGAACAAGTTCTTTAGCAGCCATTTTTATGTACCACTCATACAAGTATGTCACATAGCATATCACACGATTATGTCATTCATCATAATGTTTATATGCATAAAGTTACAATTATATATTTTCGTTTGTATATGTAATACATCTTATGTCATATAAGACACTTGAACTATTTTAAGGGCAAATGTAAGATAAGATCAAATCAATTAATCAATTTAATTCAGATAGTCATTCGATTTAACCGCACACATATCTCTCGATATTCCTTCCAAGAAGGCGAAGAAAGAGCGCTTTTTATAAGGAAAGAATTCGGCTGTTGAGATCAAGTTCCAACATTATTTGTTATGGGACAAGATATAAGGAAACAATAAGTATGATTTTTATACAATCATCATCATACAAAGTTGCAAGCCCACATAATAATATTATTCTCATCATTAATATATAAAAAAAAATGAATGCTTTCTATTTATATTTACTCATTTTCATTTTATTATGTAAATATTATATTTTTTTTATCTCTTCAAATCATTTTATTAGTTTTCCAGAAAATTTCAAAAATCGATTGACAATGTCATCCAATTATATTATGACAAAAAATGTTTTTCTACTTTCGAGAATATATATATATATATATATGGATTGCTTAAGATTTTTGACAATACTCTATATATTACTAAAATTGAAAAAAGAAAAACATATAAAGTATATCCATATTTGGACAAATATTATGAAATTTATTTTATTTGTGATTTGGATATATGAAGAGATATGTATATAATTTGTATTTTGGGGAGTGGATGTGTCGTGAGAAAATGTTAAAGAGTGGTGCTACTTCACTTGAAGATACATCTCTCGACATCTCCTGATAAGTGCAAATTTTTTTAATATCTTTTTTATATAAATATTTCTTCCTTTATTTTTTTAATATTCATAAATATTTTTTAAAAAGAATTCACAATATTATTGAAAAATACTTCCTTAATCATTAATTTTTTTTATATTAAAATATTTAGTCAAAAAATTTTGTGTGGTGGTTTAACATTTCTCAATACTAAATTATAAGAAGCGGTGGGCCACTTTGTGTTGGAGGTAATGTGAAAAGAAAAATAGGAAGCTGAGAGGAGTTGACATGTCCCAGTTTTGGCAATATTGTGGAGGGAGGACTGTCCTTTGAATGATGAAGTTGGAGGTTGTGAATGTCTTGCATGTCTGGTTTTTGTGACATGAGTTTGGATGTTTTTGGTTAGTGGGAGTACATGACGTCTTATTGATCTCGTGTTAAAATTTAAAAGGCAACTATATATGCACATCTTTAATGGGTGACACAACATCATGCTGTCTTTGAGCTACGAACTATGCATGTTTGTTGATATCTTGTGCTACACTTTGGTATTAATGCATATAAATGGAGGAGGTTGATGGAGAGTGTATGATGTCCCTATAATTACATTATGTTGGCCGTTACCATAAGCTATCTATAGCACGATCTTGTTCCTAATTTCTTGTGAGTTCTATTATATAGTCATTTTTACGTACTTCTTGTACACTTTATTGATATGGTTTGTAATAGTCTGAAATTTCTAAGATGGAGTTTTTACTTGAGTTTCTTTTTAAAAGGAATTTATTAGAAATATATTTTCTAGGAAAATAGAGTTGAAGACTTAAATGAGAATTATGAGTTAAGTAAGGTGAAATCATGAATTTTAAGAAACATTATAGAAGGACCTTTGAGACTTGGAACAATGTATCAACTAGAGAAATTCAATTTGAACTTAGAAGAAGTTGAATTTTCAAAAATTAGGGTATAAATGCAAGAGGAAGTGATAGAATCAAATATCAAATACTTGGTGCCTGAAATAGGTATTCTCGGATTAGTCTGTCGAGTTTTAGTGTAATGAGCATGAGTTACTCATATGAGGTCCAAATGAGATTATTCTAATTCATATAGAATTCTAAGAGACAGATATAAAACTTTTATGTTTTAAGTTTTTGAAAATTTAGACGGGATCAATGAAATAGACTAAAATTGGGGCATGTGATGAAATATGTAACTGGTTTTGAAGTTTTCAGTTATCTTGACATGTGTAAGAATAGTTGGCAAGTGATGAGGAGTTGATCTAGAAGTTTAGTTAGCTTGTTTTTGTGATGGAAACACAAGGGAACCAAAATTTGCTGATAGGTAACTAAGTGAATCTAGATTAGACTCTATCCTAACTAAACCAAGAAGTGGCCTTCTAGAACATGTCAAATGGAGTCTTAGGAGGTTTATCATGTAACTAAATGGGTTAGGAGGAGGCTGGGGGGCGTTGCATACTAGGAGAGGGCTGGAAAGGGTTGGTTCATGCATGGTTAGGTGAGATGTCACCTCATGACTTATCTGATCAGCTCCCTTCTCAACTATTAATCAAATTAGCTGCAAAAATATCTCAAATGTTAGCCATCGGATGATCCTTTTAGCTACAAAGCCTAGGATCTTGGAGGATTAAGTTTAATCATGAGATTTTTTAGGATGGACACCTCATGCACCAATAGGTAGCCGGTTACACCCATTCCCCTTCATCTCTTCTTTCCTTCATGTGCGTCGACCCCTTCCCTATAAATAGGTGTTGGAGAGCATTCTAACTCTCTTTAGAAGAATAGTACACATTCCACTTGAAAGAAGACTAAGAAAAACCCTCTTAAGTCCCTAAACTTCCACACGTCCTTTAAGTGAGCTAAGTAAGTGTTCTTGAGGAGAAAACTTGTAAGGAGTGGTTTGATCACTTCTAACAAGTTTTGTAGAACTTGTAAATCCACATTATAGCTTAACTTTAGCTTGAAAATGGCTTATTTGAGTAGTTGAACTATGCATGCTAGTATTGGACCCTTAAAATCTTGTTTAAGTGATAAAATGGAATCTAAGTATGTTTGGATTGGTTTTGTTATGGAAATGTGTTACATAAAATTAGAAAAACCTAAATTTATGTTTTAATAAGTAAAAATAAGGTTTATGTAAAAGAATAGCATGATTTAAGTTGAAAAACCCTATGAACCGTGACTCGCTCGACCCTTGCTTGACCTGTGGATCGAGCGAAGAACAAATAAGACCGTTCGCTAGACTATCGCTCGATATTCTGCTCGAGCGAGTGGCAATCCGAGACTTCTCTTGACCCTCACTCGATATCCTGCTCGAGCAAGTGACAACCCGAGACTTCGCTTGATACTCGCTCGAGCGAAATGCCCTGTTTGCTTAAATTCAGGATTTTTCCTTAGATAAAGGCGGATAATTCAAGTACGAAGAGTTATCTGTGAAAAATAAGTATAGTTTATATGATATATGTTGTATTGGATGTGCATACAACATAAAGTTTAAGAATACATACATGTCCCAGTATGTGATGGATTTTAAGAAAGAGTGGCATGGCATGTATATGTGAAATACTCATAAGAATAAGAAAGGAACAACTACGAATAATAACTATGAATAAGTTAGTCACGTCGTGACGGGGACGGCGAGACGTAACGCCGGATGACTGACGTGCCAATAGAGACGATGATACATAATGTCTGTCGTATGATGAGAATATATATTGTCATCACGGGGACGACGATACGTAATACCCGTGAGAATGACATGACTAGCGGAGACGGCGATACGTAACGCCTGCTATGCTAAGTATGTTCCGTGTCAAGACAGGGACGACGATACGTAACACCAGGAAGATTAATACGAGACTCATCACAACGGGAATGGCGAGATGTAACGCTCGGATGACTAATGAGTTATATGTGATAGGGACGGCGATACGTAACGCCCATAAAAAATAAGAAGTAAATAAGATTTTTAATGAAATGGTGATAAGTCCTCATAAGAATGCATACCTGTTTAAGTTAAGTAAAGGATAAATTATGCATAAGTCACATGGAATATATTTTGAGTTATGTCATTTTTTCGATTCTCTAGGAATATAAATATTTGCCTATGTCTATGCTCTTTTAAGCTAAATGTGTATTTACTGAGATTTCTAAGGAAATCTCACTCTTTTGTGGTTCTATATTTATTTCTTGTGCATATAAACTATACATAGGGTTTGATGGCAAACAAAGGGAAAGCCCTAATGCTGCAAGAGACTCAGAGGAGTCCTGAAGGACCCTCTAGTTATAATCCCTATGTAGTTTCGCTTTTGCTTCCTTGGGACCTCCTATCTATGACTAGTCGATGAGATTTTGGAGTCACGGTACATCCACTTTTTCTGAGGAAGAGCGACGTACAGGATGCTGCTTAATTTTAGGATTAGACGGTTCTCTGTCCATATGTGGGGTTTACACGACACTACAGGGACAATATCTCCAGCGAGACTTTTATCTTAATTTAGATATGTTTCGCTATAAGAGGGAATTTTTTGAAATGAAGAAGGAACCTAAGTGACTTTAAGGATGGTCCTTTGATATGTGATAAGTATTTTGGTTAACTCTGATAACAGTTTGGGTTTGTATATATAACAATACAATATTTGGTAATGAATGAATGGTGTGGATATTATAAGTATACTTTTCTCCATGTGATCTTTAGAAACTTTTTATATTTTAGACCTGATCCGTTGCGAATTTTATTGACATATGCTAGTAAGATTAGATGCATACATTAAATTATTGTTATGCACGACAGTGAGTAGCCTAATGTTACTTATCTTGACACATTGGTTTACGTTAACTCCTAGACGTAAATTAGGGGCGTCACATAGTTGATTAAAAAATTATTTATATAAAAAAAGTGATGTAGCTAATAACAGTAATGGGGTGTACAAAAAGTATGCAAAAATGACTGCATATAGTTTTTCATTTTTTTTCTTCTCATCTCCATACATGATGCTTCCACACATTCTATAGCACTATTTCATTTGCTTATTAGTTCTATCAACCTAAAGCAATGGTTTTTCTTTTATTAATTGCAATATAATTATGAAGAAAAAGTAAACTAATTTGCCAAACAAATTTTATGAAAAAAAAAAGATTTGATAAATGGTGTCACAGATGTACTATACATATTGTTGATATATTGGATTAAAAATATTTAAGTTTACGAACCTAAACTTGAATAAATTAATATATGTCGTGTAGAAATATTTGCGCGTGCAATCTATGTCAAATTTCAAGAAAAAATGTGTTACCAAAAGGAGAAAGCTAGTCCCACCATGTTATGTTCTCCCATTTTCAGATCCTGCTTGATGTGGCATTCAGTTGACTGACTTATTAGAATAAAAATGCCATATCTCCATTTTTCTCTCCCTTCTTCCCAAAAACATTCATTCTTTTCCCTCCCATCGCCCTACATCTCGAAAACCCTAACTAAAACACATCTTCATGTGCCTCCTTCTCCCTCCCCTCTTCCTATATCTTGAAAATCCTAATTTCTTCTAAAAAAACCCACCATCTTCTACCTCTTGAAAACAAACTGCCTTTTTCTCTTTCCCCTCTCGCTGCATCTTGAAAACTCTAACTTTTTCAATCCATCTCTCTCCTTCTGAAAATGCTATCTCTTCTCCTTACATTTTCCAGCTGAAGTCGAAGCGCGAAGCTTACCACTAGCCTATCATTTCCCTGTATTTATAGGGCTGAGTAAAAGTCCAACTATCTAACCCCGATTTTGACAAGTCGGAGTCAGATTTTTTTTCCTCTTTAAAGTCAAAGGCGGAGGTGGAGGTTTGCCGACTCCGATCAGGTTTGACTCCCATCTAGTGGATTCTATCTATCACTGTAGGATCCCTATTCAAGATCACTGCAATTCATTTTCGGGCGGCTATAGGATGGATGACCGCCTATAGGTGGTAGGGTAAGGTTGGTGGTATTGCTTAGATTGCGCCAAATCTTCCTAACCGCGCGCAATCCGACTTCGACTCCAACTTTGAATCCAACTCCAACTTCGACTACATACACTACAAGAAAATTATTTATCTGTGACCAGTTATTTCGTACCAAAAGACTATTTTCTATTAAAAGGAGTGTGTTTGCAGTAAATAGTCATCTTTGCTGCAAATAATTCATCACAAATACTGATTTTTCTTGTAATGATATCCGACTCTGATATTTAGCATTTAAATGTAAAAATATATGTATTTTCATATATATTTTATATAACTATTACTTATATAGATAGATAATTAAATTAAATAATAGTATGAACTAATTATTATTTTCAAATAATCTACTCATAATATAATAGACATATATAAAAGTATTGTAAACTAATGTAATAGCTTGTAGTACTAAAATATAAACACTAATATATTAAAAGTTACTAATGCAATAATTTGTAATATTAATATATAAAGATTTAAAGACAAATATATAAGCAATAATATATTTTTAAAATATCATAATGTATCATAAACTAGTGTAGTAATGTATAATACTGTTGCTCAGATGACTAATACAAGAGCGGTGGTGAATTGAGTTATATTAAAAAATTAATACTTATAAACCAAATATACAATATAAAATATAAACAGAATATGAAGCAGTAGGAAATATAAAAAGTAAAGGTAAAAAGACGCAAACTCAGTATTTTAACGAAGTTCAGCCCTACTGCCTACGTCCTAACCTCAAGCTACCCCTTAAGAATCCCAAATTCACGATTCAATCTCTTTCAGGTGGAGATAGAAACCTATTATACCTTTGAACAACATTGCTATAAAGAATCCGTGTAAAACACCCTCTACACTTGCAATCACCTCACACTTAGTGATTCAACTATTCCCTGTGTAGAATACCTTCTACACACACAAGGGTTATACGCACCCTCTTATAAATACAAAAGCTAATAGTGGGTAAGTTATCAAAATACACTTCTCAATGAGTAAGATAAAAACAATACAGTGCAACTTATATCTCTCTCACAATGAACAAGAATTAAGGCACAAAACTTAGAAAAGAGAGAATGAGAGTTTTGAAAGAATGATACAAAACTTAGCAATTGATGTGTAAGCTCTTGTTGTAATTTTTGCAAAACTAAAATGAGCTATTTATAAGCAAATGAGTCTTCTTATTCAAATTTGAAAAGGTTTACATGTCAAATAAGAGTACTATTCACTTTTCAAAAGATTCAAATAAAAAATATCTCATTTTTATATTTGTCAAAGACAGCTCCATTCATTTTTCAAAGAAATTAAACCTAATTTTTTATTTTTCATACATGACAAAATGAGCATGATTTATTTTTCAAATCAAATCACATTCTTTTTGCATATGTCAAAAAAACACACAACCACCTTTCAAGATTTTCAAACAAATCATCTATCTTTTATATTTGTAAAAAAAACACACAACCACCTTTCAAGATTTTCTAACTAAATCATCTATCATTTGCATTTGTCAAGAAAATACACAACCACCCTTCAAGATTTTCAAACAACACATGCACATATAAAGATGACAATCAATCATATTATAAATTCAAATTTTTATGCATATGTGGAAAAATAATAATAATTTTTCAAATTAAATATTTTAATAAAGTTATACAAATGTAAAAAATACAATTTTATACTTTATGAGAAAATATTAATTTTGAGCCTTAATCCAATTTCAAATTTTAAGAGATGTACAAAATTACTCTATAAGCTTCATTTGTAGACTTGTTCTTCTTTTTACTCATGCTTAAATTCTTGATGTGCTTAACTCTCTTCATGCGTAGACAACTTGAGCTTAAGTATTGAATTTACTTGGGCTCTACAAATACTAATGTATAAAGACTAATATATATATACTAATATATTAGAAGTTACTAATGTAATAACTTGTAATACTGATGTATAAAGTTATAAATACCAAATTTTTGAAATAATATACTTATAATATAGTAGACATCTACTAAGATTAATGTATCATAAGCTAATGTAATAACTTCTAGTCTTGTATTAGTCATAGACCCTATATATAGTCATAGACTATAACTTATATAGATTGATAATTAAACTAAATAACAATATGAGCTAATTATTGTTCTTAAATAATCTACTCATAATATAATAGACATATATTAAAGTATTACAAACTAATATAATAGCTTTTAATACTAATATATCAATATTAATATATTATAAGTTACTAATGTACATTAATAGTAATACTAATGTATAAAGATTAATATATATCTACTAATGTATAATAACATTTAATACTAATGTACAAACAACAATCTATACTAACATATAATATTATTATACTAATGTATAATATTAGTTACTATTGTATAAACATCAATGTATTATAAGTTACTAATGTATAAACACCAATGTATTCCAAAATAATATACTTATAATATTTATAACATAAATTCTAATTAAATTAAATATTAATATGAGCTAATGTTCCCAAATAATCTACTTATAATATAATAGGCATATACTAATGTATTATAAACAAATATAATAACTTGTAATACTAATATATTGTTGCCCAAATGACTAACACAAGAGCGGGGGTGAATTGAGTTATATTATAAAAATTAACACTTATAAATCAAATACATAATATAAAATATAAACAGAATATAAAACAATAAGAAATGTAAAGAGTAGGGTAAGAAGAAGCAAACTCAGTATTTTTACAAGATTCAGCCCCACTGCCTACGTCCTCGCTTCTAGCAACTCCTTGAGAATCTCAAATTCACTATTCAATCTCCTTTAGGTAGAGATAGAAACCTATTACACTTTTGAGCAGCACTGCTTCAAAAAATCCGTGTAGAACACCCTCTACACTTCCAATCACCTCACACTTGGTGATTCAACTATTCTCTGTGTAGAACACCTTCTACACACACAAGGGTTATACACACCCTCTTATTGATACAAGAGTTGATACTGGGTAGACTATCAAAGTACACTCCTCAATGAGTGAGATAGAAACAATACAACGCAACCTATATCTCTCTAAAAAAGAATAGGAATTAAGGTTCAAAACTTTAGAAAAGAGAGAACGAGAGCTTTGAAAGAATGATGCAAAATTTAGCAATATGTATAAGCTCTTGTTCACATTTTTGCAAAACTCAAGTGAGCTATTTATAGACAAATGAGTTTTCAATTTCAAATATGAAAAGATTCACATGTCAAATAAGAGCACTATGCACTTTTTAAAAAATTCAAATAAAAGTATTTCCTTTTTGCATTTGTCAAAGACAACTCCATTCATTTTTCAAAGAAATCAAACCTCATCTTTTATTTTTCATACATGACAAAATGAGCATGATTTATTTTTCAAACCAAATCATCTTTTTTTTGCATATGTCAAAAAAACACACAACCACCCTCTAAGATTTTAAAAAAAAAAATCATCTACCTTTTGCATTTGTCAAAAAACACACAACCACCCTTTAAGATTTTCAAACAAAATCATCTACCTTTTGCATTTGTCAAAAAAATACACCACCCCCCTTCAAGACTGTCAAACAAAATATGCACATGTCAAATATGATAATCAATCATCTTATAAATTTAAATTTTTATATAAAAAAATATAATTTTCGAAATTATTTTGTTTGATGATGTTATGCACATGTGAAAAACATAATTTTCAAAACTAAGACATTTAAAAATGTCTTGCATATGTGAAAAAAGTAATTTGATATTTTATGAGAAAAAAGAGTAATTTGGAGCCTTAATCCAATTTCGAATCTTATCAAAAGATGTACAAAAATAATCTATGAGCTTCATTTGTAGACTTGTTCTTTTATGCTTGATGTGCGCTTCGCTTCATTGCGTAAATAATTTGAGTTTGAGACTTGAATTTATTTGTTATCATCAAAATCTACACGTAGATACGAAATTTGAAACCTTGGATTCAACAATCTCCCCCTTTTTGATGATGACAAATACTTAGTAGAATTTTGAGACTTGCAGTAATGTCTAAGTTCCCCCTGAGAATATGCGTTAGTTTTTCAAGTAATAGATAAACATAATTCCAGCATATATAACAGAGTTAAAAATCTAAATATTTACGTCCAAAACTTCTCTCCCTTTTGGCATCATTAAAAAGGAATCATAATTAGCTCAATAAGACATTTTCTTACAATAACCAATAGACAAATAAAACGGTGCGTTAGTAGAGACTGTAGAGAATTCGGTACGGAGCCATGCGTGTTCGACAAAAACTGCAAAGGTTGATGCCTAACTCCCGTGTCCGACAAAAACTGCAAAGGCTGGAGGCCTAACTTTATTAATTCGGTGTGGAAAGAGATTTAAATCTGATTGATGTTGTTGACAAATAAGATATGAAGGCTTTCGATTTCTGTTTAAATGATCATTTTCACCCACCGAATGCTAAAACAAATCTCACATTGCTCATTGATCAAGTATCTGTTTATCCAAAACGATAGAATGGCCGAGAAAATTTCGTCTAATAATCTTCTAGATTTAAATCAGGAACCATCTCAACAAGTCATTTTATCTCCTGAGGTTGTCAACACCATGATAGAAGCAGAGATGCATTTTTCTAGTAGGACTGATTTTGAGGTTGTTGCAGCATCAAGAACTCTCAGTGCTGAATTGCTGCCTCTGTTACGACCATGTCTCGAAAATTACTAGCGAGGGCAAATGAGGTTGATCGACTTAACAATCAAATATCTGTTCTGCATAAAAAACTTGCAAATAAAGGTAGAAAGAATAAGAGGTTAAAGCAAGAAAATAAAGATTTGACGGAATTAGCTCGTGTTCTGAAACTTCGAATAGAGGAATTGGAACGAGTGAGAGTTCAAGCACAGAGTCAACATCAGCAGATAATGACAGCATTTCACGAGAGAAACAAGGACAATTTTAATTAATCTCGCTGGTTTAATTCGGTAACTTTTGACAATATGCTTCCGGTATATCTTGTAAGCTTGATTAAGTAAGATTTAAAGATATGACAATTTGTCTTCTATTTATTTCAATCTTTATAAAAGCAATCCTTAGTTGTATCTAATCTGCATCAAATCTTCTTCTCATTTCTGTAGTTCATCTTCATTCTCACTTTACAAAATTTCAATGGCTCATCAATTTTCCTTCAATGCTTCTCGTGATCAAGATATGAGGTATTCTTCATCTCAAACTATTTCCTGCATCTATTGTAGGCGCCATGAAGTAACAAAACATTGATTTGACTAATAAATCAGATCATGATGCCATTTACGAGCTTTTGAGTCTCGGAACTCGATACTCATAATCCATTAGCGCTTTTTCCGCTCGGTTGCAGTCCAAAACCCTCGAGATAGAGAAGTTTAATGAGAAGATCGATGTTCTTTAACGACTTGTTCAAGAGTCTAACAGAAAAATAGTAAACTTAAAGCAACAGAATAAGGATTTAAAATCCTTATTTACCTCTCATTTCGATTGCCTAATCCTTTAGATAAGGATGGCATAATGATCTATGAGGAGCAAATGCATTTGAATGATGAGGCTAAACGTCTCAAGTTTTTGTAGGTCATTTGAGATAATGGAATAAAAATATCTAGCAAATATTCATGGCATGCATCATTCCTATTTCTCTTCTAATCATGCATAGTCTATCTTCTGGTAGGGGTTTTGTAAAAATGTCTGCCAATTGATTGTGTGTACTTGTGAATTCTAATACAATATCACATTTCTGCACATGATCTCTAAGAAAATGATATCTAATTTCAATATGTTTGGTCCTAGAATGTTGTATTGGATTCTTTGAAACATTTATAACACTAGTATTATCACATTTAATAGGAATATGATTGTACATAAGTTTAAAATCCTCAAGTTGTTGCTTCATATAAAGAATTTAAGCACAACAACTACCTGCAGCAACATACTCTGCCTCAGTAGTAGATAATGCAACAGAATTTTGCTTTTTACTAAATCATGAAACAAGTGCACGACCTAAAAAATGACATGTTCCACTAGTACTTTTTTTATCAACTTTGCAACCAGCATAATCCGCATCTGAATAACTGATAAGATCGAAAGAAGTGTGCTTAGGATACCATAACCCTAGGTCAATGGTACGGGCAAGATATATAAAAATACGCTTGACTGCAATCAAATGAGATTGTTTTGGAGATAATTGAAAACGTGTACATAAACGTACAATGAACATAATATCAGGTCTACTAGCTGTCAAATATAATAAACTACCGATCATACATCGATATACCTTTGAGTCAATTGGCTTACCGCTTTCATCTTTATCAAGTTTGGTGGTTGGATTCATTGGTGTTCCAATTACCTTCGCACCTTCCATCTCAAATTTTTTGAGTAACTCTTTGATATATTTTGACTGATTAGTGAATGTTCCACTTTTTGTTTGCTTGATTTGCAATTCAAAAAATAAATTAAGAATTCCATCATGCTCATTTCAAATTCTTCCTACATGCTCTTAGCAAAATCTTGGCACATATTTTCATTAGTAGCACCAAATATTATATCATCAACATAAATTTGAACTAGAAGAATATCATCCTGTTCATATTTGATGAAAAGAGTTGTATCGATCTTTCCTCTTGAAAAACCTTTTTCAATCAAGAAACTACTAAGCCGCTCATACCAAGCTCTAGGAGATTGTTTGAGTCCATATAATGCTTTTGCGAGCTTAAAAACATGATTGGGAGAAATATAATTTTCAAAACCTGGAGGTTGCTCAACATATACCTCTTCATTTATAAACCATTTAAGAAAGCACTTTTAACATCCATTTGAAAAAGTTCGAAATTTTTATAACATGTATATGCAAGTAACATTCGAATAGCTTCTAATCTTGCGATAAGTGCATACGTTTCATCATAATCGATTCCTTCCTCTTGATTGAAACCTTGGACTACAAGTCGAGCCTTGTTTCTAGTGATGATTCCAGACTCATCTTTCTTATTTCTAAAAACCCATTTTGTTCCAATAACAACATGATTTTTAGGCCTAGGAACAAGTGTCCATACATTATTTCTTTCAAATTGATTTAGCTCTTCTTGCATAGATAGAATCCATGACTCATCAATAAGTGTTTCATCAATATTTTTTGGTTCAATTTGAGATAGAAACGCAGTGTGATTACAAATATTTCTAAGAGATGATCGAGTACTTACACCCCGTGAAGGTTCTCCTAGAATTTGTTTCACTGGATGATCTTTCACATGTTTCCACTGTTTGGTTGCATCTTGTACTAAATCTTGATGAGTTTTCCTGATGTCTCCATGTTGGACTTTTTCCATTGTATTCTCTTTGCGAGATTGAGACTATTTGTGTTATTTGTACCTTCTGATTCTTCATCAATAGATTTCTTGGAGAGTAGAGGGCTAGATTCATCAAATACTACATGCATAAATTCTTGTACAGTCAAACTCTTTTTTTTTAATACTCTATAAGGTTTACTATTTGTTGAATACCTAAAAAAGATACTTTCATCAGATTTTGCATCAAACTTTCCTAAATTATCTCCGTCATTGAGTATAAAACATTTACATCCAAATACATGAAAGTAACCAATATTGGGCTTTTTCTCATTCCAAAGCTCGTAAGGGATTTCATCTAATTTAGACCTTAATATAACTCTATTTATAACATAACATGCAGTACTTACTGCTTCGGCAAAAAATAACTAGGTAAACTATTTTCATTAAGCATTGTTCTTGCCATTTCTTGAAGAGAACTATTCGTCCTCTCTACTACCCCATTTTGTTGAGGAGTTCGAAGAGTAGAGAAATTATACAGAAAACAACTTTCATCACAAAAGACTCAATATCTTTATTGACAAACTATTTTCCCCTATCATTTTGGATGTTTGAAATAGTATAGCCCTTTTTATTTTGAATTCTCTTGCATAACTTGGTAAAGGCATTATGTACCTCATCTTTATGAGCGAGAAAGATGACCCAAATATATCTAGAGAAATCATCAATAAAAACAAATGCATAATATTTTCCTCCCAGACTCACGACTCTGTTTGGTCCAAAAAGGTCTATGTGTATTGGTTGCAAAGGTCTAGAAGTGGAAATATGTTTCTTGATTTTGAAAGAAGTTTTTGTTTGTTTACCAAACTGGCATGCATCACCGATTTTGTTTTTAAAAAAGTTTGTTTTTGGCAAACCTCTTACAAGATCATTTTTTGAAAGTTTGGAAATAAGTTCCATATTTGCATGATCTAACCTTCTATGCCATAACCAACTATTTTCATGTTGAGCTGATAAACAAATAGTATCTTGTGAAGCAATTTCTTCAAATTCAATTGTATAAACATTATTGTTTCTAATAGCAATAAAACAAATATTGCAATCATGATTATTCAAAATAATGCACTTATTCTTTTTGAAGATAACTGTAAATCCTTTATCACATAATTGACTTATACTTAAAAGATTATGTTTTAGACCTTCAACAAGTAGAACATTTTTAATTATGAGAGAAGACTTATTACCAACTTTACATATTCCCACGATCTTCCCTTTTGAATTGTCTCCAAATGTCACGTGTCCTTATTCTTTAGGAGTAAAATCAATGAACTTAATTTTATCTCCTGTCATGTGTCTTGAGCATCCGCTATCTAAAAACCATCTTGTTTTACTCACACAAGACTTCATGCATACCTACAAAAACAATTAAAATAATTTTTCTTAGTACCCATGTTCTTTGGGTCATTTATTTATTAGTATTAGAAAAAATAAGATTATTTGGTACCCATATGGCCCGAATAGTCATTGTATGTTTTCTTCTAATAGGACAAGCATGATAGTTATGACCATTTCTATTGCAAAAATTATAAATAATATGTAACATACTTGAAGAACTTGAGTGATTGTAATAATGTCTTTCTTTGACAAATCTCTTTTTAGGAAAAAAATTTTGAAAATCTGATTTTGATTTAATGGGTTTATCAAATAAACTTTTATAGGGTTTGAGTTTTTCTTTTGGTATGCATGCCAAACCTATCTTATCAAAAATACATATTTGATTACCAAAAAATTTTTCGAAATTTCTTTTTCCATTTGTGAAATTTTCAACAATCTTTTCTAAATTAGCTACTTTCTTTTTCAGTTCATCATTTTCATCTTTTGAAACTATATTTTCTTTTCTTGAAACATCAATTTCATTTATTAAAGAAAAATTTTTCTTTTTCAAAGCGGTATACTTAATACCCAATTTTTCAAATTCCTTATATACCTCTTCCAAAGTATTTTGCAATTTTTCATAAGAGGGATTTTCAAGATTTGTTACCTCAAGATCATCTTTAGCCATAAGACAAAGATTTGCAGATTCTTCATTACTTGCGTTGCTGTCTGAGCTACTTGAATCATCATCCCATGTAGCTTTCATTGCTTTCTTGCCTTTGTATCGATCTTTCTTTAGCAGAGGACAATCTACCTTGATATGTCCTAGCTTTTTACATTTATAACAAATTACTGAATCATTTTTACCTGTATCTTTGTTGGAATATTTTTTGAAAGATTTCCTTGAAGAAACTTTATTTTTCAAGAATCTCTTAAATTTTCTTGTGATCATTGCAATCTCTTCATCTTCATCACTTTCACTTTCATGAGGAACGACTTTGAGTGCCAAACTCTTCTTTTGCTTTCCTTCTTCTTTTCCTCTTTTCAATGTGTACTCATGGGTAATAAGTGACCCGATGAGTTCATTTACTTCGAATTTTTTAAGATCTCTAGTTTCAAAAATCGCCGTTACTTTTGATTCCCAACGTTTTGGCAAGGAGTTGAGAATTTTCCTTACTATCTCCAAGCTGAAATAAACTTTACCAAGAGATGTCAAACTATTTATAATATTAGTAAAACAAGTATGCATAGAAGAGATAGATTCATCATCATTCATTTTGAATATTTCATATTCATGCATAAGAATATAAATTTTTGATTCTTTGACTTGTGAAGTTCCTTCATAGGTTACTTCCAGGTTATCCAAATTTCCTTTGCTGTCCTGCAAGTCATTATTCTGTTAAATTAATTACTATTGAGAGCATTATATAGAAAATTCATAGCCATTACATTCACAGTATAAAGTCTATCGTCTTCGTGATCAAACTCTTTCTTTTCCTTTTTGACCTTTACTCCATCAACAGTTTTTGTTGGAATATAAGACTCATTTACAATACATTTCTAGATTTCTCGACCTTGAGACTGAAGAAATATTCTCATTTTAGCTTTCCAGAAAATATAATTATCTCAACAAAATAGCGGAGGTCGACTACTGGATTGACCTTCAACGAAAGTAGCTGTAATGTTAGCCATATGATCTTAACTCAACAGATAGTTAATCTTATAACAGAGTCTTTGCTCTGATACCAATTGTTGCCTAAATGACTAATACAAGAGGAGGGTGAATTGAGTTATATTATAAAAATTAACACTTATAAATCAAATACACAATATAAAATAGAAACAGAATATAAAGCAGTAAGAAATGTAAAAAGTATGGTAAGAAGAAGCAAACTCAGTATTTTTACAAGGTTCAGCCCCACTGCCTACGTCCTTGCCTCAAGCTACCCCTTAAGGATCCCAAATTCACTATTCAATCTTCTTTAGGTGGAGATAGAAACCTATTACACTTTTGAGCAGCACCGCTCTAAAAATCCGTGTAGAACACCCTCTACACTTCCAATCACCTCACACTTGGTGATTCAACTATTCCCTGTGTAGAACACCTTCTACACACACAAGAGTTATACACACTCTCTTATTGATACAAGAGTTGATAGTAGGTAGACTATCAAAAGTACACTCCTCAATGAGTGAGATAGAAACAATACAGCGCAACATATATTTCTCTAAAAAAGAATAGGAATTAAGACTCAAAACTTTAGAAAAAAGAGAATGAGGGTTTTGAAAGAATAATGCAAAACTTAGTAATAGATGTATAAGCTCTTGTTCTCATTTTTGCAAAACTCAAGTGAGCTATTTATAGACGAATGAGTTTTCAATTTCAAATTTGAAAAGATTCACATGTCAAATAAAAGTACTATTCACTTTTCAAAAAAATTCAAATAAAAGCATGTCCTTTTTGCATTTATCAAAGATAACTCCATTCACTTTTCGAAGAAATCAAACATAATCTTTTGTTTTTCATACATGACAAAATGAGCATGATTTATTTTTTAAACCAAATCATCTTCTTTTTGCATATGTCAAAAAAACACACAACCACTATTTAAGATTATTAAACAAAATCATCTACCTTTTACATTTGTCAAAAAAACACACAACCACCTTTTAAGATTTTCAAACAAAATCATATACTTTTTACATTTGTCAAAAAAACACACCACCCCCCTTCAAGACTTTCGAACAAAATATGCACATGTCAAATATGATAATCAATCATCTTATAAATTCAAATTTTTATATAAAAAATTATAATTTTCGAAATTATTTTATTTGATAATGTTATGCACATGTGAAAAACATAATTTTCAAAACTAAGATATTTAAAAATGTCTTGCATATGTGAAAAAAGTAATTTGATGTTTTATGAGAAAAAAAAGTAATTTGGAGCTTTAATCTAATTTCGAATTTAATCAAGAGATGTACAAAAATAATCTATGAGTTTCATTTGTAGACTTGTTCTTTTATACTTGATGTGCGCTTTACTCCATTGCGTAAATAATTTGAGCTTGAGACTTGAATTTATTTGTTATAATCAAAATCTACACGTAGATACGAAATTTGAAATATTGGATTCAACATATATAAACACTAATGTATTATAAGTTACTAATGTAATACTAATATACTATAGTTTAATAATTTATAATTTTCATTAATCAATAGTATAATACAAGTTTAAATATTAACAATTATATCTAAACTCTAAAGTTTTCATATATATTTTATATAAATATAAATCTATAATCAATGTATAAGTCTATAATAATTAATAAATGATAAATCATGTAATATAATTATACCATAACTATATTAAGCCATTGCCTTGTACTTAGGAAGTTAAGAGTTATCAGTTAACTGTTAAGTGCCTAGTAGCCTGAGTGAAACGCCATTTTGACTCCAACCAAGAGCCCAAAGGCCCATAAATCCAACCCTCAACATCTAATTAGTAATCAATCTCACTTCAATTTTTGATAATCAACTCTTCTTCTTTGAAAACCCTAGCCCTACTATGGCGCTGCCCCAACCTTGACTTCACCCACCACGCCGTCTTTGGCTCTGAAGATTCAACGCAAGGTCATCAGCCCTAAGTATCCTAAGATCCTTTAGTTTCTTCACAAGTATCGTATTTTACGTCTGTGGCATTATCGACTTCTTTATCATTATTTGAAAAGCTGGGTATGGAAGTGTATGAATGCTAATATCTACTATATTTGTCGTTGTGGAAGTCTCTAGGGGGTCGTTGGTGCCTGTCTAATTTTATTCATTCATTTGGTTATTTTATACATGATTCAAAATAAACTCTATATTTTGGGGTCATTCATCTTGGTATCTGAATCAATAAGTACTAATACAATGCTTAAGCTTAGATAATATATGCATAGGGATATTCTAAGTGTACGCGTCTGTGTATTATATTTCAGTTTTAGAATAAATATTGCATGTGTTATTAGTGAATGTAAAAATCTGGGGCTTGATGTATTGAAAAAAACAAAAAAAAAATATAGGGGAAAAGAGAGAAAAAAATACTTAGATCCCGATTATTTAATCTGTGGCATAGATTTTACCAAATGGATAATCTGGTAATATTGTATGATTTATTGGAGTTTGCTGTTTGGAAGGTCTTGTGGCTCTAATGTTGTGGACTGTTTGTAGGCTGTTTGTCTACCATGATAAGAATAAATTTATTTGCAGTAGTCATTAACAAGTATATGAAGATGTTGCTCTGCCATCATTTGGCTTTGGTTATGTAATTTTAATTTGTATGAATGATTTTAGCTCGTAATTTTGGACTTTTGGCTTTAGTTATGTAATTTTAATTTGTTTGAATGATTTTAGCTTGAAACTTTGGACCTTTGACTTTGGTTATTTTTAATTTTTATGAATGATTTTAGCTAGTAATTGGACCTTTAGCTTTGGTTATGTCTTTTTAATTCATATCAATGATTTTAGCTTGTAATTTTGGATCTTTGGCTTTAGTTTTGTATCTTTAATTTGAATGAATTTAATATGAAATAACATTTTTAAAAAATCGATATCGAAGCCCAACTTCGATTATAGTTCAAAATTATAAAATTGAAATGTCAAATGGGGTTAAGAAAAAATCCAATACAAAAGACCAACTCCGACTTCGCTCTAACTAGTCAGAGTCAGAGTTGGATTGGAATCTATAGAAGTCGGAGTCGGCATTAGAGGTTGGATTCAACCTCCGACAAAGTCGGAGTTAAAGGACCCCAGTTCAGATTCCGAAAAGTCGGTGCTCAACCCTATGTATTTTCCAGATAAAATCAAAGCTTGCCACCAACTGAAATCGAAGCTAGATCTCTCCCTGGATTTCGTGTTCTTCAAGTACGTCTTTCTGTCTAATTTTGATTTTTATTATTTTATTCAAGTAAAAATTTTGCACGAAAATTATAGAACTTGTTGTTGAGACTTGTTGTGGTTGAGAAATATGTATGTGGTTCAGACTTTTTGAGAATTTATTTTTGTTTTTTTAAGATATAGCCACAACTAATTTACACAAGAGTTTAATGAACTCATTTGTAGGGCACCAAGTGCTTTACATTTGGACTAAGTAGTCATTTGACTGGAGAACTCAATTAGGCAATTGACTGGAGAGTGGTAGCAATTAAGTGATCATTTGGAAAGTAATGACTGGGTAGCATGCAAAGATCGTTGGGAATTGTAAATGATTTGACTTCATTTTCAAAGTCGAGAAATACAACTTGGGGCCCTAGGATCTGAAAAGTAACTATCTCCCTCTTCGTATTCTTACAATGTCAAGCCTAAAATAAAGGAAATCTCAATTGAATATGCAATAGTTGATGAATGTTCATTGATAATGCTAGATTATTGTTTTTATAATATATGTATATAACCTTCTATAAATATGTGATCATGTCGTTCAACAAGCCTGATACAACCTCGTAATATTGTAGAGTGATGTTGAGAAGATCTTGTCCATTCAGTATATGTTTGGGAGCTTGATCATTGGTTTGGCTCTTCTCTGATTGGTGCTTTAGAGCTACATCTCAGACTTCTCTCATTTCTTCTTCTTTTAATTTATGTTTTATCACTTTTGCATCTATATTTTTGCCAATTGTCATGGTAGCCCCATCTGATGATGAAACTTGCTACTTGTATTTTGGGATATTACACATTCGGTTGAATTCTTTTGAAAGATTTTTTAGGGGGGTTTTTATGCATTTGAGACTATTGAGGGAGTTGTTTGTTGTATTGGATTGGTGGTTGTCTACTTCTTTCTCTCATTATCTCTTTATTTGTTACTCCTCACTTTTAGTTTATTAGTATTTTTTCTTTATCAAGCTTTTTGAGCACTCTCTCTTTATAGTTCACACCTACTCAACTTGGAACGTCAATGATATAAACATCTTTTGATTCATTCATCTGAGAAAATGACAATGAAAACAACAAAGTAACATGGTGACCTATTTCATCGCAGAAGAGTTCCTATCTTCAATATAGTTGCAACAAGAGCCTAGCTATATGTATACACAATTGCACCCAATACAGACTACACTATTATGGTTGCAACAAGAGCTTGGGCTTTTGCCCTACATGACCTCATCGTTTATGGTCTGTCAAATTGTTTTAGCAACAAAACTTTGTGGGTAGTAATGCCTTTTCACTGTCAAGGAAGGTTCACCATCTATTTTTGAGCAAACATGAGTAGCTCATCCTTCTTGTTCAATGTGTCACGATTTTGAAACATGCTGTATAATTTACTAGTTTTTGGAAGTATCCATGTATGTCCTTATGCGTAAAATGTAAATTCTTTTGAGCTAAACAATTTTCAAACCATGATTATTAATTTTCCATGATCTAAACAACTCCAAACATGTCCTTAGTAGTTAGAACAATCTATCAAAACTACAATAGAAGTGGCAAGATTACATTATTATCATTGTGACCAATATTACATAATTGGATATCTTCATACAAAATTAACCAATTATCTTCCAAAAGCATAGCGTTTACCAATCAAGTCATAATGTATACTTGATCAGCTTTGTCCTATAGGGGGCATAAAAAAACAATGTTAAAAGTGGGCAATGTAATTCACTAAAAATATTATCAAAATAATATTTTTTACATTACTTGTAAGTGATGAGCAGTCTATCCAATGCCAAAATAATTCGTATTAATTGAAGGAGTTGCAAAAAATTTTGGCTTATATGTCTAAACTTGACTTTGTTGATCCTAACATTAAAAATATAATTTATAAATAAATAAAATAAGAAACAACAAAAGTATAATACTAAGTAGTGTGCCCAAAAAAACTCCAAAAATGTAGTTATTTTAAATGGAAGATTTTACCTGGGTTTGACGAGCCTCATGTTATGTGTCATTCACAATGCATTCCTCTTGAGTGTGTTGCTTTGCTATACATTAGAAAGAAGAAAATAATTTAGCTTTACACATTTATAATAGGTTGAACCATAAATTCAGTATACAATATTAATAGAAAGGAACATCAACTTCATTGTAGTACAATTGCCTTTCCGTACTAGATTTCTTAAGACTCTTTTCAATATGGTGCACTTTTCTCTTAGATCATGGTTTTCTTTTACTCCAAACTACCAACAGACTAAGAACTTTACCTGTTGTGCATTCCATGGAAATAGTTGGATCGATTGTCTTACTAGTATCATGATCAGGGATATTAGGGTATTGTGTCTTCAACTGTTCTATCTGGCTAATCAATTTAACATAACTGCTCTCGACCTTTAAAGCATTGGAACACAGTTTATAGAAGTAATTTTGGATCCTCTTGTACTTTCGGGTATCTTCAATGTTACTATTTTCATAACTACATTTCATAAAGGTGTGTTTTTGCTTAACATCCTTCCTCTACTAATCCAAAAATGTATTTTGGTGGTATTGTACATTGGCCCATCTGAGTTAAGATATGAATAGCGTACCTGCATAATGTACCCCATTCATTCACTCCACTTGGAATTAACATTCTTGTCTAGAATGTGTCTCTACCATAGGCCAACATCCATATAGAGTGCTCTTGATTTTCTTATATCGACAATGTGATATAAACTTCTTCGAAAGCTTTTTCATTATATGTTACAAGCAAAAGCGATGTCTAGAAGTTGGAAGCACCTTCAAAATTGTAGTTTTTATGGCCTTGTCTTGGTCTGTAATGATTGTATTTGTCAGTTGGTCATTCATATACTGCAACCATGACTCAAACAACTACTCGAATGTATTTGCATTCTCACTAGTCACTTGATATCAATCCGCACCCGAGTAAGATTGTCAGCCTATAGTGGTTCACACTGACAAATAGTACAAAAGACATTTTATATACATTAGTTAGATATGTTGTATCAAATGTAATCACATCTCCAAATGATTTATACACAGCTCTACTTTGGACATCTAACCAAAATGCATTCTTTAACCGCATCTCATTGTCAACGTCTATCTTATAATAAAACTCCGGATTCTTTTTGCATATGATTGAAATAGTTACATAGACCTATGCCACCTCCAACCTTGAGGCGAAATTGTGATGCTTTTTCAATGTAGTTTCAATACTCATTATCTTCGAATGATACATTCTTGTAACCCTCCGTTTTAACAATCACAAAACTTGAAATTTTTGGACAACCTTATTTCTACCTCATCATTTATTTCAAGCCTTTTAGCGGCACGAACATAAACTTTATTAAAGCATCCAAAATGTCTTACCTTTCCCAGACTACAAGTGTGTCTGTGATCCAATCTCATTTTAGATATGGTATATTCAACTTCATTATTGAATATCGCATTAATCCTAGTTCTACACTCAATCTTTTCTGTTTACCTTGGTTTCATAACATTGACAACCTTACTCTTTGATGTGCCTCTTCGCGCACATGCCAAGCAAACCATACCATCCCATCATGTTCCGGGTGCTAAGTAAGAAAGGTGCAATTCGAATAAGTGGAGCATTCCAGTAGTCAAATTTCAGCAATTTACGTAATAAATTAAGTAGCTTTGTTGCTCTGTTTTGGAAGTAATTCATTAGTAATTAATTTACTTATTGTGCTTTATTTTGGAAAGTTGAATAATGTGAGCAATATATCTTGTAAGAAAGGGAGTGACTAATGATTATAGAGATTTATCAATTGTAAACTTATTTGTAGAGGCGGGCTCCTCTTCAACCCAAACTTTATCTTTTCTGAAAATTGTTCAATATAGGTAAGGCACGGAGACTTGATCCGACATCTTTCCCAGTTGAACCACTGATAATGCGTTCTGTGAGTAGAGCACGTAACATTTAGACATTGAGTCAGGTCAAGGTGAATCTACGAATAGAGCGACTAGAACAACAAATGGAAAATTTTGGTAGTATCATGAAAAAAGCTCATGAAAAAATTCGAAGAGACAGTGCGAAGGTGTACTCTATTGCCAATAGAGGTTCGAGCGAGGGAGACGATTCTAGATCAAGGAATAGAAATGGAAGGAACTATGGCGGACGACAAAACGTAACAACACCCAAATTTGCTAATTTGGATTTTTTAAAATATAATGGCCTGAAGGACCCATCAAGTTGGATTTACAAGGTAGAACAATTTTGATAATCAACAAATAAATGAGGCTAAAAAATTACATCTAACAGCATACCACTTAGAAGGTGAGGTACAAACATGGTACCAACTTTTCAAAACTAGTGAAGAGATTGTGTCATGGGAAGCATGAAAAGGAGACTTGATAATTCGATAGGGTGCAACTATGTTCGAAGATCACTTCGGTGCACTAAGAAAATTGCGCCAATTTGGGTCCATTTGAGAATATGAATTACAAATTGAGCAATTATTAAGCCGTGTGGGAAGGTTGACTCCACACCATCAACTGGGGTGTTTTATTAGTGGACTCAAAGAACCAGTACGCACGAACGTGCAAGTAACACAACCCTCATCAATTATGAATGCAATTGTATTGACTTGACTTTTTGAAGCAAGGAGCGTGAATAAACTAGGGTAGGTGGATAACAGACGACAAACAATGGTGGAACCAACACCACCTCCAATGTCTTTTGCCAACTTGTCAAGAACAAAAAATCTAGTCATTTGTCGACTTCCTCCCAACGAGTTGCAAGAGAGAAGAAAGAGAGGTCTTTGCTTTAATTGTGACGAGCAATTCACACCAAGGAATCGTTGCAAGAAGCTATTTTATATCGAGAGGATATATGAGCAGGATGAGGATGAAGATAGTAAAGTGGGGGGACAATTGGAATTTGATGAGGAATCGAGGATTTCATTACATGCAATAGTGGGGACAATGCCACCACAAACCATGAGGATTTGAGGGGCAATTATGGGACAAGACATCACCATTCTTCTTAATTCGAGAAGCTCGAATAATTTTATTAATGCATCAACTGCTAAAAAAATGGGTTGGGTTCGTAGCTAACAAAAAGAATGAAAGTACTGGTAGCAATGGTAAAATGCTCGACTGTGAAGGGCGCTGCAATGGTGTAGAGGTATGGGTCCAAGGCATTCAATTCACTATTGATTTGTTCCTTTTGGCTATTGAAGGGTTGATGAAGTTCTTGGCACCTAGTGTTTACGTATGCTAGGACCTATCTGTTGGATTTTGCAAAGCTGACGATGAGTTTCAAACATAAGGGAAGACAGGTAAGTGGAAGGGAATTAAACGTCCAAGGCACAAGGTGGTCGAGGAAGGAGAAGTGATCAGGAAATTACGGAGAAAAAATTATGGAATTCTTTGCCAGTTGCTTCTCACGTCGCACAAGGAGCCACATGAGGATGCTAAACAACTTTCTATTAACATTAGTACTATTCTTGTAGGTTCCAAAACAAGGGAGCCAAGAACTTAAAAAAATATTGCAAGAATATATGGACGTATTTTCGGAACCAGCGAGGCTTCCCCCAAATCGTTCACATGATCATCACATTCCCTTTAAGCATGGAGTTGGACCTATCAACGTACGACTATACGGTTATCCACATTATATGAAGGGAGAAATTGGGAAGATGATGTCGGGTCTTCTACAATCAGGGGTAGTACGTTCGGGCACTAGTCCATACTCGTCACTGGTGTTGATGGTAAAAAGAAAGATAGTTCTTGGCGACTCTGTATTGATTACTGGGCTCTTAACCAAATAATGGAGAAAGATAAATTTTTGATTCCCATCATCGATGAATTATTAGATGAGTTAAATGGATCAAAATATTTTTCATATTTGGATCTCCCCTTCCATCAAATTAAGATATATGCTAAGGATGTGGAGAAAACGGCATTTCAGACTCACCATTACCATTATAATAATGCCATTCGGCCTCACCAACGCCTTGTCAACCTTCCAATCACTCATGAATGAAGTTTTTAAAATGGCCTTACGAAGGTACATGTTGGTTTTTCTTTTTAAATTTATGATAGAATTGTCTATAGTTGCACATGGGGGGACCATCTTCAACACCTAAGGATGGTGATAGACGCGTTCAAATCTAACCAATTATTTGTGAGGATGGACAAATGCCAATTTGGAAAGCAACAGATCAGTTACTTGGGACATATCATTTCTGAAAATGGAGTGGCCATGAATGCAGACAAGGTGACAACACTGACCGAGTGGCCCCACAACCATTAAAGCTTTATGAGGTTTCCTTGACTTAATTGGTTATTTCCGGAAATGCATCCATGACTATGGCCAAATCGCACGCCCCCTCACCCAAATTCTCAAAATAGACTTATTTGGTTGGAATGAAGGTGCAGAAGCAACATTCATTTAGTTCAAGAATGTGATGACAGAGGGTCTAGTCCTAGCACTTCCGGATCAGTTTGTGGTTGAGTACGACACATCCAATTTTGTCCTAGGCACTGTCCTCATGCAAGAAGGCCAACCCATCTCCTAATTCAACAAGGCACTTCAGGGTAGGAACCTCAGTCGATTTACATATGAAAAGGAGATCATGACCCTCATCACCGCCATAAAAATTTGGAGGCCATATCTGCTCAGGAACAAGTTCATTTTTTATTCTGACCATAAGAGCCGAATGAGAAATTAAATTATACTACTTCTACTCGTACTCTTACTCTAATCATAAGATTAAAGAAAAACCAAATAAATGGAGGAATAGATAGCAAGTGAAGGTTGGAGCAGTTGCAATTTGGGCTCCATAGGAGCTCTACAAGCTACTGCTTCTCTTCCCCTCTACTGCATATATATATATATATATATTTATATTTCCCCATCGAATAAAAACTATGTTGCCTTATTTGAAACCAAAACCCAAGAGACCAAAACACTTCTCTGTCTACGTGCCTTTGCAATCGTCTGTTATGTTATGTGTCTTGAGAATAGAGAAAAAAACAAGGTCTTTGTTGTTCGTCAGAAGAAAAGGAAAAGAGAGCCGAACGGATCCCGGACCCCTCTGTGCTCCCTGAGTTTAAGTTCCTCAAAGAAAAATAAAAACTCTACAATTCTTCTGTAAAAAATCAAAAGGAAAAAAAATTGAGTGCCTATTTTTTCAACCCAGCGGACCAGAAAATGTTTTTTCGCATGCCCATTCCTTTTTGTCTCTCTTGCCTTTTCTGCTTGCGTGTTATACTAAAAAATCCCAACAAGAAAATAACTTGCCACCTTTCTCTACAGTTTTATTATTATGCCAAAAGATCATGTTGTCCGAAAGAGAGTGTTTGATCAATGAAGACCCAAAAACACTCCTGCCCTGTTGCGTGTGTCAGAGTTGAAAAGAAAAACTCATAATGTCTTTTGCTGCACCCAAAACTAGAAAAAAAAGACCCGTTACCATTTTTTAAAGTTCCAAGAGCCAACTAAACATTTTTCTACAAACAATTTCTCGTTGACCACTAAAAGCAATTAAAGCTAATGCATTTATTTTTTCTTTATTTTTTTTAATGCTCACGACTTTTTTTTTTAACATGATCTATATAAAAATATTAAAAAATAAATAAAAATAAAAAAAAAACAAAACAAAATATTCAAAATGTGTTGTACATGTGAAGAAATATTATCCAATTAAATCATAGGTTATAAAATTAAGTATAAACTATACTATTAATCAATTTAAATCACAACTTAGATTTATACTTCTAAAAGATTTTTTTTTTCATTTAAAATCAATAATGATGTCATGTAAGAATAAAAAAATATATTGGTTTTAAATGTGTAAAGTATGTAATAATTCAACTCTATCACATAGATCTTGTGAGCCAACCTTGTTTGTTGCTATAGGCAAAGTCTGTAGTGTTGCAAATAATGAGAAAGGAATGCACTCTGCTGGATATATTCATGCTTGATTTGGTTCAAGTTTTTTTTTTCCTTCACTTTTTACACATCCAAACAATCTATGCAAAATTCAAAAATTACGGAGGTGAGAAAGAAAGAAATCTAACTTTCAAATAAAGGTCAAACAAATGAGTGCCACAACAAAGAACACTGAAATTAGGTCTCTTGAGCTGGAAAAGATCTATCAGGGAGGGGTTTGGGGGAGGGTTGTCAGGAGTTTTACAAGGGGCAGGATCCGCCAAGGAGTTTGGGGGGTATTTTTTTAGGAATGAGGGAAAAAGTAAATGAGATATTAAAAAAATAGTAACGTGGCTTTTCCACGTCAAGCGGGAGCGAAAAATGGGAACAACCAATGTTTGCTATAGTAGTACCCTTACCATTAACTTAATAAATCCTCTCATTACCGGCTATAAGTTTAGGAAACCATGGCTAGATGATTAGCTTTTTCTAAAATTAAATCGATTACTTGATCACGAGAATCCTCAGTCTCATATTTATTAGTGTATGATCAAAATAATAAGAATGATTTATAAAGAAAATGATAAGCTTACGATTAGTTTACAACTAAACTATTCTATTTAAAATGAAGGGCAATTAAGTAAAAGTGAAATTATCTTATAATGAAATGTCACAATCACATTGGTTGATTTATAATGAATTGTAAACTAATTTTAAAGTGGTTGTAGGTGTATCATTATCATATTTATAATACTATTAATCATCTAGAGTAGAGGGAGTTCGGTCCAGTCCGATCAATGTCGAAGGGGTTTTATGCAATGTTTTGAATTTTGTACCGTACCAGCCGGTATGATCAAAATATTTTGTACCGGCCATGTAATAGCCCTAAAAATCTTCATCTTAATTTAATTAGTTAATTAGAGGTTAATACACAAGATTAGTGGTAATTGGTGAAAGAACAAAATAGGCTTTGAAGAGATGGGCTTAGGAATGAGACTTTTGAGGAATGGATCAAGCAAGTGGGCCAAGAGAGCAATGGTGAGTCCAAAAGCCCATAGAATGAGCCCATGGCCCATTAAGCCCATAGTAGAGACACTTGTTAATTGAAGAAAAATCCTAGAAAATTATCCAAACACTTGTAGGAAAATCCTAGTTGGTGGAGGTTGACTAGTAGTTGGATACATGCCATGTAGGATTGAGTGTAGGATCTCATGGAATGATTTCTCCTACCATGGAATCTTGGAGGTACAAGACACCATCCCTTGACTTGCCAATTGAGATCATGGTGTGTGGGGAAGTGACAAATGGCATGAGGAGAAGCATGGATGAAAGGGAGCTAGGTGGTTTCGGTGGAAGGCCATCCGTGGGGTGCATTGGAGAATCTCATGGGGTATGGCCACCAACAAGTGATAGGACAAAGGGGAAGAGTGTGTAAGTGAACAAAGTACATGTGTAAGAGGGTATGGTGATGTGAAGAGAGGTATGGTGTGGGTGTAGGTGATTGAAATGACAAAAACTAGGAAAATGAACAAAGGGGATTTTCGGTAGGGATTGGCTTGGCCGGTCATGCCTTGCTCAAATTCCAAAAAGCATGGCTTTGAGATCACTTGGATGGACACATGAGAGGATAGGGGAATGATGATTGAGTGAAAAGCAAGAAAATGGATGCTAGAAGCACCAAGAAGTCGCCGGCCATAGGAAGGGAGAAGGAGAAAAGAAAATCACCAAGGCATGGCCAAGATTTGATCTTGGAGTGGCCTAGAGTTGTCAATCACTCCATCTATCATTAGCCATACCTAAGTATGGTGGAAAGTGTACCAAAGACTCTAGGGAAGAGAGCTGGCCGTGTGACCCCTTAGGCAATTCCCTTAAGCTCATTTCACTTGGACACATGCAAACACTCTCATTTCCTCTCCACCTCTCGGCCAAACTCACTCAAGTCACTCCTACTTTTGCTTCCTCTCCTTTCACCACATAATTTGAAGAACCCTATAGTAGTGAAGCCAAAAAGCAAGAGTGTGGAGGTGATCAATCCATTGGAGAAGGTTAGTGACTAAATCCATACAAGTTTAGGAAGAACACACACACACATGTGACACTTTGTTTTGGTTAGAAGGAAGTAGGGTTTCCTTTGAGTTTTATGTTCATGGCTAGCCTAATGAGAGATTTTATATGTGTAATTTCAAATTTTAAGCTAAAGTCTAATAGGAGTGTGGTAAGTATACTTTCACTTTTTCCTTAACAATTCTTGTATATAGTAAGGTGATCATGCTTGTTGGATTAATGGTTGCCATTGTCATGTTTGGATTGAATTGATTCTACTTGTTTGTGATATGAATATTTTTGTGTAAATCTATATGATGAAATAAGCTTAGAATGAGAGTAGAGATGATGGATCAAGTATTAGTTACAAAAAGAAAGGAAAAGCATGATTATTTTATGAAATGATGAAATTGATGCATGAAGGATTTTAGTGTTAAATATTAAATTTGGTGTTGCTAAGGTAAAGTTTATTTAAGGAAACTAGTGATGAAATTAATTTATTTAAGGAGCATATTGTTTTGAGAAAATGAAAATGGACATGAGAATAAATTATATGATTGATATGAATGGAAATGGTATACACTTGTATATGGGAGAAATGACCACTTGTGTATGATGTATAGTAATGTTTAATTGGAATTTTATGATATTTAAGGTTGAGATTTGGAAGATTAAAATTATATTGCTTTGTGGTCATTTTGTTTAGTTAAGCTCATAGAAGAAACTATTAGAAAAGGAAGTTTGAATAGATTAATGGGAGGAGTTCCCTAAGTTAAAAAGGTGAATGAAGGAAATAGAAATAACTAAGTTTGGAAGTGAAATTGGTTACTTGGGGAAACACTAAGGTTTCGGTTACCCCTTGCTAAGGAGGGTACATAATTGATTTAACACTTTTAAATTGATTGGAGGATGATTGGAGTCAAATGATGAAGGAAAGCCCTAGGAACTCCTTAGGAAGATTCGGCCATGATAGGTTGGAAATGGGCCAAGTACCCCACTTCAAGCCTAGGCCTAATTTTGGGTATAGAACATGATGACTAAGTAGGAAAATTATGAAGTTATCCTAAAAAAGGGAGAAAAGAAAATGAAATGTGAATGCACTCGAGCTTGCCTCGGGTTCTGCATGAAATTAAGTGAGCATTGCATGTCCCATGCATAAGTCATGAAAAGAAGGTTTTAAAGTCAAGCATGTTTTTAAGAAAAAGAAAAGAAAAGAAGAGATGGAATTTTTGAAAGAAAAGAAAAGAAGTAAAGTTTTATAAGAACCCCAAAGGCTGGGACGGGGAAGTGCCCCAGTGGAACTCCCTGTCCACTCAGGAGTGTTTAAAGTCGAGTGGTAGCCCCTGGGTCGACGAAGAACAGTCGGCGGACCGTGTATGGCACCAAAAGGTGTCCGGAGCGCGGTAGCACCTAACGCTGGTGGGTGCCAAGGACGGATAGGGTGTAAGGACCTGCCGTTTAAAGTTATAAGACGCACTCACATTAAGGTGATGCGGTAACCAGCAGGGAACACGCGGTGCTAGGTGAACCGTGTTGTGTCTCATACATGTTAAGTGAAAAGTCATGACAAGAAGGGCTTTCGAGCCATAAAAAAGATCTGTTCAAGATAAGTGGCGCCTAAGAAAGAATGAAAGATACGAAATGTTTTAAAGAAATGATTTGAAAAGTAATGATGATATGAAAAGAAGTTTGAAAGAAGAAATCTGCATAAAAGTTTTATGAAAAGAAGTCTGAAGGAAGCAAGTCTGTTTCAAAGTTTTCATGAGCATGTGCATGAGTCAGTCATTCATTGCATGTGCATTAGTTAAGAATGTTTTGTTCACTTATCTGTATATTTGAAATGTTCTGGTTTAAGTGCTAGTGTACTTGCTGAGATTTCTCCCGAAATCTCACCCCCTTTTATTATCTCTACTATCGCTCCCTTGGGAACGATAGAAGTTATTGCAGGACATGATGGATCCCCGGATTACGACTCTCGAGAAGATGGGTCGGACCCTCATGGGCCCGACTAAGGCTGAGACTGCCGGGCCAGTGACCCTAGACCTGTTGGGTCAGTGGGCGGCAGAGTCGCTTCCTATGGCGACGTATTTTTTTGACGACCTACGCCCTACGGGGTGCTGTTTGGTGCTAGGAGTTGACGGGCTCCTCCACATGGGACGCCTGTTTACGTCATCCTCTGGGATGATGTGTGACGTAGGTCCAGGACTGAGTCTGGACAGCCTTCGTTATGGCTCGGACTTTAAGAAGATAAAAGAAGAACCCGCCTATTAGTATGGTTAGCGGAGGGAGGAGTGGATCGGCAGCACCTTTATTTTGTATTCACCGATGTATTTTGTGGAAAAATCTTCCCGCTGTTTTGGGAAGTACTTTTGTATAAAACTGTTTACATTGGTGACTTTATTCTGACGTTTAATTTGGGTTTTATTTCGTTAACCATGTGATGTGCGACAAACGTAACGCTTTGTCGTTTATGGCTTGACCTTTTTCCACTGCGATATATTGAAAAAAAATATATATATATCTGTGTATGACATAAAATAAGGCTCTCACACGTAAAGATGAAGGATGACTTCCTTGTGACGTTCGTCCCCGGCGTCGCAATTTGCGTACGAACCCAAGCGCAAGTTGGGGCGCCGACAGGCCATGTAATCGTACATTACATAGTTCTGTTTCATACCGGAGTAAATACTAACCATACTGGCCATCTATGTTTCGAGTGTACTAGATTTCGGCCTTTTACTTCTTTTTTTTTTTTCATTTCTTGCTATTTTTTTATCCTAATTTAAACTAGATTATTTACATATATATAATTTATTTATATATTGACTATTATTTTGAAATATAATTTATATATGTATATATATATAATTTAATTATGTATAGACTATTTCAAAACGGTATCGATACCAAAATATTTCGTTATAGTAACTTGATCGATACACCTAACAGTACAGTATTCAAAATATTAGTTTTATGAATCATACCTATTCGATCCATTTTTCACCCTAGACCGGACTATGTACCCTAAAGGATCAGAACAGATAAGTCCATTTCAATCTAGTCCGGTCCGGTCGGTTTACTTGGTCTGGACCATATCCAAAATAGGTCAATTAGCCCAATCCGACTTTCAGTCCAATACCTGTAAAATCTAAGTTCTAACTTCTAATACATGTTAGTCAGCCCATATTTTTTATACATGAGAATCCATGTGCCTGGGTTTAGATTGGGGCCATAGCAATTAGCAAACTCTGATATTGTATTTGACAATTTGTGGGTTTGTTATGTTTTTAGAGGAAAAAAGTTATAGTGAAAAAATAGTGATGTGATCTTAAATAATAAATAATAATATATTGATAAATGATATTTATAAATAATAAATATTATATAATTAATTATATACAACGATAATTGTATAAATAATATATAAAAAATAAAATTATATATAATGTACATTCGATCTGGTCTAGGGTGAAAAACTCTTAGACTGAGACTAGACCGAAAATATTTGGTCCTAGCATTTTTGGATTGAGACAGACCAGACCCAATCTTAGACCAGTCCAGTCCAATCCAAAATGGCCAGTCTGGTCGATTTTTCCGATCCAGACTGACCAATACTCTCCCCTTATCTAAGGAATAAAAATAACTCAAAATCAATTATGTCCATCCATGATAGAGGACTACTGCACCATTTCTATGATTTTCTATGATTTTTTGTTAGTATTCTTAGATATTCTATGATCTTATATGGTTGACAACACAATTATTATTAAGTATTTTAAGATATTCTCATATATTTTATTTTCAACATTACTTAAATATAAGACATTTGTAATTTCAAATCTTTAAATTTTATATCTAGTAATTATACAACTTTCTAAAACAACCAAAATAATAATAATAATAATTTTTTAAATTAAAAAATTGAAAAACTTATATTTAAACAACCAGCTTTTAACTTTATAATATTTTGATTTAACTTTTTTCTTTCTTATTTCTCAAAGTCTAATCAAACATTTTGACACAAGTTATTTCACTATTATGATAAAGTATTTCACTATTATGATAAAGTATACAGAGATATTTTAACTATCCAACTAATTTTAATGTTTCCATTCGAATTGCAAAAACATACTCATCTCTTCTAGTTTTAATGTGTAAAAATTATATATTGCATCACCCTTTTGTTTTAGTTTTTATAATTATTTGTTATTTTAATATGGTTGTTATTGCCAAGGTCAACACCTTTCAAAATTTGGAGTTCAAAAACCCCATTATCTAAATGTAAAGAAAAAAAAAACGATAGCATTCAACTTAATATTTGAACAACATTCCACTTCTTCAACCAAATCCATTGTAGAGAGAGACTGTAATGGGCATCTGGCCCATTTGCACATTCTAAGCCCAGGCCGAACAGTCTCTGGACTGTGGTGAGAGACCCAGCACCGAAAAAATAAAAAACGAAAAAACAGAAGTGAAACGGGCAGGGACGCAAAAAGCAGAGCTTTTCCCGATGAGAAACACTTGGAACCGGATAAGTGCTAATATATGTTTTGCACCAACTAATTATAAATGGACACGTACGCGCTCTAAGAATGTTGAGAATGAGCCCGCATGCACCAAATCGTCTTCTTTCTCTCCACGCTACCGCTGCCTTCTCTCTGAATTCACTGTCCTTGCCAAAAAATAACTTTCCCTCTCGGCTTTCTCCCATCTCCTCCACGGTCCCAAATATCTCGGCTTTCTCCCCCACCTATACTCGACGCTGGCACCGACGGAATCCCCATAAAATCGTCTTCAAAGTTTGAAAGGTAAAAAATTTTCTTCTTGATCTATGCTTTGTGCGATGGCCTTCATTCATCTTCTTTTGGTCTGTTTTTCGGATGGGTACGTAAAAAATTTCTGGTTTGGGCTACTTTTTGTGATTTCCTCCATTATTCAGTCGTTGTTGCCAAGTCTGTTGATGCAAATTTAAATTGTTTTGAAGACGTCTTGCTGAAGTGGTATTTATCTCCCACTCTTAGTCTCCCTCTCTTAGTCAAAGCTTAGATGTAATATGGGGATAAAATAATAGAGAAACGGCATGAGAATTGGCAAGCTCTGTGAATGCAGTCTGCAGAGAGAAGGCAGCGGGAGTGTGGAGAGAAAGAAGACGATTTGGTGCATGCGGACTCATTCTCAACATTCTTAGAGCGCCTACGTGTTCATTTATAATTGGTTGGTGCAAAATATAAATTGGCACCCACCCGAGAAAAGAAAAAACGAAAAAACAGAAGTGAAAGGGGCAGGGACGCAGAAAGCAGAGCTTTTCCCGATACCTCAAGCAAGGCACCAAAACGTAGCCACGAAAATAGCCTAATAATTCGTTTGCTTGAGGATTCTCGCTTCCTTCTGCGTGAAAGTAGGCTTTCACCAGAGAGTAATAGAGAAAACATTGTTTTCTAGCAAGTGTTTTTCTTCAATTTTGACCAGCATGCAATTTCAGATACCCAGATGGCGGAACTTTTCCATGATAAAAATTTCTTTGATTTCATCAACTTCACCGGAATCCCATTTTGCTTCGTTTCATTCAACACCCACTTCATGTCAGAAGTGGAAGAACAAGTGGAAGTCTGTGAGTTTATCGTTTCTCTCTCTTCATATTCCGTTTCAAAAGCTTTGTTTCTTTGGGTTTTTTTTTATTATGTAATGCTGTTTTGCATATTATCCATTATCCACATAATGAAGTTTTGGATTTTTCCGGCATGCAATTCTGCTTTGCATTTGAATTATTTGCATACGAAGTGGATCCATTTCCATAGCATATTGAGTGAGAAATTTTAATTTATAATCCTAGGAGTTTAGATGGGGTACACTCCCGGATTTTTTAATAGTGCAAAGCTCTTATCGAAAAAATTCTTTAAGTCTGAGTTATTACACATAAATCAATTGGCAGTACAAACCTTTTTTGGGATAGTTCATTGGCATTTTGGAAGCACTTCCTTTATTTTTGAAAATAAGATCCAATTATAATCTTGTTATTAGCATATGGTATCAAAATTCGTCCTCCAGCTTCCATTATAAGGTTATTAATTTTTTAAACCAATATAACATTACAAATAAAAATGAATATTCAAAAAGAAAGGGGTGGGGGCCCTAACAAATCACCATAATAATTATTATATTAAAGAAAAGAAAAATAAATTGGGAAATGGAGTCAAACGAACTAGTTTGGTCCTCCTATATTTGAAGGTGGTTGCTGAGGCAGTCTATTAGATGGATGGGTTATGTTGCTGCATAAGGATCTTGAAACAGGAGGTTGTGTGCCAATATTGATTGTGTTAAGGTAATATTGATTTTGTTAAGGTAGTTTTGAAGATTGCTGCTCCCACATCCTTGAACATGGGAGCACGAACCAATGTTATTCCAATGAAATAAGCTTCACTATTGCAAAATGAGGTGGCGCACATGGCAGAACAAAAGGTGGAGGAAACGGTGGTGGGGTGTGTGCAGCATGGATGCAAAAAAAGTGTAGATATAGCTTCAATCATTCAAGGGGAAAAGGGAAGAAGTCGAAGCTCGATTTCTCTAAGGTAGATAAGTTGTTGTGGGTTCATGATTCTAAATCCTTGTTCTCTGTAAAATCTTATTACAAAATATTGAATTGCAAGGGCAATAATATTTTTCGTATCTGGAAGCCTAAACTCCCTAGTAAAGTTGCCTCTCTTGGCTGGTTGGTTTGTCTGGAGAAAGTTTTAACCATCGATAATTTGAGAAAAAGGGGGCTGATTATCATTGATCGGTGCTACTTGTGTAAAAAAGAAGGGAAATCTGTTAGTCATCTCTTTTTGCATTGTGAAGTGGTGACAACATTGTGGAATGACATTTTTAATAGGGCTGGTATTGCTTGGGTGATGCCTCTTCGCGTGGTAGATTTCTTGGCAGTTTGGAAAGACTCTTGTTTGTGGAAACAATGTATATATTTGGAGAGTTGTTCCCTTGTGTTTGTTTTGGTGTTTATGGTCAGAAAGAAACGGAAGATGTTTCGATGATTGTGAACGTTCTTTGGGGAATCTTAGGGTTTTCTTTTTTAACACCTTGAGTTTTGGGGTGCATAATCTTGTAGGGGAAGGGATTTCTTGTAATGTCCTGTCTTAATTTTTCTTGTCTAGCTTGTAACTAGGTGTTTACCTTGTATACTCCCTGTGTACTTGGTTTGCCTTTTTGCATGAATAAAATTCTTATTACCTATCAAAAAAAGGAAAGAGTAAGAGAGAGAGAGAGAGAGAGTGAGAAGGGGGGGAAGGGGGAGGAAAGGATGGGAAGAACTAGAACACCTCCCCTCTCCACAGAAAGCCATTCACAGAAAGTTTCTCTCACTAGATTTAGCGAAAGAAGACATTGGGGAAGATCCATTATAAGGCTATTTGCATCCATTATTCTTAGTCTTGCTTTACGCCATAAGTATCGACAAATATCGGGCTTAGTCTCCTTTATCTCGTTTAGATGTGTTATTTTGTTTCTCAATTTCATCACATTTTTACCTTAACTTAGCGGAATGGTTTCATGATTGGCCTAGATGTCAGACAGAGATTGCTTTTGGCATTTCTTTGATATTCAACACGAATGTAGTTCAACACATGTAAAACATTTTAGTTTAGACATTCATTTTGTTCCTATATTCTCTTAATTTTCATCCATTTGATATCTCCCCAAGCACATAGACTTCCAAATATAATAGTTTTCCTGTATTCAAACTGATTGGAGAGAAGCTCTCTCATCCTTCAAACTATATTTTTAGTAAATGCTTGCTGCATCAGCCGTTGGTAGTTGATTAGTGGTGAACACACCCACCATGCACATCCATGCGCGCCATATGCTTGCATATGACACACTCACACGCACACATATACATGCTATATTTAGGCCTGATTTGTTTTCACAAACCATCTCATCTCAAATTCATCATTACACTTTTTTAAAATTTTCATACAAAATAAAATAAAATTTCAATTTTTTCAAATCCCAAAACAACTTTTTCAAATCTCAAAATAAAACTAATATTAAAAAAATATATTACAACAATATATATATTTTTTTTAACTTTTATCTCATTTCATCTCACCTCATCTCTGAAAATAAACTAGGCCTTACAGAATAGACCAGAGGAACTTGGCATGGTACAATAAATTTATTAAGCTGGTATAAACGGAATTGATAGGAAAAATTGATAGGAAAAATACTTCTGCATGGTATAAACGGAAGCCAGGAACCTACTAAGGTAAGCAAGTCTGTATTTATTAAGCTGAAGTTTACCTGTTACAGAATAGACCAGAGGAACTTGGCATGGTACAATAGCCATTTCTTTATAGATAGACTTGTTTCTTTTTTGTGTTATTTTTCTATTCATTTAGTTTTTATTAGAAGAATTGATAGGAAAAATACTTTTGCAGGGTATAAACAGAAGCCAGGAACCTACTAAGGTAAGCAAGTCTGTATTTATGAAGCTGAAGTTTACCTATTACAGAATAGACCAGATGAACTTGGCATGGTACAATAGCCATTTCTTTATAGATAGACTTGTTTCTTTTTTGTGTTATTTTGCTATTCATTTAGTTTTTATTAGAAAGCTTTTATATTACGGATTTATTCAATCTAAGACCTGATAAATCAACTACATGGGGGGTGTTCAATCCATACATGTGTGCGAGTTGGTTTACCTATCAAAAGAAGAAACTGCTTGTACATATATGTGTATGCAGCTAACATTCAATCCTAATATGAATTCGACTTATTTATTAACACCAAAGTAAAGAACATTTAAATCTAAAAATGCTTTGATGAATAAATTTAAAACTTAATTGCATAGTAATACGGTATTTCTAATTACCTATGGATAAAAATGACAGCTCTAGGTGGAAATCTGAAAATTGCAAAAATACCGACTTGTAAAATTAAGGAAACCAAATCAGCCTCTTGCTCTCTGCATTGACTTATGACCATGGTCATCAAGCACATGCTCCATCTTGACTTGGAACGAAATAGATCTTCGTCATTTGGAGTTAGTAGCAAAAGGTTAATGGAGAATATTAAGTTGACTGCATTGACAAGAAAGTTCTACATTTAAAGGTAAACCTTGTAAGTTGACTGTTATAGCCATCTGTGCTGCATAGATGCATGAGACCATCGTCACTCGAGTTGGTTGTAAAACTGTATTTATATAAATTCGAAGGGGCTGAATGCTAATCTCTTACAAATGTAAATAGCGAGTGTATATTTCTCAACTTTTATGTCAACTTCAGTTGCTAGTGTTAGTTTCCATCCTTATAGACGGAAAACATTTATCTTTTCTTTGTGAGAGCTACAAATGTAATCTGAAATCAATTTATTATTTCCACCACTTTCTTTGGTTCTCTTATTATTGTTACTGTATGTTTGGGATTGCGGTAGAGATTATAACTTATAGCTTATAATTTAAGTAAAATTACCTATAAAAAAAAGCTTAAGTAATAAGTTCTACTAATAAAAAGTTATTTACTGTTTAGTAACCATATGTTAAAAGCACTTCCAAACACGTTGTTTGTGTGGAAATAAATTAAAAAATTGCTTTCTGCTGTAGAAATGATGATTATTTGAATTTTTAAAGATTATGACCATATCCTTAAAATTTTGAATGTTGTAATTATGGAGAGTTGTATGGGTATTTTCGTTCATTAACAGTCATTCTAAAATTCAAATTACGTTCCGCATTGCTAAGGGCCTAATGGCCTGATGGCATATGACCCAGTTCTCCAAATGGAGAACCTGGGTTCGAAACTCCCCACCCCCTTGTATCAGAACAAAAAAAAGAAAAAAAAAAGAAAAAATTACGTTCCACATTATATGGAAAAGCATGTTTGAGGAAAAATATCAAAATGACGTTTTTTCTCAAACGTACTTTTTAGTTTATTTGACATTAATTTTTTTTTTTTTGATAAGTAAACAATTGTATTGATAGAATAGGCAAAGCCTAAGTACACAAGATGGTATACAAGAGACAAGACCTAACTAGATTGTAGATGAGTTATAAGAAACAAGGAAGTCATGAAGATGGACCCCATTGAAATCTACAGGTATGGACCATAATAATAAAGTACGAAAAAAGAAAGAACGAAGCTCTTCCAAAGTCCGTTCCTTATCTTCAAATGTTCGATTGTTACGCTCTTGTCAAATGCACCAAATGATACAGATAAGGACCATCTTCCAAACTGATTTAATGGGAGTAGAGCCTTCAATTGATGTCCAACTAGCCAACAAATCAGCCACTGTGGCTGGCATTACCCAGTTCAGGTCAACTTGGCTGAAAACTTCAAGCCACAAATGTCTAGCTATCTCATAGTGTAGTAAGAGATGATTCACGGACTCTCCAGACTTCTTACACATGCAACACTAATCTGTGATTATGATTTGGCGCTTTCTCAAATTATCAATGGTTAGGATCTTGCCTAGTGCAGCTGTCCAAGAGAAGAAAAGAGTTTTGGGTGGTGCCTTGTTCCTCCAAATTTTTCGCCAAGGAAATCGAGTATTTGGTGAGGGCGTTAAGGTTTTGTAAAAGGAACGAACTGTGAAATTGCCCTTACTTGACGGATTCCACCAAAGCTTGTCAACGCATCTTCCATTCGGCCTTGTGGAGTAGATGAGAGTAAAAAAAGCCACAAAGCTATCAACTTCCCAATCTTGGGCCGCTCTGCTAAATGTTACGTTCCACTGAACTTGATCACCCAAGCGAGTCATGAGGTCTGCCACAGAAGCTTCTTTATCACAAGCCAGCTGGTAAACAGAAGGAAAAACATCCATGAGGGATTCCGGTCCACACCACTTGTCCCTCCAAAAATTAATTCTCGAGCCCTCACCAAGTACAAGTTTAGTATGGCTAGAGAAAACCCCCCACCCTTGTCTAATGCGCTTCCACAACTCCACGCCATGCGCCCCATTTACCTTTCTAGTGCACCATCGCCCCATAGGCCTCCGTATTTGCAATCGATTACCAATTTCTATAGAGCGTCCGGTTCCAAATTGTACCTCCCTAACCATTTACCCAGAAGGGCCTGATTGAAGAGTCTAATGTTTTTTAAACCCAAATCTCCTGATGATAATGGCTTGCACACCTTATCCCAGCCAATAAGATGGAACTTATTTTCATCTCCCATTCCACTCCATAAGAAGTCCCGATAGAGTTTTTCAATCTTCTTTGTTACAGAAGCAGGAATGGGGAATAAAAACAAAAAAAAATAGGAAAGTTGGATAGAGTACTCTTGATGAGAGTAATCCAACCTCCTTTAGAAAGATACAATCTCTTCTATCCTGCCAGTCTTCTTTCTATCTTCTCTATCACTGTATTCCAAATTGCTAAAGCTTGTGGAGTTGTCCCCAAAGGTAAGCCCAAGTACTTCATTGGGAGAGAGGCAAACTTACACCTAAGAGTATTAGCCAGAAGATGAGGGTTGGTGAAATTCCCAATTGGCGCAAGTTCTGATTTATCAAAGTTAACATTTAGGTCTGAAGCAGCCTCAAAGCACAACAATAAGGCCTTCAGAACCCTGAGTTGGTTCTGTTCAGCCTCACAAAAAATTAAGGTATCATCTGTAAATAATAAGTAAGAGATAGAAATAGTGCCGACAGAAAATCCTGCCATGAAACAGTTCTGGACCACAGCTGCCAGCATCTTACTTAGAGCCTCCATGATAATAAGAAAAAGCAAAGGAGATAGAGAATCTCCTTGCCTTAGACCACGGGAACTGCTAAAGAAACCGACTGAGCTGCCATTTATCAAAACTGAAAATCTTGCTGTTGAGATCCACCATCTGATCCACCATCTGATCCACCTATACCACCTTTCCCTGAAATCACATATCTCCAACAAAAAGATAAGGAACTCCCAGTTTACATAGTCGTATGCTTTCTCCATGTCTAGTTTGCAGATGATCCTTGCAATCCCTGCCTTTAGTCTACTATCCAGGCATTCATTAGCTATACGAACTGAATCTAAGATCTGACGACCCTTTACAAAGGCGTTTTGCAGCTTTGAGATGATTTTGCCTAAAGCCTCCCCAAGCCGGTTTGCAAGCACCTTGGAGATGATTTTATAGACTCCATTTATTAGGCTAACGGGTCTAAAGTCTTGCACTATGGAAGCCCCACTTTCTTTGGTATCAAAGCAATGAAAGTAGTGTTAAGGCTTTTCTCAAACTTGCCTGCCACGAACAATTTGTGGAAAACCTTCATTATATCCTCTTTCACAATCTCCCAACAAGTTTGGAAAAAACCCATCGAAAAACCATCTGATCCAGGTGCCTTATCACTCGCCATTTTCCTTATAACCTCCCAAATCTCGGTCTCTTCAAAAGGTCTCTCCAACTAAGAAGCTGTCTGTGATTCAATTGAATAAAAAAACAAGCTCATCTGGCTTTGGCCTCCATCTCTCTTGTTCTGTAAACAATTGTTCATAGAAATCCACCACATGATCCTTAATAACGGAAGTCTCTGTTCATTCTACACCATTGATTTTAAGCATTTCAATGATGTTATATCTCCTGTGAGAGTTAGTCACCTTGTGAAAAAATTTTGTGTAGCGATCTCCTTCCTTATGCCATAAAACCCTTGACTTTTGACGCCAAGAGATCTCCTCTAAGGACAATACTCTCTCCAACTCTGAAGTCAACTCTGACTTGCGATCTATTTCCTCATGGGAAAGTACTCTAGTCTCGAGTATCCTCTCAATACCTAGAAGTTCTTCCACCAAGTTTTTCTTGCGTTCCCCGATGTCACCAAAAGATTGAAGATTCCAAAGCTTTAAGTCTAGCTAGAGCACTTTTAGTTTCCCTGCAAGAATAAAAGAAGGTGTACCTTGAAAATGATAAGACGATCATCAATTTCTTACCATGTCTACAAAGCCTTCAGACTTGAGCCACATGTTTTCGAACTTGAAATAGCGGCGCCCACCTTGAATACCACCTCCATCCAACAAGATAGGGAAATGATCCGAGCAAAGGTGAGGCAATCTCCTTTGACACACCTCGGGGTAATGAGATACTCACTCTGGCGAAATAAGAAATCTGTCCAACCTAGACCAAGTCTGGTTGTTGGACTATGTGAAAAAGCCACCTATAAGGGGAAGATCCACCAAGTTCAAGTCGAATATGCATGAAGAAAAATCTGCCATAGCAAGGTGCAGTTGACCATCTCCAGATCTCTCACTAGGGAACCTGTATATGTTAAAATCTCCGCCAATGCACCAGGGCAAGTCCTACCAACTATGTAAAGCAACAAGTTCATCCCATAAAAGGCTTCGGAGATTATCGACATTTGGCCCATAGACACATGTGAAGGCCCACAAAAAGTTATCCACCACAGCTTTGAAAGAGACGGCCACTGAATATTCCCCGATAAAATCCTCAACTTTCTCCACCACTCTTTTATCTCACATCAACAGAATGCCGCCCGAGGCCCCATTTGAAGCCAAATACACCCAATTAACATAAAGACAACTCCAAACACTTCTCACTACGTTTCTAGAAATCTTTTTCAATTTCGTTTCTTGCAGACAAACAATATCCGCCTTCCATACCCTAAGTAGATTATTAATACGCCTCCGTTTAATAGTATCATTCAGCTCCCTCACATTCCAAGACACGATTTTTGGCTTTATAAAGACAAGATAGTTCCCTTCCTTTTTGAACGGCTTCAACTTGTGCTACTCTCATTCAAGGACCATGTTAAACACTTGAGCTCTCTGTGAACTTTGGGCTCCGATGTCTTAGACTGATTGTGTCCTGTGTCTATGGCAGTGAGAAGAGCCATAAACTGGTTCTCATACCCAGCACAATTCATACCAATACAGTGTTGTATCATCTTAACACTACTAAGAACCCAATCTGATACCTCAAACTTTGGAGGTACCTCACAATTAAGGGGAAGGGGCTCGCTGACACCGAAAGCCCCCTCGTTGGAGCCTCCCCACTCAACCATGACACCAGAATAGGCCACCCCGTTGGCAAGGAGTGATGTGAAAGAGAGAGTTTTTTGGACCTCAGTGTCAAGACTGTCGTTGCTTGAAGAAAAGCTAAGCCCATCGTCGTCCTCCGATAAGTCCTCCAGATGTGCGTCACGTAAGGGGGATGCCTCATCCTGAGCCTCTGCCCCCTTCCTGATGGATTTCGGCACTGTCTGGCCACAAATGAAGGACGCCGGCAAAATCTGGGCGTTGGGGCTTGACATCTGCTCCATCGGGGTTGAGAGCACCCCTATTTCCTTGATCTGTGACAACGCCAGAACTACCTCTGACATCGCCGGCAGTTTTTGTCCCACCGTCGAGGTTCTTAGCTCTAGCAGGTGAGATGCCGTTGGTATCTCCTGCACTGGGTTTCGGTAATCATCCTTCTGCGATGCCTGAAAAGTGGCTTCGGCCCTCAGGACTTGGGTTATAGGCTCAGGCCCACCAGAAAATCCTGGCCCATCGTTGGGGCATCCTCTCATTACAGCTCCAACCCCTCCAAACCTAGGCCTACTGAACCAAGCCCATCTGAATCAACCCCAGGCCTCCTAGGTTCCGATCCCTCCCCCAGGTCCAAGGCCATCTCCTTACAATTAGAGGACTCAATGCACCGCTTTAGTAAGGAAACATTACGTTGCAATTCGACCATCTGTTTTTCCATCTTAACTATCATCCCCAACAAAGGTTCTTTATTTAGGTAGGCAAACCTGTCATCTTCCCCTCCCTTCTAAGCTTCAACCTCAAAGCAGGCGATTTCCGACGCAAGGAATTCTTGAGCCCCACCCACCACCTTTGGCTGTTGCAGCGCCTCACGGTAAGACCTAAAAGACCAAGATGGGAGTTCCATCACCTGCAGCAACTTGGAAGGCCACCTCGGACCATTGCCTTGCAAAGTATTCTCCGCCGAAACAGAGAGCTCCAAAATTGTTGGTTCGAAATTTCTCCACCCAACACCAAGCCTCCCCTCTAGCACCGTCAACAAACCCTGACGCCTCCCAGGGCTGAAAACTGAGAAGGTGAAAAACCTCCCATAAGTGTTTTGCTGTCTCTACAGCACCAACACTTAAGAACCTTTTCTTCGCGATTTGACAAACTCAAAGGAGCCTTATGAGGCTATGCCTTCCTTCACCATGGCAGCCAACCATCCCAAAGCATCATGGTCAATGAGGAGATATTTCACGACATGAGGGCTACTCTCTATTATTCTCCACCATTTATCACTTTCCTTCTTGAACTCAAAACATTTGTGTTCAATGATAACGTTCCTAGACGACCCCATTATAACCACCTAAGAGAAGAATCTCATGAAAACTGATCTAAGCACCTCAGAAATCACCAGCTACATAGTTGAGTCTCATAGAGACGAACTGGAACATGGTTTTTGCTCAAGTGTACGGAGAGAGAAAAAAGAGGAGAGAGAAAATGTTTCTCAGGAAAATTAGAGAGAATGCATTGTAAGTTATGAACAAGAAATAAAATGCAGACTTTGACATTAAAAATGTTTTAATATATAACACCCAAACAACCTAATTTTTCTCTTAAAGAGCTTTTAAGGCTATTTAAACATTTTTTAAGACTCCCAGTGTAACCCCAAATAGGCCGTTAGTATATATAATCTTTTTAATTTACGTGCTTTTCTGGATTCCAAGCTTCTCACACTTAAGTATATTCATTCAGAGTCAAATCAGGTATGCAATACGTCAAAAGCGTGCTGACACAAAGAGAACTCTAAAAGACCTCCTTTTTAAAAGTGGGTCCTCAAAGATCCAGGTACACTTTCTTTATCCTGAATGCTTGATGAAATATCATCTTATTATAGCATGGCATAAGTAATGGAAGATATATCCACATATGTGTGTGTGTAATGGTTATGTGCAATTTTTGCTTGTTGAACCTAATTCATTAGGATTGCACACAAAAATATATTAAAAGAGGCATGGGGCACAAGCTGTGCCATGAATTTAGTTTGAGCTTTCTCAACTAGAAACAAAAGTCATGGTACTCTCTTGACCTTGTCAAGACTTTCAGCTTGTTCGTTGCCATTGGTTGAAATAATGTATTGGAGGCTTATGCACCATCCACTGGCTCCATTGTTTGCATTGGGCCACTGAAACTGGAATAAATTAGTAGTACATCCTGTGCCTGATTGGCAAAGGAAAACCACCCAATGGCTCCGTTGTTTGTTTTTGGCAACTGAAAAAGTCAGCTATCATCCCAAACATGATGGCAGCGATTTCACATTTCCAGGAAAACTTGTAATGTTTCTATTCAAGGGTGCTTCTTCTAATTATTGCAATGGCCTACTCTCATGACTAGGATGCTGAAGTATACATGCTGTGTAAAGCATAATGAGGCCCTTAACTTACAAACTTTTTTTAAATACTTTTTTTAACCTATCAAAAAAAGTTTCTAAACAAACCTTTCACTGTTTTATAATCTTAAATGAAATGTTTCATCTTCATCAGCTAAATAATGCTTATACACTACTTTCACGAGGCAGAATCTTTGCCTACAAGCTTCTAATGATTTTTTTCTCTTATTCTATGTCTTTCTTGTCCAAATTGTGAGGTGAGCTTTTTTGGGAATTGACCCAAGCTTTGCCTTAATATTTTACCTAGGACGAAGAGAGGATGTTGAGAGTTCAAATGGGAACACAATGGTCTGCAAAGCAGGAGGGTCATCCATATAGCTCTGATAATAGAGGTCGATCCAAGTCTTCTGCTCACCGTGCTGACAAAATCCACAACCAGAAACTTAAACGTGTGCTTTTTTACCCCTATCTCATACATTAGTTCCCTTTTATTTCTTTTCTTTTTTGTTCCATAATTAGTTTGTTTGGATCAATTTGCCTATTCTTGAGTTTGTGCTTGAAATACTTGGTGTGTGTTTGGTTAATGAGATTTTGAGAATGTTTGAGATTTGTTTTTGAAAAATAATGAGATGTGCTTTTTATTATATTGTGAAGGCAAAGAGAGAGAAAATTCAATGATTTTTATGAAATATGTTTTGTATTGGGATTTCTGAAAGTGGATGGATAGGGTTGAAAAGTTGTTTGAATATAAGTTTTTATAAAAGTGGTTTTGGTTTATGTGCTTTTGAACTTTTCACTAAATATAGGCAAATGATTTAATGAAAGTTGAAATAAATTTTTTTTAAAAGATTGAAAGATGGTTGCATTGCAGTTTTTTTGTTTTGGAAAATTTTTGGAAATTTGTGTAAACCAAACAAGGCTTACATTTCCTAGATTTCTTTATCCACATCCCAGCACATCGGGCAAAGTGACAAAATAATTCTCAAGATATATTTCCAATTTCAGTAGAAGTCACTGTTGTTCATGTATGGCATGCAAAGTTGGATGAGTGTCATGGTTGAGGTTGAAAAGTTTATATTTCATAGTCGGTACTAGAGATGGTGTGATTATTGCAAGAGTTAAAGAATCACTAATGAAGTGAGGGACGTAAAGGATATCTTGTCTTGAGCTGAAAGTTGTCTTAATGTCAAAATATAGAAGAATTAAGATGTAAAAGCTCAGGGTGCTTAATAGTTGGAAACTGTCATGAATTTGTTATCCGTAATGCTCTTTACAGACTTCATGCTATATTTTTACAACATTTCCAGGTAAGTTGAGACAAAAGAGGTTCTCTGAGGACTTTGATAAGGATCCTGAACCAATCTTTAGAGCAACATTTGGAAACAGATGGTATACTTGGTCATTTAACTCAGGGCAGGAATCTTCTTTCCAGAATTCAACATCTGGATTCGAGTGGAGAGAGTATTGGAGCTGGAAAAACAGTAGAACTAGAAGATGGGAAACGCTGGGTGACACTGAGTCTGATGACGAGTCATGCTCTGTAGGGTCGCATACCGACAGAACTGTTCTTGGTCTGCCTCCAACAGGCCATTTAAAGATTGAAGATGTTAAAAATGCGTGAGTGATCTAGGGCGTTTAAATACTTTTCGATATATTACATACATACATAGCACATATACATCTATACAATATACATTTATCTTGCTAACTTCTCGACTGCCACCTTATGTTTGGCACTTTCCTTGCAGTTTCCGTTTGTCAGCTTTGAAATGGCATCCTGACAAGCATCAAGGTCCTTCACAGGTCAGTAATATTAGGCTCCTCTGATCTCCCTGCCCAATCTGCTACTAAAGTTTCTTGGATGTCCTGTGAAAAAAACTTAAGCGTCGAGTCTTAGAAGATGCCAGCCATCTTTACCGAGTAAATATCTTGGTGCCATACTAAATTCTTGGCATCAAATCCCACCTTCACTCTAGGGATTTTATTTTTTTGGGGGGAATGGGGATGGCAAGGATTGGGTATCTGCAATCACTGCCAATGTATGTGGGCCAGTACCTACCTCCATGAAATTGCACTAAAGAACCCAGATTTACAATTTTCCCTCAATGAAATGGATAAGACCCAATTTCTTGTGTGGACATGTAACTGCTGAAATGTAGGATTTATTGAGGCCCATTTTGTAAAATTTTGTTCTCAAATCAGATTTTTATTTTTTGTTCATATTTTTAATGCTGTTGATTTCTTTTTATTATAATTGAATATCTCAAAATTTAATTTTCCACCAAACTTATATAATTGTGGCATATAATGCCCATTTATCCTTTTATTTATCGGTTTTCATTTTAAATGATCTTGTTTATAAGTCTTACAATAGAGCTTTGGATGATTGCAGGCAATGGCTGAAGAGAAATTCAAACTCTGTGCTAGTGCGTACAGGTCGCTGTGTAGTGCCCTCTCCCCAGCTTAGTTTGTGGGGTTTTGGTTCAAATGTATTCAATTCTCTTACAGGTTAACTTTTCCTATGGATGGAGACTGGAGAGGTATATGATTTATTTATTTTTAATCACATTGAATTTATATGATTATTCTCAATAATGTCTCTTCTTGAAATTGAGTTCTCAAGTTCATAAACCAAAAGCATCCAATTAAAAGATTAACATCTCTGCATTTGGTTTTCAAATTTCCATTGGCTGTAGTTGTTCTTTGAAAACAATCTGAGATTTCAGACCAATCGATGGCCTATTTCTCATCCCTTCACGTAGTTTATAATTCCTTTTCCCTTAAATTAGACATTAATTCTCATCCTCTTCGCCTCATCTAACCTCGTTAATCCCTTTTTGCCAACTATTAATGGTCTCCAATTTCTGCGAACAAATATGTAAATAATACGAAGCTTAAAAACTAGAGAGAGAGAGAGAGAGAGAGAGAGATTGTAGGAAGATTCCTTTGTCATGGCCAGTGATGGCAATGGTATAGATTTCAACATGCCCTTCTCAAAACAAACCCTACTCATATTTTATATATATATATATATATATATAAATTCTGTTACGAACAGTCACGTTTTTGTATTTATTTCGCATTTTATTGATGCAAATGATTAGAGTAATTATTTATATTAAAAAATACTAACGAATCAATTACATTAATAAAATACAAAGAATACCAAATATGATTGCACAAAAGATTTTTGATATGGGAAATGCTATTTATTCTTATTTAGATCCCGATTTGCATTATTTTAAAATAAAAATTTACATAATTTTTAAGTAAATGTTTTTAAATGATATTATAATTTTTTTATTGTTTTTAAAAAAAATTTAAGATGTTAAAAAAATTATATAAAAAAATCACGTAAATCGAGATCTCAAATAAAAAGGAGTAGCATTGTCCTTTGAGTGATTCTAGGGTTACAAACGACAAGTCCCAACTGGGATCCTGTCTAATTGTAAATTTTTTTTTATTCACTTTTAAACATTTTAAATAAATTAAATAAACTACATCACTAGTAAGATATATATATATATATATATATAATAATTTTACAGCCAGGATTCCCGTTTTGATATATATATATATATAATGGTCAGTGCTACTTATCCAGTTGATTTTCATCTGGATCTCATTTCGTTTTGGATTCTTTTTTACATGATTTTTAAATAAATATTTTTAAATAATATTGTAATTTTTTATATTTTTTAAAAATATTTTAAAATATTAGAAAAATCATGTAAAAAAATGCTTATTTAAAAATCAAGTAAAAAAAAAAAAAAAACCTCAAAACGGGATGATATCGGGATGAAAACCAACCAGAAAATTGCATTTTTCATATATAATTAATTTATTTATTGGCACGGGTGGACGGAGACAGCGTATTGACTTATCCTGGAGTGCACATGCCTTCATAATTTCATTAAAGAGTTTTTTTTTTTTTTGCAAGTATATCTCGAATAATAAAAGAAAAAAAAAATCGTCCATGGCTCTTGAGAATTATTTTCATTTTTCGCACCTAAGACAATCCAAACCTTTTGACCTGGAACATGCATACTATCGGACTAAAGTCTCTTGATACAAACTCTAGGATAACGCATATTTGCAGCGCCCAGGAAAATAATAAATAGCTGGTATCTTAAGAAATAAACATACTTTTCTTTAAGAAAAAAAAAGATTCTCCCAAAATTCAAAATTCGGAATTTCTGATATATTTTGTCACCTAATGAAAACATAATATTTTTGTAACTCTTTGGCTCTTTGCAGCAGACGACTTCTTCAATTTCCAAGGCATATTTCCTCCAAGAATAATACAATTTAAAAAATAAAAATAAAAATAAAAAATAAAATCCCACGAGATTTTCTGCAGGAAAGGGAGTATCAATCTCCTTCATGATTCATAAACCATCCAATAAACTATCAACTCACTATCAAAGAGTTTTCCAGTTAAAAAAATTTGAATTTACGCAGCTGATTCAATCATCCTTCCATTTTTGATAAAATCCTTACACAGCAAATCCATCTGCTAAAGAAAATGAAGTAGCATTTAAACTGAAATCGAATCCAATCTGAGAGATTTCCTAAAGAAAACAGCTAAAAACAAAGGAGGACAACAGAGGATGAGACCATAAAACCATAGATCAACATCAAGAATCCAAAATGCAAAGCCCAGTTCCTCTTAAACTTACCAAAGTAACTCTCCGGAGGCTCCTGGTAATGAATCTCAAAGTCACCGTCACAAGCCCCATCGAACTGCTCGCCCCCAGTGGCACTCATTTTCACCTTCATCTCCCTCAGCTTCTCGGTGGCCATTCCAAGAGTGAGCTTGTGGCAGCGCCTCTGGTACTTGAACCCGTTGATGCACTTGAGGGTCTGAGCCACGGATACGTAGAAGATGAGGTGGGAGAGGGAGAGGAAGGTGATGGGGATCCAACAATGGCGGCACTGTAGGCGATGGGACTGAGCCTGTGCAAGGAAGACGATACCCAAGAAGATGAAGAAGAGCTGGAAGAATTTGTGGAGCTCCTTCTTTTGGAGGTCTATGGAGCGCTTCTTCTCCAGGGTCTTCTCGAAATGGAGCTGGACTATGGTGTTTATGGCCTGGAGAGCTGTCTCTTTTGGGATTGATTGAGGATGGGGGTGGGTTTCGTGGTACGGTTCATATTCCGCCATTGATGACACAGACGAGAGAGACAGAGAGAGAGAGGGGTTTACCCTGACTTTTGAGTGACCAGGAGGGAGTTTGATTCGAACCTAGTGTTTCTTGTTCTAGAATAGACTCGTATATTTTCAGAGAAAATTTATTTTTTATTTTTCTTATCATTACTTTATGATATGATATGACATTAAATTATAATTTTATAAGTAAATTATAAGAAATAATTTTTAATTATCTAATAAGATAATAAAAGCATATTAAAAAAATGATAAGTAGCATTCATTTTTTTTTAAAAGAGTAAAACCCCATAATGAAAAAAACAACAGATAATAGAGACAAAAACTATTTGATTGAAGAACCAGAATCCTCTCACCTTTAGCCAACAAACTCGCCTCTTTTACCAGATTGTGGGCTTCATGATTCCCACCTCTCTTTACATAAGAATATTGACAATACAAAGATGACATTAACATCTAAGAGAATAATCCTAAACTTGCATATTGTCGCCTTTCAAAATAACAGAAGGAATTTGTAGTTCTCTAGCAAGAATAGTTGCCTCTTGTGCTCCCAATGCCTCTGTTATTAATGGTCAGTGATGGAACATTTGGATATCAAAGTTTGAAGGAGTCCCTCTCGCTGGCTTTCTCTAAAAAGCAGGAGTAAGAGTTTAGTTTCCTTGGTATCAAGGAACCTAGTTTCTTTTAGTTCTCAAGATGGGATTTTTTTGATAAACAATGGATGAAGATTTAGCGCGAAAATGGGAAAAACTCAAACTATCATTTGAATAAAGCGAGGTCTTCGTAATACGGGAAGAAAGTTTGAAGAACAGAGGCTCACGGGAGAATTTGTGCTTGATCGTAGGAGTCATGTCGGACAAGGGGATTAATAGTGAAGCCTTCAGGACGACTATGAAGAAGGTGTGTCAATTATCTAAGTGGGTTAAGTTTAAAGAGTTAGGGAAGCATAAATTTTTTATAGAATTTCAATTTGTTAATGACAATGACAAGATCCTTAGTGGGCGACCATAGTTTTTTGATCGCCATTTGATTTCTCTTCAACAAGTCGACAAATCTGATCCCTTAAATGGAATTAGATTCTAGTATGAACCATTTTGGGTGCAACTATTCGGGCTTTTGTTAGCTTCCATGAATGAAAGTGTAGGGAAGGATTTAGCCACCTATGTAAGCCATGTAATCAGAGTGGAGTTTGATCTAAACAATATGGCTTGGGGAAATTGGTGAAGAGTTAGGGTGGCAGTTGATATAATCAAACCCTTGTTAAGGGGAAAATGGGTTCAACTAGATGATAAAAAATTTTGGATGTTGGTAAAATATGAGAGACTGTAAGGATTTTGCTTCAAGTGTAGAATTCTAGCCCATATTTCTACAACTTGTTTGAATCAAAGAGGGGAAGACTTGGAGGAATAAATGAGCGGATACCAATATGGTGCTTTGTTGAGAGGGCAACCAAGAAATTCTAAAATATTTGAAAATAAGAAATATGGTGGGAAATAAGAGATGAGGTAGGAGAAGCAAAATGTATAGGGAGAAAAAAGGATGCATCAAGTGATTAATATTTCCACCTCAGTCAAGAAAGAAGGAATGGGGACTCAAAAACAGAAAGGAATTGTTATAAAACATGGTTATTCATATTGTGGCTTAGAGGAGCAATGTGAGGTGAAGGGGCCAATTTTGTAACCTGAAGGTAAAAATAAGGCTATTTTGCTTGAAGAGGAGTATAAGTTTGAGCAGGATGTGTATTTACTTGCTGAAAGAGACACAATAGAGGAGGTTGAGGCAATCACCAAAAAAATGTCTTCTTGGAAATGAAGAGCTAGAGAAAGGGTGAGTCAGGAATGCATGTTTATGGAATCTAGTGATCATGACTCAAAGAAAAGGCTCTATCTAGAACAAGGAACGGATAAGAGGCATAGAAAGAGAATTGAATTTGAGGAAGGGGTTTTTACATCTAATGATGAAACTGAAATGGTGGAGGCTGCCTGGCAGCCCCACCAAGAGCAATGATTGGCCTATTATGGAACTGTAGGGGGTTTGGGAACCTCCTAACAGTTAGAGAGCTTCATATGCTCATCAAAACTAAGTGTCACCATTTTGTCTTTTTGATAGAAATAAAATGTGGAAGGAATAAGGTGGAAAAAAATCAGTACTAGCTTGGTTTTTATTACAGTTTTGTGGTTGATAACATTGGTCTTAGTAGAGGCCTTGCTTTTTTGTGGAACAACAAGACTGATTTTGTTCTGGAATCCTACTCCCAGCACCATAAATCTTTGTATTTTTAGGATCTTGATGGAAATTAGAGATTTTTGATTATGGGATTTTATGGTTATGCTGAAACTACTAGCGGACAGCTAGGTTGGAATCTTTTGAGGAGATTTAAATCCAAAAATAGAATGTCATGGATCTATTTTGGGGATTTCAATGAGATTCTTTATCAACATGAGAATTTTGGTGCTGGTTTTAGGCCATACCAGCAAATGGAACATTTCAGAAAATGTTTGGACCTTTGTGAATTGAGTGACTTGGGGTATGAAGGGTCAAAATACACGTGGTGTAATAATAAGGAAGGAACTCAGTTCACAAAAGAAAGACTTGATATGGTCTTTGGGAATGTGGAGTGGCTTGAAAATATGAGGAATTCCATATTTATAAACTTGGCTGCTTTAACCTCGGATCATAGTCCAATTCTTATGAGTTGGCAGCATGGAAGAATTTTAAGGTAGGATGGTGAAGGGGGAAGAAACAAAGTCAAGATATTCAAATTTGAAGCCAATTGGAACATGCAAGACGAGTGCAAAAGTATTATCGATGAAAATTTGAACAAGGTAAATACAATCCAATATACCAGATTGGGGAATGTCCAAGAAAAACTCAGAAGTTGTAAACAAGCTTTGGAGGCATGGAGCACTAATGTCCTGAATAAGGAGGCCAAAGAAAACAAAAGAAATATCTATAGTTTGGCTAAATTACAGAAGGAAAACCCGGGATACAACAATGATGAGATTAAAAGAATCAAAAAAGAAATCAACATTTCTCTAGCCAAAGAAAATGTTAAATGACAACAGAAGGCAAAGCAAATGTGGTTGATGAATAGTGATAGGAATACCAGATATTACCATAGCTACGCCAACCAAAGGAGAAAGAATAATGCAATTGAGAAATTAAACAAAGAAGATAGGACAAGAATCCATAACAGCCAGGAGATAGTTGAGGTATTTCTTACTCATTATCAAATTAATTTTTCTTATCAGAATCCTATTAATATTGATGAATGTCTTAGTAATTTAGCTCCTAAAATTTCTGATGAAATGAATAGATTTCTCAACAGTCCCTACACTGATGAGGAGATTAAAAATGCTTTATTCCAAATGAATCCATTAGGTGCTCTGGGTCCAGATAGATTTTCTCCTGTATTTTATCAAATACATTGGGATATTGTTGGTAGGGATATTACTAAAGTTGCCTCTGAAGTTTTGAATCAAGGTGGTAGTTTAAATTCTCTGAATGCGACCCATATTGTCTTAATCTCGAAGACTAAAAAGCCCAAAACGGTTTCAGATTATAGACCTATTTCTCTTTGCAATGTGCTTTATAAAATTATTTCAAAAACCATTGCTAATAGGGTTAAGAATATCCTTCCTCAGATTATATCTTCCCTTCAAAGTGCTTTTTATCTCGGATAGGATGATTCAGGACAATGTTATTATTGCTTTTGAAACTCTCCACTCTATGAATGTTGGAGGAAAGGGCAAGTAGGGGCATATGGCTATCAAATTAGATTTAAGTAAAGCCTATGACAGGGTGGAGTGGAGTTTTATGGAAAAAAATTTAGTGAAATTGGGTTTTACTTCCCCTTGGATAAATCTGGTGAGGGGGTGTATTATTTCAACTACTTACTCTTTGATCATTAATGGTTGTCCTCAACCTTATTTAATTTCATCAAAGGGGATTCGTCAAGGAGATCCATTATCCCTCTATTTAATTTTATTTGTGGCTGAAGTATTTAGTTCTATGATCAACAAAGCTAAAGCCACTCAATTAATTCATGGATATCGCATTAGTAGGGCAGTTTAACTAATTTTGTAGAGCAACATCTAGAGAGTGGGCTAATATTAATCATTTATTAAATGTGTATGAACAAGCCTCGGGTCAGCAAGTTAATAAAGCGAAAACTTCCATATTTTTTAGTGCTAATACAAAAAGAGATACCTGAGATTATATTTTAAGCTTAGCTGGGACTAGAGCTACACCATCTTTTATGAATTACTTAGGCTTGCCTGCATTGGTTGGTAGAAAAAAACACAAAGTTTTTAAGAACATTCTGGACAGAATAAGGGGCAGACTTAGTAATTGGAATACTAAATTTTTATCTCAAGCGAGAAAAGATATTTTACTAAAAGTAGTAGTCTAGGCTATTCCTACATATACTATGGGAGTTTTTAAACTTCCTAAATCCTTGATAAAGGATATGAATAATCTAATGAAAAATTTCTGGTGGAGCTTCATGAATAATGATTAAAAAAAAAAAAAAAAGGCTAATTGGATTGCTTGGCATAAAGTAGGCAAGGCTAAGAAATTTGGAGGCTTAGGATTCAGGGATTTTGAGAGTTTTAATTTGGCCTTATTGGCAAAACAGGGATGGAGAAATACAGCAGCCTGACTCTCTAGTGGCCACAATATTAAAGTAGAAATATTTCCCCAATTCAGATTTTCTTTAAGGCCAAAATTGGTGCTAGACTTTCAATTATTTGAAGGAGTCTATACGTAGCAAGAAATCTTATAATTAATGGTTTATGTGGAGATTAGAGGATGGGAGAGATATTAAAGTATGGGGGAGTAGATGGCTTCCTAAGCCTACAAATTATAAAGTGCAATCTCCTAGAACTTCATTATAGGAAGATGCTAGAATTCATGACTTAATTGATTGGCAAACCAGAAAGTGGAAAGACATTTTTGAAAGCAGGGGCAAGTCAGGTGCTTTCCCGGGGAGATCGTTTCCATTTACATAATAGTTAAGCTTCTCGCGCATTCGTACTTGCTGTGAAAGTGATCTTCATAATCAAGAGATGATGCATTCTCTCTCCCTACTTAACTAACAAGCAATGGGGACAAAGGCCTCGAATCCTGTCTTTGACGGTGATCATAGCGCTGGGAAACTGATCAAATGTTTTCTGTCTCAATGTCAGTGTGAAAGTCCTAGTATCTTTACGAGGTCGAAATAGCATCACAGAAAGAGCAGCCGGAACCTACTCCCAGTTGGCCAGCATCAAACTAGGAGTGACACTATTAATGTGGAATACCAAGTGCGAAGGTTATCCATTTAGATTGCTGTCTAGTGGTACTTTCTGGAGCGAAGCTGCCATTCAAAGCATTCTTTCTGGAAATTTTTGTGAAAAGGTTGGTGAGTAGGGCGGCTTCTTTCATAGGAAAGTGCAGTTCCTTCTGATTCAATTGCGACAACAGATGATTCTCAAGCAGCTTGTATTTGTATAATCAAATATGATGCTTCTTGCTTTCAAGCAAGTGAGGTGACGCATTTGCTTTCGTTCAAAGCCCTCCTACTGCTCCTGCTGCTGATTCTCACATTTGTCACTGTGTGGATTCTCTTTTTTAGGAGGAAGATAGGAATATTATCACTAAAATTCTGATTAGCATGCAAGAAATTAGAAACAAAATGATTTGGTTGGGCACAAAAAAGGGCGATTTTACAGTTAAGAGTGCATATCATATGCAAATGGATATGCTAGAAAATGAAAAAGGGCAATCTTTTTGTATATCTAGTTTAGAATTTGCTTGGAATGAAATCTGGAATATGCAAGTCCCGAATGCTACTAAAGTTTTCATTTGGAAAGCTTGTCATGAAGCCCTACCCATTAAAGTAAATCTTTTTATGAGAAAAATAACTGACTCTCCTCTTTGTCCCATTTGTAGAATGAAAGAAGAAACAATTATCCATGCCATTTGGAATTATAATGCAGCAAATGATGTTTGGAGTCAAAGTCCTACTAGAGTACTAAAGAAAATAGGTATGACAAGGAGTTTTCAGGATCTATTTAATAATATAAGCACAACATGTAGCACTAAAATCACTGATAAATTTGCTGTTATAGCCCGAGGCATATGGAATAGAAGAAATAAGTTGATTTTTGAGAGTATGTTCTTGCACCTTGACCAAGTTCTGAGATCTGCCCTTCAAGCTCTTGAAGATTTCCATTTAGCCCAACTTAGTTGCAAACAGAGAACTCCTTAAAGGCAAGTTCAGATTTCTAGTTGGTCTCTTCCTCCGGCAGGTATAATTAAAATCAACTAAGATGCCTCCCTGCGCAAAGACTAGAGTAAGATCAGGATTGGCCTTATTGCTAGAAATGCTAAAAATGCTAAAGTAACTCTTCAAAGTTATATTCCACGAATTTTGACTTTTTATTTTTTGTATTGTTTTTTTTTACTTAATGATGAAATATCTGTTTTCAATAATTTAAAAATAATATTTAAAATTGTTAAAAAAAAATACATGAGAAAAGTCCCCAAAAAAAATCTTTTTACTTGAAAGGATCCCAGTTTGTTTGTGGTAGAGCCGCTCTTTCTCAACATCCTTGATTCCTTTTTATTTTCCTAACTTTACAAAAAGTGAAAAGACTGACTTTTTATATTAGAAAAGAGCAATACTTGTATGCCTTTTATTTTGTTCCTCATTTTGATCGCTAATTCATTTAATTTTTTCAAAAAAATTTACTTACTAATTAAAAAAGTAATTATTAGAATACTATTATCTAAAGCTTTATGGTTGAAGATGATTAAAGAACTATCTAAAGCTGATATGGAAAAAGTGGTGGCCATCATGTAATCGATATGGGTCAGAAGAAATTCTTGATTGTTTGATAGTAAACTCTCTAGTCCTGATAGAGTTACGAAAATGACTTTAGTTTGTCTATGTGATTTTCAAGAAGTCCAAAATGAGGAGAAGCCTCCAGGGAGGAGGGTAGTACAAGTAGAGCAGATGGGGAGATGGCAAAAGTCTAAGGAGTATAGCTTGAAGGTGAACTTTGATGTTGTTCTGGATTTAACAAATCAAAGAACGGGAAGTGGAGTGGTAGTCAAGGATCACAGGGGGTTGTGTTGGCATCTTTATGTGCATAGAGAAGGTATGTGAATTCCCATTTTGTGGTAGAATGCTCTTTCTTAGTTTTTTTAGGGAGTTGGGGTTCTGTCATGCATGTTTTGAAGAGGATGCTAAAGTGGTGGTGGATGCTATGAATAATGATTATGAGGATGATTTGTGGAGAGGTCAGATAGTGGGGGATTTGCAGAAGGAGCTTCGAAGTTTTAGAGGTTAGAGTTTGCAGTTTATACATAGAGAAGACAATGAGGTTGCACATAGTTTAGCCAAATTAGGTTTGTTATTAGATAATAAAAGGGTGTGGATGGAATGAGTTTCACCAGATAGCATATAGAAAGTTGTAAATAACAAATATTGTAATCAATTGATTTTATAATAAAATGATACAAGAGGTTTTATAAAGAAAAAAGTAACTATTAGTATATTGTTATTTAAAAATAATAATTAATTATTTAATCATGTTTAAAAATGTTTGAAATAAAAAAAATTACAATTTGCACTAGGACCACACCAAGTGGACAAATTGAGAGGGTATAATAGCACTATCCTTAAAAATTTATTCATTATTTATTTTTTCATTATCCTATAATACAACATTAGATTATAGATTTAAAAGTGAAATATAATAAATAGTTTCTAATTATCTAATATCACATCATAAGATGATGAGAGGATGATGAGTAGCATGAGTCTTTATTTTATTTGTGTGGGCATGTTAGCGATTAAAAAAAGGTAAACCGGTAAACCAGACCGATCAAATCGAACTAGTGAGTTTGGTTTGATTCTAAATTGGTTCAATCTGATACCAGTTCTATTTTTTTTTTAAACTGGCCGAAATAGGTCTAGTTTCAATTTTCCTTTTTTTAACACTGGACTGGTTTATATATATATATTTTTAATTTTTTATGTTATATTAAATATTTTTATATAATAAATAATCTTGATATCTAATATATATAATTATATATATAATTTTTATTATATGCTAAATTATTAATTAAAACAGCATTAAAATTAAAATCCTATACAAATAATTATATATTATCACTATCGTCTATAATATTAGTAGTTATACTTATATAATATCACTATAGCCTATAATTCCATTATAATACACATTACAATATAATATAATAGTTATTCCTATATTATTATATACTATAATATATATAGAATATTATATATACATATATAATATATCGTAAAAAGCGGACCATAATTGGTAAAATCAAAATGACTGATTTTGAGGTGTAACCAATGTGCTATCGGTTCTTCAAATTTCAAAATTGGTATATACCGGCTTGGTTAAAAAATATATCCAAAATTAGACCGAACTGGACCAATTACACCCCTTAGGCATTGTGATTATTAATGGTGTTAAAACGACAAAACCGACCTGTTAATTAGAGGTTCTTTATTATTAATTCAATACAAGAGTTTTGATTAACTTTTTTTTATGGGCAAAATTAAATCAGACTTAGATGCAATATTATTAAATATCAAAATTCTATTTAACTGTATGATATATAGACTGTTAACGTCATGTTCATGTTTGGGCAAGGTTCTCGCAACTCGGGCTGGGGTCTACTTCTGCACACACACTGAGAAGGTGGGCTCAAGGTCTTCTAAGGAGCCTCCGATGCCAAATTTGGTTTTCTTCATGTGTCTATTGATAACTTTTATGTTAAGAGTTCAAAGAGTTCTACTTGAGTTCGGGAGTGTTTATAGACCCGATCATGGTGGTCCCCGCCCACTGTTGGTGAATCATGGGTGGCATTGCACTAGTGGCAGGTTTTCTCCTTGTCATATCATCTGTCTCCTGGCGACATTACACATGGGTCTACAGTATGTCTCTTACAACAGGTAAGAGGGTGAGAGGTGTGCACACTACCTTAACCACAGAGGTGGGTGGGAATCTGGTTCTGTTGTCGCATGCTAGCTTCCCAGATCATTTAATGTATCGTGTTTGTAAATTGACAGTGTGTCGATGGTTTGAGTAGGGGACATGACCAGTCACTATATTTGATGGGCATTCTTGAGCCTAGCCTAATCCTCATTCCTTCCTCGTCTCGGTATTGGACTATCTACTAGTCAATTTTGGCCCTAAAGGGAACCAAACCCCACACAACCCAAGTGGAAAAGTGAGTTTTCTTCTCACATACTCTCCTTTCTCTAGCACAACTTCCTAGGGACTAGGTCCTCTAGACGAATTTGAAGCCCTTGGAGGATGTGACCAATGCTCAAATTTGGTTCACTTGTGATAAGACTAGATGGAAAATACCCCTTTCATAAACAATAGATAAATATTTGGTATATACACAAATTTTAATTTTACATGAAGAAAATTACATATTAATGATCCATTATATTGGAAAATTCTTTTTATAAGATAAGTTATTGTTTAAACTCTGTTATGAAAATTTTCTATGTATACCTAATACTTCTCTAAACAATATTCATTTTTGGTAGAATTTGTGAAGTATTATGCTATATATACATGTTTATACAATGTCTTATTATACACTAGGAGCAGGAAAATACATCCAACTTTTGCACAAATGGGGTTTGGATTGTCAAAAAAAAAGTTATATTAAATTACACACCAGCTTGCTTATTTTTTCCTCTCTATCTCAGCTGTATAAACAAATTATGAACATACACAAATATGCAGAAGATGCAATCTCTTCCAAATGCATTCATATTGTATGAAAAATGAATTTGTCGATAACCACAGGTTGACCTACAAAGCCAATGGTAGCCTGATCAATGATTCTAACACCCTTCACACTTTAAAGTACACTTGCTTGGCTTACACTTGGGTTACAACCCGACTAGCCCGATATGTGTTTTGACCCGAATTGACATGACCAGACTCCCACATTGTTTCAGATCGATCTGACCGACTCCTTTGTCGGGTAAACCGGCTATCCCTCTTCTTCATTTTTTCTTCTTCTTCTTCTTCTTCTTTCCCTCTCTCTCTGAGTCAGTCAAAACCAGTAATCCAATTTCATATGTACGTTGATAGACAACATGTACTACATATGGGTTGCTTAGCCTCAAAACTCAACAACGAGAACACGTCACATGGTGCGACGGTGCAAAGAGAGCCCTTCCTAATGAAAGTGTCAGTACGACTATGAGATCGTCAAAACACTAGCCCAAGAGGTCCTTACTCTCTACGAGGCTTCTGATTCTCCCATCGCCAACACACGTATTCGATTTTGTCAGTCGATTCTTGTATTTAGCATATTCGACCCACAAGGGATTCCAAATTGCACTTTGTCAGTCGGGTCGGTTCAAGCTTCACAGATAGATCAGTTTATAACATTTTTTGCACAGCCATAGCTTACACCTCCCGAAATAGATAACCAATTTACTTACAAATTGGTGCACAAGAACACACTTCACACTTCTTTTCTAACATGAATTAATTTTATTTATAAGTTAAATTTAAAATTGAATTCTAATACAAATGAATCATTTCATATTAATAGTGTGGAGTGTGTGTGCTTCACATTGGTTTCAAATATAATCTTTTCAGAATAATTTTGATTGTTGTCTCCTCTCCTATGTTTTCCATTGAAGGATCACTTGCTACAACGTGATAGACTTTTAATTAGCTAGGGCATGACACCTTTTTCATGGAGGAAAATATAGAAGACGAAAGGCCCTATGAAAGTAGGTTTTTTGTATTATTTGACTAAGCTCAATAAAGTATATTGGATAAATGGTTGTGGTAGTACCAATAAGAAGGCTAGCCCTATGAAAGTCATTTATAGATTCGAAGTTTGGGGAGTCTTAGGGAGAATGGTGCTTGAATGTTATACATGGAATCGTGGACCTTATGGGTGGGTTTGTGGGAACACATTAGAAAAGGATAGGAGACTTTCCTAAGCCATGCATGTATTGAAGTAGGTGATAATATTTGAGTTAAATTTTGGCATGACAAATAGTGTGGTGAACAAAGCCTCAAATGAACATTTCTTGATGTTTTTGACCATATATGGGCAAAGGATGCTTCAGTAGCTAATCTTTTAAGGAATATTTGGAAATAGTTTCGATCTCATGACATGTCATTTTATCTTCTCTCGTCTTGTTTCCTTACCAAATGTCACTCAAACACAATCACTTTCAAAATAATTATAACAATTTTCTCAAACTAATAATTACATTTTCAAACTAAGGTTTACAACTTTTTCAAACTTTCAAATAAAAAATAACAACAATTCATTTTTTTCTAAATTAAAAAAAAATTATATAAAAAAATTATATTATAATAATATTTTAGTTTTTTTATATTTTTATTCAATTTTTCCTCTCTCATTTTCTAAAATCTCATAAAACAACATAACTCAAACTTTTTTTACTATTATTTCCAAACCATTTCACTACTACTCACAAATTTCTCATCTCACCTCATCCCCTAAGCATCTCCATGTATTAATTTCTTTTAGTAGTATGTAAAGTACGGATGGACTTATTAGATCTACTGTACAATAAAAATAATTTTATAATCTAATGTAATGTTTCAAACTACATTGGTTTATGAGTTTACTTTTGCGTAATTCTTTTGTAACTTAAGTATTTCTTTAAAGTAAATTATTTTATGAATTTATTTTGATAAAATCATTTGCTATGAAGCATTTCTCTTATTGATATTACTTTTTAATATATTATTGTAAGATGAAGGGGTGTCCACACAGGCAAACTCCTCCTATGCCATAACAGCATGTAAAGCATGGCTTAAATGCCCATGCATTACATGCTTATGAGTAAAGTGGCAATGACCATTGTAGTGAGTAAAGGCTGGCCTTTAAGTCCAATTGTATAAGATGCACAGGAAGAGCTACATATAACCTCCTTTAAGATGATTCTCTGTAATATTCTACAGAAGAAAAAACTTCTCTTTTTGTTTTCTCTTGAAAAAGTATCTAGATTGTAGATATGGTTAGTGTTACTCTAGTAATTCTGCGTAGTCCACTTTGTCGGTAAGAGGAGATGCTTGAGGTTTGCTGGATCATTTATTTAGATTGGATAAACTTGTGGAGTAACTCAATACATTTTGCTTGAGGTATTCCACTCTATTTTCTAACATTGGTATCCGAGAATTTTTTAGGCGTTTCCAGTTTACCAAAATCTAATTTTTTGGTATATTTCTTGGATTTGCGATAGTATCATATTGTTGCTTTTAAAAACTTCTTGAATGTTGAGCCGTCACAAGCAGCAGAGGTGTTGTGATGGAAGGGCTTGTTCTATATTTTTTTTGTTTTTGAAAACTCCGTGAGTGAGGTTGAGTCTCAGCAGAAGTGCTGCAACAGAAGGGCTAAGCCCATCCTTGATGTCATTATGCATGCACCCAGGTGCAGCACGCATCATGGCGGTGTAGTGCGTACCACAGTGTATTGTGCACGCCAAATAAGTGGTGTGGCGCCACTCAACTGTTAGAAGAAGCTGTTTTCGATAGTGGAAGCGGTTGAGGCTATTTGTGGTGGCTACTTGTTGCTGCCAATATTTAAAAATTGTACCGTACCAAAACAGTAGCGGGTATAAAAAAATTTCATATTTTGTATCAGGATAAGTTTCGACTGTATTTGCATGTTTCGGCCAATATTGGTCGAAACATGAGATGTTGGCCAAAATTTAAATTTCGTCTGGTACGTGAAGTTGTGAACTGTAGGGAAGTTATTGGCAGACTCATAATTTAAATCAAATGCAATATTACTTTCTTTGGCCCACCATGCTTAGTTCCATAAATTAAGACAAGTGTCTCCATTGAGCAAGTTCCATAAAATAACCTGACATGTATTATTTTTTATTTTTTAATTGTATAGGCAACCTGATATGTTTTACTCAAAATAATTTATTTTTTTTCATTTCTTTATTGTGGATTTGTTATTAGTGAGGCAAGTCAACTTTTTTCTTTTCTTTTTTACGTTGTTCTATTTAAAAGTTCCCAACTGCCCAAATTATTAAAAATAGGTGATTATCTAGACAAGTCTTTTATCCTTATATAATTTGGAATATAATCAATGCATAAATTAATCAATGAATAAATTAATCAATGAATATTAATCAATGAATAAATTAATCAATATACATAAAAAAAAACTTATATAAAAATAATTTATAAATTGATGTGATTTTGTAATTTTATATGATCTTTAAGATTTATATTGAAAAATGAGAAATATTATTGAATTTATGACTTATTTTATTGTTATTTTGAAATATAATTTATAAATGTATATATAATTTATCCAGGTATAAACTATCCCGAAATGGTACACGAAATGGTATCGATACTAAAATATTTCATTCCAGTATTTTGACCGAAATGGCTACCAGTATGGTATTTAAAACTTTTATTGCTGCTACAATTGATTGTTGCGAAGTATCATTGTTCATGTGAGCAATTCCCTAGCTGAAGGAAGAAGATAGTTTAAAGTCATCCGGGCTTGGGCTATTCGGCCTATTCTATTTTTAAAAAAAGGTGGGCAGCACTATTTTCGTGGCCTAGCACTAAAGGCACCACGGTTTAATTTACATAAGATGAGACATCAAGTGGCACACCTAGATTTTGAATCCAGGACCACCTAATAAAACAAAATAACCGGATGCACCACTGGGCTGCAACTTTCTTTTGATTTAGTGAGATTTTTTAATGTACTTATTATAAAATTCTTTTAATAATTTTTTTATGATTTATATATGCATAGATACATATTATTTTATTCCATAATGTTAGTTACATGTGATCTTTTATTTAATTTTTAGACTAAATGTGAACATATACGTGTAAATTAAACATGTGGATATATGCTTGTTTTTATCACCTATGAACTATATATTTAGGCTTGAATGTTTAGATGTCAGCCGTGATTTTTAGTGATAAATTAGAAAATTTCCAATAAATAGTTTTAGTTAGTATTGTCAATGTGAGTGATAGGCCAAAAGAATTGTAATGTCCCTAATAAGATTATAAATGCATTGTATAGCCAAACGACTATAGTGACCCTAGTAAAATAGGTAAATGTCTGCATAGGCAAAAGACTACAGTGACCCCAATAAGAACTATAATAGCATTAATGGAACAAAAAAAATGAACTGTAATGGTCTTATATGAACCATATTTAAATTGGTTGAACATGTTGTTGTACTCCGAGTAGTTGTCTTTATAGACTGGCTTAATAAGTTGCTATAGTCTGAGTAATTGTCTTTAGACTAACCCAAAAAGTTACTACGATTTTAGTAAGATCTATCTTTACATGTGACTACTTAAAATAGTGGGAGTATGATTGAAATTCAAAAGGATTTGATATCTCGAATTATTCTTTAATTTGCATGGAAATTGGGTTAGAAATTAATAATTAGACATTGTGACGCAAGAGATGATTATTAAGTCTAGTGAATTTTTTATCTTGCAACATGTTTGTATTATTTTTATTCTACATTAAATGGACGCGACATATTTCTTAGGTGTGTGTAGTATCCTTTTTCTTGTGTATTATAGTGAAATGTCATCTAATAATATAGTTGCCAATTTGAACAAAGAAATAAATTGGATGGGGGAGAACTATGATATTTGATATTGAAAGATCACATATGTCTTATATGAACAAGATATTTTGGAGGACTTATTTCACTCCTTAATTGAGCCCGTGAAAAGGGACTTGGACTAACACATGAGAGATCAAGCCTATATTGAATAGGCTAAGAAGAACTATTGTGTGCGCATTATCATGTTGAGTAACATGCACAATGATATGATAGTGAGTTCAAAATCTATGACACTACCAAAAACATATGGCAATCACTGAAAATGAAGCTTGAGGGAACTTTAGCCATGAGATTACGTGGGTTGACTATGAAGTTTGACTCCTATAAGATGCGTTTTGACCACATGATGAAACAACATCTTAGGGTAATGTCGACCATGATGCGAACTCAAGATGGAAGAAACAACCTGACAAGTAAACAACAAGTCCAGATGGTAATATGCTCACCACCGAATTCTTAGGAGGTTATGAGTCAGAATATAACGCACAATGAGAATATCAAGGATTATGATGACGTCTTGCATCATTTGGAGCTTGATGATAAGTGCCTAGAGGTTTCTAAGCCCAAACATCCAGCCCATATGGCTAAGTCTAGTTCGCACAAGGCATCTAAGCCTAAGCGCAAAAGGTCCAAAATAAGGGTAGCTGCTAGACAATTGAAAAAATGTCATCAATTTCTTAGGGCAACAGGAGAGACAAGCATAATAAGAACAAATCAAAATTAGAGTGCTTCAATTTCGAAAAGAAATTCCAATTCGCTCATGGCTGCACTAAGCCAAAGAATGTACACTCTAATTTTTTCGCATTATTTTTGTAACTAGCCATGTGATTGTTGCTCATTTCTATTATGTGTGGACTGTTGATTCAAGAGCAACTGAGAACATAGTATGAAATTGAGTTAATTTTGTAGAGTATTGTTAGATTCTAGCTGAAAGTCGTGATATTAAGGTAGGAAATAGAGCTAGAAGGTGCTAAGACTTGGTACTTACAAGTTGGACTTGTAGAGGGGCCGCACTCTATTTTTCTATTATGTTCTATATGCTCCTAAGATTCGATGAAACTTATTTTATGTAGTTACTTTATTATGACTTATTTTCTAGATTGTATTTAAAAATAATTGTGTCTCTTTACATTTGAGCAATGTTTTTTATGGTTGTACTTTTCTATCAAACAATTTTATGATATTGGATTTGGACCATTCAAGTATAAATGAGTCTATTATTATTTTTTTTTATATCTGATAATTTGAATTCATATAAATAACATACTAGGCTTGGCTATATAGGACAAGAAATAATGACTAGGTTAGCTAGAGAATATCTGATAAGTAATCTCGATATGATCATGTTGCCCACATGTAAACATTTTCTTATAGGAAAGCTAAGAGAAGTATTTTGAAAAAGTCACTAGGGCATCTTTTTTATTGCAATTAGTCCACTCAAACATTTGTGATCCAATGAGTGTGAGGGCAAGATATGGAGGTATCTATTTCTTTACATTTATAGATTTTTCATATTATGATCATGTCTACTTAATCTCTCATAAGTTTGAAGCATTGAAGTGCTTTAGGTGATATCTTAGAATGGTTATGAACCAGGTCGACAAGAGCTTAAAAACTCTAAAAACTGACCGTATATGAGAATATTTCTCTAGGCAATTTAAAAGGCTTTATGTTAAAAATAATAATTAATAGACAGTTAACGATGCCAAGTATGCCAAAGCAAAATGGCGTGACAAAAATGAGAAATATAATACTACTTGAGATAGTTAGGTCAATGATGATGCAAGCAAACATTCTAATTTTTTTTTGGGAGATGCACTTTTGACTGTTGTCCACACTTTTAATTAAGTGCCCTTTAAATTAGTATTTTTTACCCCATATGAACTATAGACCATCGATAAATTCAATTTGAGTAACTTGTGGGAATTTAGTTCAACGGATTTTGTTCATACTGTTTCTCATAAATATGGGAAGTTAGGCCCTAAAAAAAAGTGTATCTTTATAAGGTGTCCTGGATACTTTAAAGAATACATATAAACGGTGAACAATCTAATGGAAATCTGACTAAGATTGAATCACAAGATGTGAATTTCATAGAAGATGAGTTTTCAAGTAGGGGTGAGGTTAATAGGAGTTTGAAACTCAATAAGATTGTGGGTCAAGAGGAAGGTGTTACAAAGGATTTAGTTGAGAATGAGGAAGAATTGTTTTAAGCTCCTAAAAATTATGAAAGTGACTTGTCTTTGAGTGAGAGCACACCACTTGTCAATCAACCACATAAGTCTCAACCACGTAAAAGCACACGTGTTCTCCTTTAATATTTTGAGATTGAAGGGAAAACTTTTATGGTAGCTCCGCAAGATAATGATAAGCTTGGGATAATTTATAAGACGCTCTTATATTTTATTAAAAATGAGTAGATGAAAGCACTAAATGATAAGATAGAGTATATGAGGACTAATCAGGTCTAAATCTGTTAGATACCGTCATGGCACAAGGCTATTAGGAACAAATATGTTATAAAAGTGAAGCGCAAGTTGGATGAATGGATAGAAAGGTACAAAACTCACATAGTGGTGAAAGGACATACGGAACATGAGGGTATAAACTATGCGGAAACTTTTTCACTAGTGATGATTTGCCTCAATTCGCTTGATTCTAACTATATTTAATAGCATACATGGATTTGAAACTTTATCAGATGAACGTTAAGCCAGTATTTCTCAATGGGGAACGAGATGAAGAGATATATATAAATCAACATACAGTACTTGAGGTCAAATGTCAAGAGCGCAAGGTGTGCAAGCTTAAACGATCTATATATAACCTAAAATAATTATGTAGACAATTGTATCTCATATTCTATTAAGTCATTCCAATGAATGGGTTTATAATGATCACAGAGAACCATTGTGTCTATGTAAAAAATTCTAAGAAGAGTCTCATTATGTTGTCATTGTATGTTGATGACATACTATTTATTGGAAATGACAAAGGGTGGTTATCCTTCAGTTTTGAGATGAATGATATGTCTAATGCATAATACATTTTTGGAGTTTAGATCTACAGAGATCAATTAAAGAAACTTTTGTACTTGTCCCAACAGACTTATAAAAAAAAGTTCTCGAACACTTCCAAATGAGTGAATGCAAACTCATTGACACCTCTATTGTAAAAGATGAGAACTTGTCTAAAGAGATTTGTCCTAAGATTCAAAGAGAGAAAAAAATGGCTCGTGTTCCATATGCTAATGTTATGGGTAGCTTGATGTACACAATGATGTGTATTCGACCAGACATATGGTATGCAGTTAGCTTGGTGAGTAGATTTCAATCTAACCCCAGACTGACTCACTCTCAAATTTGAAGTTGAGAGGTGACAATGATGCTGATTGGGACAGTGATCTAGCAGATCGTAAATCAACCCCTTGGTATGTCTTTCTGCTCAACAAATATACTATTACATGGAGCAACAAAAAATAACTTTGTATATCTTCATCTACTAGTACATAGCTTGTTTAGCAGTAGTTCAAGAAATTGTTTGGTTAGAGAGGTTCCTCAAGTATTTAAGCATTAGCACAGATACTTCAGATCTGGTAATAATATTCTACGATAGTATGAAAGCTCTCGCATATGCTAATAACTCAAAGTATCATGAAAGAACCAAACACATAGATATCAGATATCATGACATCAGAGACATGGAAGCGCAAAAAGAAGTGGTCTTGAGTAGCGAGTGTAGATGAGACATTATATCCCTAGATACTTGTCTAAAGGGATAGTTGGTTGACACAAAGATATGTCGTCTTCGTGGGAGGTAAGAGAAGGTCTTTTCTATTGAGAGGATCATGCATGGGTACCCACAATCAATATAGTCTGTGGTTAGCCAAATGTGAGATCTTCTTTGACACCTTGAAGGTGAGCAAATAGAGGAACTAGAGTTAGATGCTTAAGGAGCAATTAAACAAAGATTTGTACTGTGTTGATATAGACATATGCTCTTTGAGGAAGAAAAATCTACCATAGTATGTATTTCAAATTACATGTGTTTATTTGACCAAATAAATAAGTGAGTAAATAGTTTCCTTCTTTTTTACTGTATGTCTCATATTATTCATGCCCTTTATTTACTTTTGTCTATGTCATAAGATGGAGTTTGTAACGTCTGCTACTAAGGCTATAAATAAGTCGAGCCGAGCTTTGGTTTGCCGAGCTCGAGCCCAAGTTTGAGTTTTTATTTATTATTTATTCAGACTCAACTTGATAAACCAAACTTTCAATTCGAGCTCGAACTCGAGCTCGTCCTACAAACAAACTCGAGCTTATATATATTTATTATAAAAAAAATACACATAATATGATAGCATATATGTATTTCACATGCTTCCTACGTACTAATATATGAAATTATTAAATTTTATAGACTAATTATTGTACAAATTATAAAACATAGCTATGAAATATATTCATTATATAGATATAAGTAATAATATTATATATTACATATTTAATTATAAAAAATGCTATACTTATATTATTAGCAATACCTATATATAACAAATATATATGTGTATATATTTATCAATATATAAATCAATTTTAATTTAGTCGAGTTAACGAGTCGACTCGAGTATAAACGAGCGAGCCTTAACGAGCCTTAGCCGAGTCGAGTCGAGTTTTGTCGGGTATGTGTCATTTACTAATCGAGCGGTTATCTGTTTTCACGAGCGAGTTTTTTTTTTCATAAGTCGAGTTCGATTCGAGTTTAACCGAATGAGTACTGAGCGGGCTGTCAAGTAGCCTGATTCATTTACAGCCCTATTTGCTACTTTGATATGTTGTTTATAGTCATGATTGATAAGTCTAAAGAGTAATTTGTTAGAAAAGTGGTTCGATCAAAATTGAATGACATGAGGGCAAAGAGAAGACTATTTAACATTGTACCTTTGATGGTGTTTGCTAACGCATAACTATGACGCTACACATTGGTATCGACTAAGGTTATGAACACATCAAGATGATTTGGAGGTAATCAAGTATTATTATGAGTTTTTTAAATTCAAAAGGGTTCAAAAATGCTTGATTTGATATGATCGAATGAGTTTAAGACATGATAAGACACTTTAAGAATGTTATTATGTTGATTTTCTTAATGAGAGATTTAGTATAGTATTCCCACCTTTCTCTTCGCAGGTGTGTTAGGTGGTCACACGACCTATATACTTGTATAAACAAGATTGATAACGTTAAAAAAATGCAGGCTTGGGATTATGCCAACTGTATGGATGTGGGAGATGTAAGACGGAAGGGTACCCACGTGAGCAAACCCTCCTATGCCATAATGGCATGTAACACATGACATGCTTATGAGTAAAAGTGGCAACGACCACTTTACTATAGTGAACAAAGGTTGACAGTATATATAAGATGACCTGGTTTGTTTTTAGAAATAAAATAAGATAAAAAATAAAAAAATAATAAATTTTTGTTATAATATATATTTTTAATATATGTTTTATTTTAAAATTTAAAAAAGTTGAATTGCTTATTTTATTTTGTATAAAAATCTAAAAAAATGTAATGATAAGTTTGAGATGAGATAAAATAAAATGTTTAAAAAAAAAAAAAAGACATAATCCCCCTCAAATGATTCTATGCAGGGGCGGACCTGTGTTGCCCATTGGGGGGCTACCGCCCCCCCAAAATTTTTGAAAACCAGTCTTTCATATATAGTCTATCACAAGACAGCCCCCCAATTTTGATATTTCAGCCCCCCCAACTCCAAGTCTGATATTTCACTCACGTAACCACGTAATGCGGGGCTCCCAATGCTGCAACTGCAACTGTTAGTAGTTACCAATACCGACTGACATTACTAACTTACTAACTTACTAACTTACTGACTTACTAACTGGTTTACGGGCCTATGAACCAGTTACATGTAGGCTGTAGTCTGTAGTTCAAACCAACGGTTTACGGCATTAACTAGTTGCAGCCGTGGCCCATGAACCAGTCACAGCCATGAACCAGTTGCAGTACTGCCAGCATAGTTCAAACCAATGGTCTGAGATTTGGAGAGCAGCCCGTTACAGACGATGTCCTTTTGTACCGTTGCTGCAGCCTGCGTCAGTGCATTGCGTGTTCTGCCCCTGCTCTGCCTCTTACGTTGTTCACACTTCACAGTTAACTGATTAAGGTTTAAAACTCTATTCAGCCTTCAAAACTTCGAGCTTAATATCTGCCCATCCGTGGTCTGCCCCTGCTCTGCCTCTTACGTTTCTACACTCTACTTTAAACTTGCTCTGCCCCTGCTCAGCTGCTCTGCCTCTTACGTTTCTACACTGACTTGAGTTGCCGCTTCCGGCTTCTGCGTGTCGCGGTGTTGGCTTCTGCTCTGCGTTTCGCACTTTATTTGCGTGTTGCCAGCGGCGGAACCAGGATTTGATGTTTGGGGGGGCGAACTTAAAATTTTTTCTTCAAATTAAGCTCGACGACGATCTTTTATAGAATAAAATTCTTCCATTATCATTTCTGAAGTGAAATTTTTGGCAATTTCTTTTTCAATATAAACTAGCAAATGATCTGCAAGAAATTCATCTTCCATTCGAGTTCTTAATCTAGTTTTTACAAGTTTCATTGCAGAAAATGTCCGTTCAGTAGTAGCAGTAGAAACTGGAAGAGTTAAGACTAGACGAATTAACCTGTCAATCAAATAATAAATTTTTGACTTTTCTGAAATTGCTAGTCCTCTACATAACTCAGATAATGTAGATATATCTTGAAAATCTGGATGCGTGAAAACATCAAGCTCATAGTGCTGCAATTGAATTCTCAAAATGAATTTTTCTTGCTCATTAAAAACTTGTGGGTAAAACTTCTCAGCTAATTTGCATATGTCATCAATATTAAATTATTTGTATGCACCTTTAGGGTTTAAAGCAGCACTACGAATAAGAAGTTCCATTGCTTGGTCATTAAATCTTTTGTTCAATTCTTGCAACTGGAAGTCTATTGTAGCAGTAAATATATCAATCCTAAAGTGATGCTCAATTGTTGTCCTTTCAACTTGACGACGAGATTTTCCTCGAGTATATTGGTCATTCATATCAGGAATATCAATTTGGTATTTTTCACAAAATGATCTAACATCAATAGGCAAAGACTCCCACCCATCATCTCTTAACTTTTGAATGAGTACTTTTGTGGTTGAAACTAGGCTCATGGCATTCACAATATCTTGAGAATTTTGTTGTAAAGATTGGCAAAGTGCATTAGTGATTCCCATTATTTTTTTCATCATATGTAATATCAAAATAAATTCAAAAGATGTCAATATCATGTAAGCCGCTTCAGCATCACCACGTTGAGAATAATTTGATCCCCTATTTGAGATAGTATTTATAACTGTGCAAGTAGCATCGAACATTCTCATCAAGCTAACAACAATATTAATAATAGATGTCAGATGGACAAAGAATTGATGAACATGTTTGGCTTCTCTAGAGGCTGCAACCAAGGCTAATTGTAGTTTATGAGCCCAACAATGTATATAATATGCATAAGGACAATCTTTGAGAAATAAAGCTTGTAGTCCATTCCATTCACCACGCATATTACTTCCTCCATCATATCCCTGACCTCGAATATTCTCAATTTGAAGGTTGTAACAAGAAAGAAGAGCACATATCTCATTTTTTAGAGTTAGTGCCATAGTATCCTTGACATGCAAATATGAAAAAATCGTTCTCTAATAAAACCATCTTTATCAACAAATCTCAAAATGTTTGCCATTTGTTCTCTTTTAGACTCATCTCGAGCTTCATCAACAAGAATACAAAATTTGGCATCCCCGATTTCTTCGCGAATCACATTTCGCACTTTATTTGCAAATATATGCAAAATTTCCTTTTGAATTTTAGGTGATGTATATTTGGCATTCTGTGGAGCATTTTCCAAGACAACTCCTTTAACTTGATCATTATAATTTTCCAGAAACTTTATCAATTCAATAAAGTTACCTTGATTTTTTGATTCAGAACTTTCATCATGACCTCTAAATGCACATGCTTGGAATGCCAACCATCGAACACTATCTATTGAAGTTTTGAGTCGCAATCGATTATTCTCCATCTCTTGTGATGCTTGTTTTTCAACTAGCTTATCAATATGTCTTGAATGATTCATTAGATCCTCACAACATTTCACAGCATTTTTATGTGGTGAATTTGGATCTTTCCCCACATGTCCTATTAAAGGACAATTCATTCCATCATTCACTTTTTTCCAGCTATCAAAACCTTTATTGGTAAATGCATCTGATCCTGGACGGCCTGTTGATTTTTTAGCAAAAACGTAGCATGGAAGACAAAATATAGTATTCTTCGAAGGTGAGTATTCTAACCAGTTTGAATATCTTTGAAACCAAGAAAATTGGAATCGATGACGTTGATTGCCTATTCCTGAAAATAGATATTCTGAAAGTTTAGGTTGATATGGACCAGCTTTAAGATAGGCACGTCGTATCTCATCTTGTATGTTAGTAGGAAATTCCCATATTTGTGGACGTAATCCTGGATCACGTTCCAAACAAGTATCATCCATCTCTTCAGGTTGTATTCTTGGAGTTTTAGAGGGACGCTCATCACGTTCCAAACAGGTATCATCTATCTCTTCAGATTGCATTCTTGAAGTTTTAAAGGGACTGGGACGCTCACCATTTCTAGAAACATCATGTTCCGTCGTGACGGAGTCCTCTAAATGTATATCTAATTCTATACTACTCTTTGACTTGTCCACGTCTTTCTTTTTAAAAAAAGAATCAATTGTTTTTGATTTGTTCATATTTTTTAAATTAAAAAAAAAAACTTATAAATCAATAATAAATTTGAGAAGTGCCTAATAATATACGGAGTAATGCAAATCTACAATATCAAATCATTTCTAAGACATACAAATTTTAATTTTCTTCAAGCTATGCCTATACATATATATTAATATATGCTGTATGCCAAATGAGAAATCAATTTATATGCTCACAGCTCAAATATTAAAATTTTAACAAAATTATATATAATATATTAATATGAGCACGAATTAATTCAGTATACTATATGACAATATATATTAAATGAAATCTATATACTGTTATAATTTATAAACTTATACACCTATAGGCTATATATATAATATATTATAATTTATAATATATGCACACAGCACACAATAACACAATATATATTAAATGAAATCTATATAATAATATACTGTTATAACTTATAAACTTATACACCTATAGGCTATATATATAATATATTATAATTTATAATATATGCAATAATGCACAAGCCACACACGAGCAGGCTAGCAGGCAGCAGCGGAAATAAAAAATATAAAGAATAATGAGAAATGAAAACGGTGTCGTGTTACGGTAGAACCTGGGTTTGAAGTTGGAACTCTCAACTCTGGAACTGGAAGATTAAACCGAAACGTGTAGTCTTGCAAACGGCGTCCAGGCTACAGCAAACCAGTAGGCAGCAGCCAGCAAGCTTGCTTTAGTTGCTTCACTTGAAGTCTTGATGCCTCTGTTTCTCTGTAGACTGTGGGCCTGCGGCTCTGCCTCTGACTGAACCCGTCGGCGCCGGTAATAGGACCCACTACCCAGGGTTAGCCAGCCAGGTCCAACACGGCAACACGCAGGGGCGGACCTGTGTTGCCGGTAGCCCCCCCAAAATTTTTGAAAACCAGTCTTTCATATATAGTCTATCACAAGACAGCCCCCCCAATTTTGATATTTCAGCCCCCCCAACTCGAAGTCTGATATTTCACTCACGTAACCACGTAACGCGGGGCTCCCAATGCTGCAACTGCAACTGTTAGTAGTTACCAATACCGACTGACGTTACTGACTTACTAACTTACTAACTTACTGACTTACTAACTGGTTTACGGGCCTATGAACCAGTTACATGTAGGCTGTAGTGTGTAGTTCAAACCAACGGTTTACGGCATTAACCAGTTGCAGCCGTGGCCCATGAACCAGTCACAGCCATGAACTAGTTGCAGCACTGCCAGCACAGTTCAAACCAATGGTCTGAGATTTGGAGAGCAGCCCGTTACAGACGGTGTCCTTTTGTACCGTTGCTGCAGCCTGCGTCAGTGCATTGCGTGTTCTGCCCCTGCTCTGCCTCTTACGTTGTTTACACTTCACAGTTAACTGATTAAGGTTTAAAACTCTATTCAGCCTTCAAAACTTCAAGCTTAATATCTGCCCGTCCGTGGTCTGCCCCTGCTCTGCCTCTTACGTTTCTACACTGACTTGAGTTGTCGCTTCCAGCTTCTGCGTGTCGCGGTGTTGGCTTCTGCTCTGCGTTTCACACTTTATTTGCGTGTTGCCGTGTTGGACCTGGCTGGCTGACCCTGGGTAGTGGGTCCTATTACCGGCGCCGACGGGTTCAGGCAGAGGCAGAGCCGTAGGCCCACAGTCTACAGAGAAACAGAGGCATCAAGACTTCAAGTGAAGCAACTAAAGCAAGCTTGCTGGCTGCTGCCTACTGGTTTGCTATAGCCTGGACGTTTGCAAGACTACACGTTTCGGTTTGATCTTCCAGTTCCAGAGTTGAGAGTTCCAACTTCAAACCCAGGTTCTACTGTAACACGACACCGTTTTCATTTCTCATTATTCTTTATATTTTTTATTTCCGCTGCTGCCTGCTAGCCTGCTCGCCTGCTCGTGTGTGGCTTGTGCATTATTGCATATATTATAAATTATAATATATTATATATATAGCCTATAGGTGTATAAGTTTATAAGTTATAACAGTATATTATTATATAGATTTCATTTAATATATATTGTGTTATTGTGTGCTGTGTGCATATATTATAAATTATAATATATTATATATATAGCCTATAGGTGTATAAGTTTATAAATTATAACAGTATATAGATTTCATTTAATATATATTGTCATATAGTATACTGAATTAATTCGTGCTCATATTAATATATTATATATAATTTTGTTAAAATTTTAATATTTGAGCTGTGAGCATATAAATTGATTTGTCATTTGGCATACAGCATATATTAATATATATGTATAGGTATAGCTTGAAGAAAATTAAAATTTGTATGTCTTAGAAATGATTTGATATTGTAGATTTGCATTACTCCGTGTATTATTAGGCACTTCTCAAATTTATTATTGATTTATAAGTTTTTTTTTTAATTTAAAAAATATGAACAAATCAAAAACAATTGATTTTTTTAAAAAAAAAGAAAGACGTGGACAAGTCAAATAGTAATATAGAATTAGATATACATTTAGAGGACTCTGTCACGACGAAACATGATGTTTCTAGAAATGGTGAGCGTCCCAGTCCCTTTAAAACTTCAAGAATGCAATCTGAAGAGATAGATGATACCTGTTTGGAACGTGATGATCGTCCCTCTAAAACTCCAAGAATACAACTTGAAGAGATGGATGATACTTGTTTGGAACGTGATCCAGGATTACGTCCACAAATATGAGAATTTCCTACTAACATACAAGATGAGATACGGCGTGCCTATCTTAAAGCTGGTCCATATCAACCTAAACTTTCAGAATATCCATTTTCAGGAATAGGCAATCAACGTCGTCGATTCCAATTTTCTTGGTTTCAAAGATATTCAAACTGGTTAGAATACTCACCTTCGAAGAATGCTATATTTTGTCTTCCATGCTACGTTTTTGCTAAAAAATCAACAGGCCGTCCAGGATCAGATGCATTTACCAATAAAGGTTTTAATAGCTGGAAAAAAGTGGAATGAATGGTCCTTTAATAGGACATGTGGGGAAAGATCCAAATTCACCACATAAAAATGCTGTGAAATGTTGTGAGGATCTAATGAATCATTCAAGACATATTGATAAGCTAGTTGAAAAACAAGCATCACAAGAGATGGAGAATAATCGATTGCGACTCAAAACTTCAATAGATAGTATTCGATGGTTGGCATTCCAAGCATGTGCATTTAGAGGTCATGATGAAAGTTCTGAATCAAAAAATCAAGGTAACTTTATTGAATTGATAAAGTTTCTGGCAAATTATAATGATCAAGTTAAAGGAGTTGTCTTGGAAAATGCTCCACAGAATGCCAAATATACATCACCTAAAATTCAGAAGGAAATTTTGCATATATTTACAAATAAAGTGCGAAATGTGATTCGCGAAGAAATCGGGGATGCCAAATTTTGTATTCTTGTTGATGAAGCTCGAGATGAGTCTAAAAGAGAACAAATGGCAATCATTTTGAGATTTGTTGATAAAGATGCTTTTATTAGAGAACGATTTTTTCATATTTGCATGTCAAGGATACTATGGCACTAACTCTAAAAAATGAGATATGTGCTCTTCTTTCTTGTTACAACCTTCAAGTTGAGAATATTCGAGGTCAGGGATATGATGGAGGAAGTAATATGCGTGGTGAATGGAATGGACTACAAGCTTTATTTCTCAAAGATTGTCCTTATGCATATTATATACATTGTTGGGCTCATAAACTACAATTAGCCTTGGTTGCAGCCTCTAGATAAGCCAAACATGTTCATCAATTCTTTGTCCATCTGACATCTATTATTAATATTGTTGTTGGTTCTTCTAAACGTAATGATGAATTACAAGCTGCTCAAATTGTTGTAATTGAAAATTTGATTGCTTCTAATGAGATTGAGACTGGAAAAGGGATTAATCAAATTGGTACACTACAAAGGGCTGGAAATACAAGATGGGGATCACATTTTCAATCTATATGTAGCTTGATGAGGATGTTCGATGCTACTTGCACAGTTATAAATACTATCTCCAATGAGGGATCAAATTATTCTCAACGTGGTGATGCTGAAGCGGCTTACATGATATTGACATATTTTAAATTTATTTTGATATTACATATGATGAAAAAAATAATGGGAATCACTAATGCACTTTGCCAATCTTTACAACAAAATTCTCAAGATATTGTGAATGCCATGAGCCTAGTTTCAATCACAAAAGTACTCATTCAAAAGTTAAGAGATGATGGGTGGGAGTCTTTGCTTATTGATGTTAGATCATTTTGTGAAAAACACCAAATTGATATTCCTGATATGAATGACCAATATACTCGAGGAAAATCTCGTCGTCAAGTTGAAAGGACAACAATTGAGCATCATTTTAGGATTGATATATTTACTGCTACAATAGGCTTTCAGTTGCAAGAATTGAACAATAGATTTAATGACCAAGCAATGGAACTTCTTATTCGTAGTGCTGCTTTAAACCCTAAAGGTGCATACAAATAATTTAATATTGATGACATATGCAAATTAGCTGAGAAGTTTTATCCACAAGATTTTACTGAGCAAGAAAAATTCTTTTTGAGAATTCAATTGCAGCACTATGAGCTTGATGTCTTCACGCATCCAGATTTTCAAGATATGTCTACATTATCTGAGTTATGTAGAGGACTAGCAATTTCAGAAAAGTCAAAAATTTTTTATTTGATTGACAGGTTAATTCGTCTAGTCTTAACTCTTCCAGTTTCTACTGCTACTACTGAACGGGCATTTTCTGCAATGAAACTTGTAAAAACTAGATTGAGAACTCGAATGGAAGATGAATTTCTTGCAGATCATTTGCTAGTTTATATTGAAAAAGAAATTGCCAAGAATTTCACTTCAGAAATGATAATGGAAGAATTTTATTCTATAAAAGATCGTCGTCGAGCTTAATTTGAAGAAAAAATTTTAAGTTGATCACCCCCCAACCATCAAATCCTGGTTCCGTCCCTGATTCTATGTAATATTCTAAAGAAGAAATAATCTCTCTTTTTATTTTCTCTTCAAAATATCTAAAGTTGTAGATATATAGAGTGTTACTCATATATTTTACGTAGTATATTTTGCCAGTAAGAGTAGAGACTTGAGGTTGGTGGACCATTTGTTCAAACTGAATAAATTTGTAAAACAACTCAGTAAAGTGTACTTGTAGTATTCCATTGTGTTTTCTAACAATTATGAATTTCTATTCAAACTTTGAAGTTCTAAAGGAGATTAATTTAGTGGACTTAAAATAAAAAGGATAAGAAAAATACTAAAGTCACAAATAAAAGTTTTAAATAAAAGTCGTACTTCATTAAAAAAATATATTTTTTATTTAATGATTAAGTAAGTATTTTTATTAATATTGTGAATTTATTTTTAAAAAATAAATTATAAAAACTCTTAAAAAATGAAAGAAGAAAATAAAAATAAAAATAAAAAAATTTGCTTGGGCGGGATCCCATTCGGGAGCTCCCAAGAGTGGCTGTAGTGCTGCTCAAAGGATAAATGGACTGTGGGTTATAATGTGGCACTGTTGGGCCCATGGAATTGGATGCATTGCAATTTGCAGGCCACCCGTTAAGAATCGAATTTTCTGAGCACAACGAATCTTCAACTACAATATAATAATAACTCAGAACGTCATCAGAAACCTCTTCAAGGAATCAAGCCAGAACCAGGTAGGGAGAGAGAGAGGAAGAGAAGAGAGAGAAGATAGAGATGGGGGTGACAAAGGAGCAAGTAGAATCTTCGTTGAGGGCAAAGATGAATCCTTCGCAGCTCGTAAGCCCTATTTACTGTTTCAATTGCTGGTTATATACTTTCTGTTCTTGTTCATCTTATTAATGTTTTTTTTTTTTTGGAAAGTCAGCTAGGGTTTTACCCCCGACGTGGATAAATTTTATCTGAAACTAGTCGGAAAATACCCATGAGTCTTGCAGTAGAGAGGTTATTATGCAATTGCAGATATAATATGAAATAATTCAGCTAGGGCTTTTTGATAAGTTGGGTTGGAAACAGAATGAACACCACCTTGGAAACGGCAGTGAAAACTTTGGCTTTCTAGGAGCATGATCCCTTCCATTTGGTTGCGCACTATATAAATTTGAGCTGTAGGTTTCTGTTTGATTTGATAAATTAGAGCTGAGATTCTCATTATGATTGCGGGGAAGCAAATTATATGTCAGATAAATGCTTTAGGGCCTTGTTTGGATTCAAGATACTCCCATCCCATCTCCATCCATTCTCATCTCAATATTCAAACACCACAAACATACACTTTTGAATTTCAAATTTCAACTTTTTAATCATACCTAATCATTACAATCTTTCCAAACTTCCAAACCAAACAAACAATTTAATTTTTTCAAATCACAAAACATAAATAATATTAAAAAAATATATTATAACAAAATATTAACTTTATAATATTTTTCTTCAGCTTTTTCTCTCTCATTTCTCAAAATCCCATGAACATCTTAATTCAAACCATTTCATTACTATTCAGAAACTATTTTACTACCATTCACAGAGCATCTCATTTTATCTCACTATCCAAATGAGGCCATAATGATGTTGAGTGAACTATATCACATTGTTGTTCTTGTTATTTTCCTTTTAAATAATGGCCTGGAGTTCTATTTTTGATGGAGCTGTTTATCACTGTATCTTGTGTCTCCAGTGAGAGAGAAATACATGGGCTGGTAACAAACTGTAACTCGAGTGGGAGTGAGAGAACTTCATTGCCTGTGTAGCAGTTACATTTTTATTTTATGTAAAACAACCCCATTATAACTGCCTTAACACCAACAGCATCTACAAGTTCTCAAAAGAGAGTTCACCCCTAGGGAAGCTTGGTATTTTTATTAGGATAGGAAATCTGAGATCCTCAATCCTGTTAGCTGTTATGATGCTTTAGGGAGGTCATTCCTATTAAGGTTCTTAGGCTGCATCAAGTCAAGCCACTTTGCTAAGTTTTCAGATCAAACATACATGCTTTTTCTTCTAATTTAGACACAGCCGGTCCATGTACTTCAATTTTGTTGCACGGTTTTTTGGTGGGGAGTGGCATCTATGCCCCCTCAAGATGGTCTGGTACCACGTGTACAAGGAGTGAGTGACCCTATCTGTTTATGAGTTGGAATGAGGGAAACTGATCAGGGACTTCTTATGTGGTGAGAAGACAGCATCTTAAGTTTTGAAGTTCATTACCATTTTTTTAACATTTCCTTTCTCTTTCTATTGCATATGAAAAAGGGGAACTAGTTTTGATATTCTACGATTCTGAAAGGCCTGACTATTCAAGTCTTAAGAGAAGTTTGATAGCTAATTGAACATGCTTATTCTTTTAAATATTGGGCTTGTGATAATCTGTAATTTTGGTACTTTCCGAAGGTGAGATCGGCTTTTACAAAGAAGTCTCTCATATACTTTCTACCAGGATGTGAGTTGTATAAATGGAATATGAATAAACATGGGGGTTGTTTGGGAATAGGGATGGTTTCATCTCTTCTCATCCCATCTAATCTCATCTTCTTCCCAAACATCACTCAATTTAAATCTTCAAATTTTTAATCTAATCATTACAACTTTCCCAAACTTAAAAATAAAACACAAGAAACAATTCAACATTTTCAAAGTCCAAACAAAAATAATATTAAAAATTATACTCTAACAATATATTAACTTTATAGTATTTTTATTTAACTTTTTTTCTCTCATTTTCCAAAACCCAATAAAATATTATAAATTAAACCATTTTACTACTATTTAGAAACCATTGTACTATTATTCATAGATTTCTCATCTTATCTCATTTCTCAAGCATTCCCTTATGGTAAATGTTTATTGCATAAACATAATCTATTTTATTATATCTGCCTTACCCTTTATGAAATTTGTTAGTAGCATTGAAGAAAGAAGTTCTGGAGACAGACTTAATTGTGAGAAATCGAAATTTAACATACAGGAATTTAAGACCAAAAATATTGCTTCCTGATTGGAGATTGGTTCACTAGCATGACAGCATCTGCTTAAGTTTCTAGATAATTAACCAAAGTCTGAAAAGAGACTGCAGCTTAAATTTTTCCCTGTTGGTCCATGCATGAATCAGCTCAGCCTTCATTTTGTGCTGGCTGTTGAATTGTTTTTTCTTAATCTATTCCCTTCTTGATGAAGGCAGTCATGATAATCATTGTAGAGACCTTGATGATCGTATACTACAACCCAAGATTATTTGAAGAAAGCATAGTACAAATGGAGGGAAGGAGGGGGGGAGAGATGGTGCATTGACACTAAGAATTGCTTTCTAATATTCACTTAAATGTGCACTTTTTGTTTCTATGATGATTCTAATAAAATCGTGGGTTACGGATAGATTTCTTTTTGGTTTTTTTTCATGATATTTTTCTATTTAGATTTCCTTTTCAAATTCTACATGGATACTCGTGAATAGGTAAATTTTTCCCTCTAAATTTATAATTCTATTTTCTTGTTTCAGGAGGTCATTGATACATCTGGAGGGTAAGTCATCTCTTGCAAGTGGATGCAATCAGAAATTTCCTCTGATTAATTTTTGTTTGTTTCTCAACCTTCTTTTTACTCAAACAAAGCCACCTAATTTTCAGATGTGGTGCAAGTTTTGCGATTGAAATTGTGTCAGAAAAATTTGAAGGGAAGAGGTTGTTGGAGAGGCATCGGCTGGTGAATGCTGCCCTGGAAGAAGAAATGAAAGAAATTCATGCTTTATCAATTAAGAAAGCTTTGACCCCAGAGCAGTGGAACCAACAGCAGCAGACTGAAAAATCTCATCCTGCTTCTTAGAACATGAGTTGAAAATAGTTGGGACAGAACTGTGTGCTATTGCTGATAAAGCATGGAATGACTTGGGAATATATCTTGAGCTTGTTGAGACTTGGGTCCAAGTTTATATAAAAAAATTTAGCGTCATTCTGCCTAGTTTATGTGATGGTTAATACTGCATGATTATAGTGGGCTATTTACAGCAGGATACGATCGGTTGGATGTGAAAAAAATTCACTAGAGCTAGAGCAACTATGGGAAGGGCTCTGAAAATGTCTTGGAATTCAATCCTACATGGCTACCTCTTGATCATGTGAAAATTATTATGATCAGGGTGTAAGGGATTCGGTCCGGATTGGAAGAACCGTAACAGATCGGACCAGATCAAATCGAGCTCTTGATCGGTCGCTCTCAGTCTCATAAATTGTGGATCGAGAAAATCTAGTCTGGTCTTGGGATCTATAAATTTTGTACCGTTTTGAATGGACTGAATTTTTATATATATTTTAAAAATATTTTTAATAATTTAATATATTATTTCCATATAGTAATTATATAAGTTAATAATGTAATTTTTATTTAATTTATTATCATTGATCATATAACTTTTTTTAATGAATTAGTTATATAATTCACATTAATAATTACTTATTTTTAATTTAGTAATTCAAATATTTCAGCCGGACCTACCAAATTGGAGCTATTGGTTCAGTCTGATTCTTCTAGACGTTCGGTCTATAGGAAAACTGATGGATATGAAATCTTGGTCTATCACTCTTCTGAACCAGATCGAACAGATTTGGTTCGATCTACACCTCTAGAGTTATTATCCTGGCTCGAGTCATATTAATCCGATGGTTTCTAACCTAAAATCATGGGTTGCAATTTGCAGCCATAAATATAATAATAGAGTTGGTGTCTAGTGTAAGCGGATTATGGTCATAATAACTAGAGACGTGTGTTTTAAGTGGAATGTACAGGATAAAAGCGCTCTTATTGGATTGATTAAATTTTATTTTTTAAAAAATATATTTTTGTACAAATATTAAAAAATAATTATTATATTTAATCAAATATGATAATAAAGTATGTAAAAAAATATTTCAAAAATACTTTTGTGAATAATAGAGATAAAACAATTGTCAAAAAATTAAAATAATTATCAAATTTGACAATTGTTTTAATTTTTTAGATAAAGTTTTAGTTTTACTATTTACAAAAAATACTTATTGAATATTTTCTCACACATTTCATTATCATATTTGATTAAATATGATACTTAATTTTTAATATTTGTATAAAAATATATATATTTTTTAAAATGACTTTTAATCAATTCAATAAGATGCTCTTAACATCCCATTCACCAAGTTAGTACCTGATGACCTCATCCCCCTAGACGTGTCTAATGACAACATTGGGTCACATTGAATTTCCAGGTAAAAAATATGAAACGTGGTAAAATAATACTTGTTCTCTAGAGACTCTCCAAGTACTAACGAAAGAATGATGCAATATATTCAACTACATACATTAATCACTCTTATCATTAAAATATTTCCAGACCTATATGTGGGTTAGACTTCATTTTCTATTACGTTGCGTGTGAGGAAGTTTCAACTTAAAAGCGATCGATCTACTTACCCACTACAAATAAACCAATAATACTTGTTCTCTAGAGACTTCAAGTACTAACGAAAGAATGACGCAATATATTCTGATGCAATATATTCAACTACATACATTAATCACTCTTATCATTAAAATATTTCCAGACCTATATATGGGTTAGCTTCATAAGCGATCGATCTACTTACCTACTACAAATAAACCAGATATGAGTATTTTTCTTATTAATGACGCAATATATTCTGATGCAATATATTCAACTACATACATTAATCACTCTTATCATTAAAATATTTCCAGACCTATATATGGGTTAGACTTCATAAGCGATCGATCTATATATGGGTTAGACCTCTGTGTGTAAAAGTTCTCCTCCTCTGTGTGTAAAAGTTTAGCATATTATAGATAATGAAATCGATTATAAGGATACAAATTGAATAAGGTGGAAGAGTCCCTAACAATTATTCCAATACAATAAAGACATAACAAATATCAAATAAAAAATGATTTCAAAGTTATAAGTGTGACTCCCACCAATCTCGATTAAAGAGACGCTGCCTAAAGCAATTTTGAAATAGTCTGATAAACAGATTATTGATTTGCAACTAAAAGTGTGATGTCCCAAATTTTCCTTAAAATAAATACGGGAATCGAGGCGTCGGGATGATGACAACACGGGTCACTTATCCCAACGACAAGTGCCAAACGTATGTGCACACGTGACATACATAAAATATAAGTCATAACGAATATATAAATCATTATCTAAGTACCAGAATTTTTTAGAGTATTTTTAACAAACCATTTTTAATATAAACTCTCCAATAGGAAATTTAATACAGTCATCCGAAAGATAAATTAAACAAATACATATTTATAAAAAAAAAAGGAAAATAAATTTTTCAAGATAACAATTAATAATAATATCACATCAACGGCAGAGCCGTCTTCTCAAACTCAGCCTCTTCAAAGTCTGCATTCAAAAACTACGACACCAAGATGGTATCACAGGTAAATATAATCCAACCAAACCCAAGATAATAAATACATTAATGCTACAACAACAACCATGAACAAATTATCATATGCATGAGATTTAAAATCATCTTCCTCAAAATCAATAAAATAACTATACATGCCAAAATCCTAATTTGGCCCAAAATAAAACTCCAGTAAAATCACCTATCATTTTCCCAGAAAATGATGACCATAAATCCATTAAAACCATAACCATTTTCCCATAAAATGATCCACGTAAAACCAAGAATTAAAACCCGCCATTTCCCAGAAAATGGCCTAAACATCCGTTTTATTAACCGTATGCATCATGATCTCCCCTAGGGACCATCCGCACACCCTGACTTTCATCATCACGTCGAAGGTAACGACCCCGCATGTAACTTCGGAACGGGCGATGCCTAGCTAACCGCGCCCAACACGTACCATGACCAGGCATCCCCTAACTCCCGCCAGCAGAGGAGCCACGGAGTCGCCACGAGAGCGTTACCATCCCGTCCGATCCCGTCGTCGCTCGGCGACGACCCAGGGGACGTCACTCAGTATATTCCGCTCCCGAGTGACCAAAGGAGCTCCATCGGGATAATACCCCATCCCGACTTGGGGTCGTGATACACAAGCACCCGAAACCATAAATACAATGAAAACCCAGTTTTCATTTCCCACACATAAATATGTGCGTAAATACACAATGTAGATGATCATGTACCAAATAACTAACAACTGATAATTACAACAATAACCAACTAAAATATTTGTTGATGCAAAAAATATATTTAAATCTTAAAGTTTATTTAGAAAATACTTACAGCGGTTAAAAACGCATATCCTTGAACAACGCCAATCTGCAGCGTTCGTATCAGTCACCGATACGTTAGGCTAAAATACTCGGTTTGACACCAAAATTTAGGGAGATACTCTTTGGAAGGTGGGGAATCTCATGGAGGTGGTGGTATGGCGGCACAATCACCGGAAGGTGGCGGATCGGGGTCAAAATGAGTGAAAATCCATTTTCGGGTTTGAGGTTGTACTGGGAAGGTGAGGCCGTGTATGAGGAAACTAAACTAGGGGGATGACCGGCTGGGCGAGGGGAGTCTTTTGGTGGCGGTGGTGAGATGCACGGTAGCCGGACGGCGGCGCGGCGAACATGGATCCGTTTAAGGACCCATTTAGGGTGGAGGGGTAACCGGCGGGGATGGGTGGCTTTGGGCGATGGGTTATGATCGCCGGAGGGTGGGGAGTCTAGTGGTAGGTCACCGGTGCCAAGGGGTGGCCGGCGGTGGCCGGAAAATGCAAGGGAAGCAAAAATAGTCATTTCGGGTAGGGGGCCGTGTAGGGGCGGTGGGGTGGTCGGAGGTGATACCATCGGTGCCCGTGGACTCGCCGGCGTGTGGGGAAGGCAGTGGGCTAGGCGGTGTCGCCGGTGGGTGGCCGACGGCGGCCCTGGGTTGAGGGAGAAGGGACGGGCGAGAGGGATAGGAGTGATAGGGATCTCGGTCGTGTCCCTACTCAACTAAGTTGGTCCTATTCGCCTTGTTGCTCCTCAATGACCGAGTAAGGCTCCTTTTGCTTGTGATGGTTCACGTGCACCAACAATGGATGAAAGGGTGATATGAGGTTGAGATGGTTAAGAGAATCTAATTGAGTTCGTCTTGGCTAAGTAGGGTAGAGTGGTGTACGGCAATGAGATTGGATGGCTAAGTGTATGGAGCAATAAGGTGGTATTTAGGCTATGGTAGTCTTGGTTATGGTAATGGAAAGGGAGATGTGGTGGGCTGAGTGGTAGATTAGGGTAGAAAAGGTTTAGGCGAATGTCCTTTGAGTAGGCCTATGTATTAGGGTCTCTTTGGTAAGGAATATGGATCATATAGTGTAGTAGGGTTAGGGTTTTAGTGGAGGCTAAGGGGAATTTCGAGATTGAGATTAGGTTAGGGTTTGGAAGTCAATTGGCTAAAGTTTGGGAAGATGGGTTTCAGCTAAGGTGGTTAGAATTAGGTAGGATAGGGTTTTGAGATGTTTTGGATAATTCCTAAAATGTAGGAATTAGGATTTTAGCAAGATAAGTGAGCGGCAATGAGGTAGGGTTGTTGGCCGAGTATTGCTTCTATTTTGGGATAAGATTTGATTGATTCAATCAATTGGATAATTGATTAATCATTTGAGATAATTAAGATTAATTTGGTGATGTGGCAAGTGGAGAATTTCGGCAATAGCTAGGGATGGAATGGTTGAGTGAGATATTTATGGAAAGTGGAAAGATTGGATTTTGAATTGATTTGAGTTTGGGATAGAGTTGAGTGGAGGCTTGTTGGGGCCGAGATTTGGGTTTTTTTGGATAAGAGAATATTTGATTTAATTGGATAAATTTAGGAGAAGATAAGGGAATGATGGCCGGTTATTGTTGTTGGAGATTTGGTTGGAATTTTGATTTAAATTTTGAAATGATTTGAAATGGAGGAATGTATGTGGCCGGATATAGGGATTATAGTAGTGGTCGGTTATGGAATGGATTTGGTCGGTAGAATAGGTTTTGAATTTGAATTGACTTGGTTGAGAGAAATATGGGAAGTTATGGTGGATAAGGTGGCAAGTGAGGGGTTCGGTTAGGCTTGATTGTGTTTAGGCTAGATGTGGTTTGTTTAGGATTTGATGTGGCCGAACATGGCTTATGGGAGGCTAGGGTTTTCGGCACATGTAATTAGGGATATGATTCTAGGGTTTTGATGGAGTTTGGATAAGTCCTAAAAAGTAGGAACATGGCTTATAGCCATTTGAAGTGGGCGGCACCTAGGGTTAGTGTTTTGGCCGAATTTGCTTAGGTGTTGGGGAGAGATTTGATTGGTTCTCTTCTTCACTTGATGACCAATCAAATGGGAGTGTGAGGTGGCAATTTAAGTGAGGTGGCAAGAGGATTTCGGCTAGGATAAGGGTGGATGGCCGGTTGAGACTTTGTAAGGATTTTGGTGATATTTGAATTTGAATTTTTTTGAATTCAAATCCAATGGGTGGCCGGTCTTGCTAGGGTTTGAGGGGCACGAAATTGGTTTGTTTTGGATGAGGGATGAGGTGGATTTAAGTGAGGAATTATAGGAGAGGATGGGGTTAAGTGGCCGGCTAGGGTAAAGGGCAAAATGGACAAGTGTTTAGGCTAGGGTTTCATGCACTATGCCGTGTGGCTCTAGGGCTTGGGGGAGCTTGATGCCGTGGCTGCTATGGGGCAAAATGAACACCAAATTGATCAATTGAACAACCAAATGATGATTGAACAAAAGACCCTAGATGAACAAGCCAACTCCTTCAAGACCCCAAGTGGATTCGGCACACACACAAGCATCCAAGTCTTCAACTTCCTTCAATCAATCACACACTCACTCTCACTCACATGAGCAATCCGAATCTCCCAATGGAGGAGGATTTCGAATTCCTCTATGGACACACACACAAATTCTCAAATCCACAAGTGGTGTGGATTTCGCCTCACAAACACAAAATCACTCAACAATCAACAAACCTCTCAAGAACACAAAAACATGAAAATCACTCAACACAACTCACTCCAAAACCAAAACTCTTTTTATGAATTACCTCAAGATTTTTATAAATAAAAATGAAAAAAACAAATAAAAGGATAGATGTGGATCACCGATTCACGAATTGCACGATGATCATCTTCCAGAGGGATTCACGAATTGCACCCTAGGGAAGCCCAAGTGCTAAGCACCGAAATCCAAACCACAAGGCTTGTGGCCGGCCTAACTCCTTTCCAAGAGCAAAAGTCTAGTCTCAAAATGTCCAAAAAAAAATGTGAAATGAAAACCTAGAGGTCCTATTTATAGAGTCTAACAAATTGGAAACTCCTAAAAGGTCCCTAGCAAAATAAGATAATTACTAAAATAACCAAATGCATAAATAAATAAAATAATTACATAAATAAGCAAATGTGGCGCCAATGATGATGGGCCGTGGCATGTTGTGGCCTGTGGCATGGCATGGCCCACGGATGGTTGTCTGCATGGCGCCTGGCTGCATGGCATCTGATAGTGTGCATGACATGGTGACATGCCTAAACTTGATGATGTGTCCCGGGTGATGCCGTGCTGTGGTAGTGTGGCCCAGTCAGGTGGCTTGGGCGGTGGTCTTGCATGGCTCGGGCTGAGTGCCGGGGTGATGGTCATGAATGGCCCAAGTTGGCGGTCTGGGCGCATGAGCTGCGCGTGGCCAGTAGCCTCCATGGTTGCTTGCTGCATGTCAAGGCCTGAGCCAAGGCATACATGCAGGCTAGCCAAGTGACTGTCCTGACCTTCCACTAGCGGTGTCAATGCATGATCTAGGGCGGTTTTAAATGGGGTACTGTCAAGGAGGCAGGGGACGCGGGTCTGGGATCGAATTTTGTGAGGAAGGAAAAAGGAAAGAAAAGAAAAGGAAAAAGAGAAAAAAAAAAAAGACTAACTAGAAAAAAAAAAGCACAATAAATTAAATAAAAGCTGACTTTAAATACTATAATTTAATATCAATAAAATAAAATATTTAAAACCCAACAATAGAAATAAATTAAACCCATGCACAATATTAAAAATAAAACAATAATTAATATAACGAAAGCAGATCAACTAAACCCACATAATAAAATAAAGGAATTAAATTCCAATCAATAAAATAATTAACTCATATTAAAATACATAAGAAAAGCAACGTAACTCAATATTAACTGATTAATAGCTCAAATAAATATTTTAAACAAATAAAACACAACTAATAATATTATTAAAATAAATTAAAATAATTAATATCGAGAATAAAATAACGTGTAAAAATATACGTAAGTCCGGGATCTCACAAAAAGTTGCAGCGATAGGAGGTTCATGCATTCTATTACGTCGGTATGCCCGAAGAGTATCATCATGCTCACATCAACATGATTCCTGGTTAGGGAAAGCGAGAAACATAAGTAGAACGAAAAGCCAATACACTAAAAAAGGGCCACCATCAACGGTGGCGGTTTGTGAAGAGCACGCGTCAAGCTAGAAAAAAACATGATGGCCAAACTGGAAGAATGGAAGTCGTTGACTCTAAAAATGTCACTCGTGGCGGCAAAGAGGACGGTCTAAAGCGACGGTGCATTGGAACCACGCGCATCCTCCAAAGCGCGTGAGAACAACGTGCCACTCATTTGGATGCGATTCTTCTCTTTGTCCATAGATCAATAGCTAGAAATATGAGTATTTATTACGGAGGTATAAACTAATTCATTATTAAAATTTCATACCCTTTTCATTTGGTGATTTTCGACCAAGTCATCAAATAAATGTCTAGACTCTCCCAAGTTCAATTCCTTTCAAAACCAAGAAATCAAAAACTCACGATAAGGTTGCGATTGTGTAGTGAGGTAATATTAAATATTTTGTAAATAATAGTAAAAGAATTAATTAAAAAATAATGATAAAACATTGAATATTAATGAAAAATATGTAAATAATAATAATAATATAATAAATATTATTGAAATACTCTGAAAATATTCTACCATCCAAATTAATCAAGTACTGTAAAAAAATTTATTCATAATATTTTTATCATCTTATGATATGATATTAATTAATAAATTCATAAGTAAAATATAATAAATATTTTAAAATTATTTAATATCAAATTATAAAATAATTTAATATTACATTATAAAAAGATAAGAATTAAGATTAGGAGCATTACTCTACTTAAAATATGCTCGAAAAAGGTGTCAAATTTGACCAGCGTGCCAACCATCGCAAGCAGCTTCGGAGTCTTCTTCGGAGACAAGGATGGAGGGTGATCCTTAATGCATGCAGCTCTAGATCGAGTCTAGACTCTAGACTCTAGACTCTAGACTCTAGAGCTAGCTTGGAAGGCACGCGGGGCGTCGAGGAAAAAGTTTCTTGGACGTCAAGTCACTGTTCCCGGCTTGTTTTTGTCCAAGTCCATGCACTACTGTCCAAGCCAAACATCGATCGATCGTCAACGGCATAAGACAAGATCACAAGACCAATCTGTCTCAAAAATTCCAAATTATAGAACATGCGAGTGACTTTCACAGCACAGCACTATTACTTGTTCTGTCATGTTCTTTGCCACTACAAACCACGACTTTTAATTTCCGTGTACGATTTGAGTATATACTCCCTAGAAGAACGTACTTGATCAATTCCCTTATACTTCCATTAACTCCATTTGTCGGAGAAGTTACGGCTATTTAATTACATGAAAACGATTATCACATAATTTGTAAATAGTAATAAATAATTGATAATATATTTTTGGTTTAGTATTTAAAAATAATAATAATAACAATTTTTAATATCTTGTTGAGAAGTTTAAAATAATTGTAATGATTAAATAATAACTAGATAAAAAAAAATTAAATATTTGAAATAAGTAGTACTACTCTGTCATTTGAGTAGTACTATTCTATTGTATCGTAAAGTTTATGCTTGGTTTTTTTTTTCAAATTATCACATCTTATTTTAAATTTATTATTATATTTTTTAAAATTTTTATATAAAATAAAATAAATAATTCAGTTTTTTCAAATCTCAAAACAAAATTAATATTAAAAAAATATATTATAATAATATATATTTTTAATTTTTATCTTATCTCATTTTATTTCATTTATGAAAACAAATAAGACCTTAATCTTATGTTTTAATTTTTTTAATTTTTTATACATATTTTTTTATTATTTTAAAATATTTTTTAAAAAATATAAAAAAAATCAATATATTAATAATTACTTTTTTACTTATTAAGTAAAAAAAAAACTAAAAAAGAATTTAAAATATATAAAATGTCTAAATTAATAGTCAAAATCATGGAGCATAAATTTATAATAATATTTTTTTTATTTAAAATTATGAAATTGATATTTATAATATTTATATATTAAGATGAAATAAAATAGAATGAAATGAGATTTGCTTATACGTGGTCAATGAATTGAGATAACTACTCCCACTGTATCCGCAGTCAGCTCGTGATTATAATTTATGGGCTATGTATAGCGAGGATTGCAACTTCAAAGCCTGCATTCGCTTTTAAAGAGTTTTGAAATATTGGGTTCACTTCCAACTCGTTGATACTTTTTGACTTCAGTGCTGTTGCTCCAATGTACCAATTTTTTGTATATGTTTTTCGTTTTGTTTTCTAAAGTGTTTGCAATCACAGACTTTTACACGCTTATATTTTAAGATGAATAAGGTATATTTTGTATAATAATGTTAACTTTATACATTACTTCATAAAAAATGTTCCTTATATTATTTTCATTGTAAGTATTCTTTCTTTTCTCCAAAACTTAGAAGCTTTCTGTTTTCTTTTCATGATTTTTATTGTTTTTCTTATTGTAAGGACAAATGAAAATTTGATTTATGGACGTCCAAGTCCAATAACTCAGACGAACACAATCCTACCGTAAATTCTCACTGCAACATGCAGTCAACCCTTCTCACAAAATTCTAAACAACTTAGTCAACCATTTACTCAGTAGTATTAATTAAAACCACACCCATCATAATCAAGTGGAAAAAAAAATAAGCACCATATTTTTTTAACATTTAATTTTAGAAATCTCAGCCAAATTCATTGACTGACTTCGGTGTCAACCACACCACAACACCTATGTGCATGGGATTAACATTATATGCAGCAATCTCTTTCTTCTTCTTTATATATCTATCTGTCTAGTTTAACTGATTCAAACATATTGAGAGAAACTTCATGAACATGGTGCGGCACATCTATATCGGCCTTGTTCTTGTTGCTTTCTTCCTTCAAATCCCACGTTTCTGTCGGGGCTGCAAAGAAGAAGAGAGACAGGCTCTTGTACAGTTCAAAAACAGCCTAAACGGCAGCCTGAATCGGCTCTCTTCATGGACAGGCAACGATTGCTGCAAATGGGAAGGAATTGGCTGCAAAAACGACACTGGACATGTCATTAAGCTCGACCTCCGAAACAAACTCTATCCAGACTCGAATGGATACTTCCTTCAAGTTTCCAACCAGTTAAAAGCCAAAACTCTCAACCCATCTTTGTTGGAGTTGAAATATTTGGAGCACTTTGACTTGAGCTGGAACGATTTCATGGGTAGCCCGATTCCCACTTTCTTAGGCTCAATGCAAAGACTTCGATATCTTAATCTGTCTAACTCACGCTTCAATGGAGTTGTTCCTGTTCAAATTGGCAATTTGCATAGATTGCATTCTCTTGATCTTAGTAGCGGTCCAAGTGAATATGATTTTCAGCTTTCTGTTCACAATCTTCAATGGCTTTCCCATCTTTCATCTTTGCGGCACCTTGACATGAGTTGGATGAACCTTCAGAATGCTTCTGACTTGTCTCAGGTACTCAATAAACTTCCCTTTTTGGTTAATTTACGCTTGTCATCTTGTGGAATTGGTAATCACGATGTTAATCCGTTTGATGATTATGTCAATTCCACGTTTCTTGAGCACTTTGATGTTAGTGTGAACGCAATTCAAGGTCCTATTCCTGATATTATTCAGCACATGAGTGCGCTCAAAGTCCTTGATCTTTCAGCCAACATCTTTGATGATGAAATTCCTGTTTGGTTGGCTAATCTGAAAGGCCTTGAGCATCTCAATCTTGGGTTCAATAACTTCAGTGGTGAAATCCCAAATGCTTTGGGAAATCTTACTTCTCTGAAAGTTCTAGACTTGTCTTTCAATTCATTAGTGGGAGGCATACCAAGTTCTTTGTGGAATCTTTGTAGTTTGAAAGTTTTGGATTTATCTATGAACAGATTGAATGAAACAATATCAGATCACCCTTCTAAAAATGCATCCGGATGCACTGGAAACAGCCTTGAGAAACTGAGTTTGAGATGGAACAAGGTTACAAGTCCTTTGCCTGAATGGTTTTCGCAGTTTTCGAATCTAAAAACTCTTGATCTTGCAAACAACTCCTTCTATGGTGTGATTCCAACTTCATATGGGAAATTGCTCAACTTGAGAATGCTGGATTTTTCTCATAATCATTTGAATGGATCAGTTCCAGAATCTTTTGGAAAACTTTCTTCTCTTGAGAAACTACTCGTGTCCACCAATTCTTTGCAAGGAACCATGTCTGAACTCCATTTTACAAACCTCTCAAGATTAGAAGAACTAGACCTGGGATTTAACTCTTTGTCTTTGAAAGTAAATTCAAACTGGGTGCCCCCCTTTCAACTCAATTACATAAACATGAGATCCTGCAATATTGGTCCTCAATTTCCAACTTGGCTTCAAAACCAAGAAAGGATCACCACTTTGTATCTATCCAACACAAGCATCTCCGGTGCTCTGCCTCTATGGTTTCCCAACCTGAATTTTACCTATCTGGACCTATCCTTCAACCAGATCAGAGGCAGGCTGCCAACATTTTCTAAACCAGCTTCTCTCTACATGAACCTGTATTTGAGTTCCAACAAATTTGAAGGACCCTTGCCAATTTTACCTTCTAATCTGAACAGATTGGATCTCACTAACAACCAAATTTCAGGTCCAATTCCAGAAGATATTGGCACCATGACACCTACACTAGACAATTTACTTCTTTCCGGTAATCAAATAACCGGTTCTATACCAGATTCATTGTGCAAAATAAATACCTTAAGAGTTCTTGACCTTTCCAAAAATAGGCTATCTGGTGAAATTCCAGATTGTTGGAGCATTTTAAGATTTTGGTGGTTCTAGATTTTTCTGACAACAACTTTTCTGGAGTCATCCCAAGTTCATTTGGACATGCAACATCATTGCAGTCCTTGCACTTGAGCAATAACAGTCTCAAAGGAGAGCTGCCATCATCCTTGAGAAATTGTACAAACATGGTTATTTTCGATGGTGGTGAAAATGGATTTTCTGGAAATATCCCTAAATGGATTGGAAAGAGCATGATGAAGCTTGAAATTCTTCGACTTCGAACAAACAAGTTTGATGGCACTATTCCTTTGGAAATTTGCAGCCTCACTGATCTTCAGGTACTTGATCTTGCAGACAATAATCTATCAGGAACAATCCCTACTTGTTTTGGGAATTTGAGGGGCATGATTACTGGAGATGGTACTAGTGATATTGGCATATATCTATGGTCAACTACATATGGAGAAAACATGGTTCAGTTCATGAAAGGGAAGCAACTCGAGTACACCAAGACACTGAAGTACCTAATTAACATGGATCTCTCTAGTAATACACTTAAAGGAACAATCCCAGAAGAGTTAACAAACCTTGTACGATTACGTGGCTTAAACTTGTCGGATAATCATTTGACAGGTATGATGCCTGCCATGATTGGAAACATAAGGTCATTGGAATCTCTGGACTTTTCAAGAAACAAGCTTTCTGGCTCAATTCCAAGAAGCATGTCTGCCCTGACTTCTCTAAGCCATCTCAACTTGTCCTCCAATGACCTGTCTGGACAAATTCCATCAGGCAATCAACTGCAGACCCTTGTTGATCCCTCCATTTACACAGGCAACCCTCGACTCTGTGGCTTTCCACTACCGAAGTGTGCAAGTGCTGAGCCGCCGCCACCTCCGCCTAGCAATGAAGGAACAGATGAAGGAAATTTGTCTGAAACAGACTGGCTTTACATCTCAATGTCTGCAGGTTATGTGATTGGACTGTGGGGAGTTCTTGGTGTCATGATGTTCAAGAAGAATTGGAGAGATGCTTACTTCAGATTTGTGGATGATATCAAAGAAAAGACCATTTCAACATTTAAAGGAAAGGCTTCAACCCCAAGTAGAAGAAGGTCCGCTACCACGAGCAACCGCATGGAATGGAGTTGGTAGGCAATTGTATCAAATATACGCACCTATGATCATATCTCCTCCACTTTTTTGAGATCTATCTTATGTTCTTCTGTTTCAAACTTTCAATGTATAGGTAAGCATTGAGGATGATACTGCAAGGTGTTTCAAGGTAGAGCTTTTCATGGCCACACTGCTTACATTGGAGGATCTCTATACTGCTTACATCACAGTATAGAAAGAGAGCAATTTGCATCAGTTAATTTCCCCTGTACCTAGTTTGGGGTGTGTAAGATCAAATAATCAGCTACCATCTTTGCTTTTCTATCATAAATTTTGTATTCACAAATACAAAATAAGTTTACTTTCAAGGATGAATGTGTTTGTAAGCATCAGAGTTTTCTTGCCAAGAAAAAAGAAAAGCAAACAGAAAGTAAAGTAATATTACTCCCAACACTCATGAAATGACTTGGGAATCTGGGATGGATAATATGTTAAGTTGAGAAATGTTTGGCTGCTAAAAAGATTTCATTAAAATAAACGGACAACCTTACCTAATGTAAATCTAAAGTAAAATAAATATAAAATAAACTCACAGGTTGATTTTGTGATAGTTTCATGTGGACTAGCATTTTTCATGTTAATTCTGTTACTGTAGTTGTGAAATTGGTTTATTATAAGCCAAAGTGGTATAGTATAGCCATTGACGATTTAGAGAGACCATTAAACTGAAACTTGAAAAGCTTTAATTTAATTTTGTTAGAGTACTAAGATTTTAATTTTTTTAAATGCTACTCTGATAATAACATACTACTAATATTTCAAAAAACAAAAACTACTTATATTTCGTTCTGCACCATTTTCCATCACTGTTTTGATTAAAAAAAATTGCATTTTGGATAATAATTAATTAGTTCATGGAGGGTATTATCGGAATTAACAGAGGGTAATTTAAAGCTACTACATAAAATAGTGCGTGAGACTTTCCTAGCCGTCCGATGTATAGAACAATAACTCGTATGGTCAGATTCACAATACAGAGCAAAAAAGCAGTAGCGCGCTGGATCCTAACCCATAAACCAATCCCTAAAATTTCAGGAAGCTCCTTGGCCATGGCCACCACAGGTCTGGTGCACTACTGTTAGTCTGCTATCAGTCACCCGTTGTTAAGGCCACAGATATTGCAATGTAAATGATGCGCACACACACACAATGGAAGGCACAATAATCCAGTGAATAGAAAAAGGCTCACAAGCTTCATAGATAGATAGAAACACAAGGGGTTTTCGAGGAATCATAAACCTCCTTTCAAGACAACATTCAGAAGATTCTAGACAAAAACTTAACTATCATTAAGAGTGACAATATGTGACACAACACGTTAACATGAAATGAATACGATACGATAAAAGCATGTTAGTGTTTAGTCTTAACGGATTTCGGGTCAAATCGTGTAAACCAGTTAAGAAACGATTTGATAACAGGTCAAATCCGTTATGACTCGTTATAACCCGTTAAGACACGTTAAGAAATTTGAATTTACTTTTATACTCTTAGACACTTACCTATTCCATCTAAGTACTTTTTAAAAAACTATTAATGAGTTAATCCATTGTTATTTAATATGTTTGGATAGTAATTTTAATAATTTATAATGTGTGGATCATATTTGTGTGTTTATTATATTTTATAGTGTATTAGTTATTGAATTGTAATTTTAATATTGTAATTTGTAATTAATTTTTTATGTTTTATAATTATTATTTAAGTTTAATATTTGTATAAAATCAATTAAGTTAAACTCAAATGAATCACTAATGAATTTGCGGATTGAAATGTGTCAGGTCGTGTTATATCGTATTGTATCATGTCGTGTCGTGTTATATAGTGTTAAGGGTCTTTACAGATTATATCGTATGAACTTGTTATCTTAACGGATCATGTTAGCACTGAAATTTTTGACACGAAATCTTTCACAGATCGTGTTCGTGTTGACCCTTTAAAGATTATTTACACGCTTTGATACGATACAAATACGATCCGTTAATACATTTAACGGATCTTAACTGTTTGTCACAGACGCATGCTATAAACCCTTAATTAAAACGCATCGTTTGGTCATCTCATTCCCAAACGACATCACTCTACAGACGGACTCTTAAATGAAATAGCAACTACTTAAAAGGACTAGGCCCAATACACGGCCCAGCTGACACTTGTAATAGCACTTAAATAAACTTAAGCCCGAAACGACTCAGCCCAACATTTAGCCCTTCAAGCTGCACGACGTCGTCTTGAGCTGTACTTCGGCGTTCAGACTTCACTTCAGTCGGATGCTTCTCCAACTCAGTTCCCGTGTTCTTCAAGTGGCTTTCAGGGCTTCCTAACACCCGTTCGAAACCCTAGACTCTCCCCGCATGAGCACCACCCGCAAACACAGCTAAGATTCGAAGCGACTCACTTTACCTAAGAATTTGGAAAGAAAATAAGGTAGAAAGGGGAAAGGAAAATGTTCAGAAGAAGACTCGCTTCACTCGTCTCCTCCTCAATCCTCATCCCTTCACTTCGCACCAAAACGATTCCCCCACCTCATTCCCTGCCCTTCCCACAAGGATCTTTCCCTAGTTCGATTGTTAAACATAATGGGTTCAGAGGTTTTGAGGGTTTTAGGGCTTACAGCCTTCTGAGTCTGAATGATCTAAGGGACAAGGTGTCCAGGAAGCAGAAAACGAGGAAGGGCCGGGGTATTGGGTCAGGGAAGGGTAAGACGGCTGGGAGGGGTCACAAGGGCCAGAAGGCAAGAGGCTCTGGGAAGCTCGGGTTCGAAGGGGGTCAGACCCCGCTTCGCCGACGGTTGCCCAAGCGTGGCTTCAAGAACCCCTTTAGCCTCACTTTTCAGGTATATTTTCTCGTTTTCAATTTTTTTGTGCTGACTGAGGGTATTCTATGATTTCTCTGTACTTAGTAAGCTAATAAACTTGGGGGTGGGGTGGAATTGATAGTCACATTAGAATCTTCGTGGATATTTTAGCTGTAAGAACGATAAATCTGTCTGTAAGTTAAGTTTTGTTTTTGAAAGAAATCATGGGATGATAGGAAATTATTGTTTTCTTTCTTAGAAAATGGTAGGAAGAGAGGGAATTGAAAAATCAGGCGTTTTTTAGGTTTCTTTGAGAGTGTCTATGTCCTTTTAAAGATGGGTGACCCTGGGGGCCAGTCCGGCTGCCCCCAGTGTCAAAAACAGCCCCTTATATCTCCTATAAAAACATAATAAAAAATTTTAAAAAATACAATAAAAAACACAATAAAAAAATAAAATTTAGAAAATACAAAAAAAAAATAAAATAAAGAAAACATAATAAAAAAATAAAATAAAGATGAATTTATAGGAGGTGTTCAGCCTTAGTCCAGCCCCTGTCACTGCCCGCTACCATGAGCGACACCGCCCATGCCATCAGGACCGACTCCCAAACAGACCAATTTCGGGTTTAAGGCTGCCGGAGGAAGGTGGGAGGTCGCCGAGGGTCGCCGTCGCAGGGGTGAGATCGCCAAAGAGAGCCTGTCCCGATGGCATGGACAGTGTCGTCCACAGTGGCCGGCGGCGGCGGGAGCTGTTTTTATGAAGGGGTCGGACCAGGATATTCCTTTAAATATTTGGTATTTGTATTGCGTATGGTGGCTTTGGGAATTGGGAATTTGGGGGGCGAAGAAAAAAAATGCAACAACACTCATAAATGTTATTGCTTTGAGATACAAATTTTGTTTTGTTTACTAGAATAATGAGTGTATATCCGATTAACTTATGAGAAAGGTGAATTTCAATGGTATGTATTGTAAATGAGCATTTTTTCTGTTGGATGGGAATTAACCATATTCAACTTGCTATCCAATCAGTAGGCCAATCCAATATCAGTCAGCAGATCAGTTTTAATTCCCCTGCTCATGAATGTGTAAAGAAAGTAGAATTAGCATTCTTTTCCTCTAATCCATTATTTCTTCTTCAGTGCAATGGTCAGCTTTTCTGGCGTATGAAACTTTTAATTTTGGATTGGTGGCTCTAGCTGCAACAATTATAAATAAAATTGATTAAGTTAAATGTTCTTGACCAGGTTATGGTACTCATTTTGAATATGCAACTTATTGTGGACAATGATATTCTTACCTTCCTCCCAGAAATTCCTGTTCCCAATACTCATATTGTCAGTCAATTCATACTCCTTTCAGCATTACACTCTTTTTCGTAAAATTAATTTTCTTATTTTGAGAGTTGGTTGAAATGTGACAATGTCAGATATTTGGTAAGCATAGGACCATGCGGTTTTGTAGTGAATTCTGCTTCACCTGCTACCTGCTGTGGTATTTTTGGTTTGAGCATGACATTTGAATGTTTGTGGATATTGAAGTTCTGGCTAAGTTCAAGATGGAATTTTTAAAATCGCTCTGAGTGGATGGCAATATTGGGTTGCTATTCTTCTTCTTTGTTTTCTGAGTTCTTGATTTTTAAATTTGATCATTTAGTGGTTTTTTTGGTATTCTCCTATATACTTTCCATGCATTGGGCTGTGTCTTCTTGCAATTTAAATTGTTCTCCTATATACAAAAACCCTCCAAGATGCTAATGAATTCTAATATTTAAAAACAATGAACAAATACTGGAGCATAATCTTGCTGTATGTGCTTGTTTCTTACACTAATCCTTTTACCAAACTAAGCCTCAGGTAATGGCTTTGGTGGTAGATTTAAGTAATTTTTCATGTGGGCCTCAGAATCGGCTCTTTTGGCATGATGTTGTAATTCAGTGTCTTTAGAAGGAATGGTTTTGCTAACGATCAACTTCTAGATGAGAAGAATCTAGTAACTAGTTTCAAAGAATTTATTGTACCTATCAGAAAGAAAAGAAAAGAGGCTTGTAACTTGTGCATGATTAAACAGTGAGGTAAGCAGTTTTAAAAGTAGGGGTTACTCTTTTATCCTTTGATTAATATTGATGACCTTAACACACAAGTTCATAGTGTAGACCATCTTCTATAACATTTTGGAATGATTTGAAAGTTGTTGCTGAATGTTGCATAATGATCTTGCTAAAAAGCAGAGGTAATCTTTCTATGAACAAGAGGCGTGCTGATCCATAAGTAGTTTACCCTTTCTATCTTGATTATACTTTCTATCACTACTTTTTTTAGGGTAAGTAAAAGAGAGAAACTGTAGTTGATTTGTACATATGACCAGCTGAAGCAACATAAGGACCAACTGGGAGGAGACTGCATGCCATAACATTCATGTCAACTTTGTAAGCTTGTTGCATTGAAATATATATATAAGATAGGTTAATCTATTTTGGTATTTCTTGTTGAAAAGAGGGTTTTACTAGTGTTACCTTTATGTAATTCACTTCCTGATGACTAATTGCCAAACTTATAAATCTGTCTTTTCTGGCAGCCTGTAGGATTGGGAAAAATTGCCAAATTTATAAATGCAGGGAAGATAGATTCTTCTGAACTAATTTCAATGAAAACGCTCAAGGTACAGTTACTTCTTTTTTAATTTCTCAAATTTGAACCTTTCCTTGTTTGCTTTCTTATTCTGTCTCTAACTACTACAATAGGATACAGGGGCAATAGGGAAGCAGATAAAAGATGGAGTAAGATTAATGGGGCGTGGTGCTGAACAAATTAAGTGGCCAATTCATCTGGAGGTAAATCTTTATCTTGGCCACTGAAACTGAGAATCCCTTTTGGAAGTTCATCAACTTATCCTTTCATGGGATAATCTGTCATGAAGTATCCAAGACATGATATCTTAGTTAGATAAACGCTGGTTCACTTTATTTCAATCGCATGTTGGGGGCACGCTACATTGAACCCAAAGCCATACTTATAAATGAAATTGACAGGTTTCAAGGGTCACGGTTAGGGCAAAGGAAGCAGTTGAAGCTGCTGGTGGGTCTGTCAGAAGAGTCTACTACAACAAATTGGGTTTCCGAGCACTGCTGAAGCCTGAGTGGTTTGAAAAGAAGGGCAGGTTGTTGCCAAAAGCAGCTAGGCCTCCTCCAAAACAAAGGGACAAAGTTGATAGCATTGGCCGATTGCCTGCCCCAACCAAACCTATTCTATTTTCAGTTGAAGAAAGGGAAGCAGCCTCCAGTTCATCTGCATAATAAACCAATCAACCAATCTGTTTGTTGGCTGTTTAAAGAATTTGTAATTTTGATGATGAGTAATCATGCAATCAAATTTTGTTGTCCTGCAAGATTTTAGATGCAGTCTATTTCAATATGCTATGCACAGGCAAGTTTGCTATGCTTCAAACCCAAATTCAAGTTCACTATAGTCAACAAAGCTCAGGAAAGCTTGTACTCACTCAGTGTTTACCTTGTTCGAAACCTTCTTTCCTATATTGGATCAGGATGTTTATCATTTTCCTTTTGTGATAGGCTGGAATCTGGATGAAGGATTCTAGAGTCTAGACACATTTGGATCCGTGTTTACTTGATTACCCAAAGCCAGTTTGATAAAGAGAAATGCAAGTACCCGCTATTTATCATCTTACGTAAATATTTAGAAAGTTATCTCCTCTCAAAAAGGCGACATAGGTTTTCTTTTGTCTAAAAATGATTGTTTCTTTTGCACTGATTTCCTCATTTGGTTAATTAATCATTCGGCCAAGTTGTTTATACAACGATGTCATATTACAGTGTGAAAGTGATAGGCTAACAACTTTAAATATAATAATATTTGTTATCGAATATAAACTCACCAATTAAAAATAAAAGATCAGATAAATTTTAAAATAATTTTATTTTATTATTTATACAAGTTGTCATTTTCCAATAATCTTAATATGACTTTGTCTCATTTGTAGCATTTAAAATTATTAGGAGATCACAATTTAAGGCTGCATTTAGATGCCAAGATTACTTCAATTCATCTTAAAGATCCACTACATTTTTAACTTCTTATAAAAAGTTGGTTCATCTCAACCTATTTCATACATTCAAATACATATTTTAACTTATTTACATTTAAACACATCTCAATATGACTTATTAACATTACTATTAAAAAATTTAGTTATATTTTTGTGTTTTTGGCATATCTAATTTTTTTTTTCTTTTTGTAATATTTTTTGTAAACTTGAAACTTGAAAGGTAAAAAGATATATGGTAAAAACAATAAAATGATTGTTCAACAATCTAATTACATGTTATTATAAATTTATACCACAGTATTACATGTTATTAACTTATCATACTAGACTATTTACATGCTATTATAATATACTATCACCCAAATTTTCTAATTACATACCATTATACTGGACTACTACATATTACTCAATATTAGCGAGTCAAGTATGCTATTTATATACTTGAATGTGTATGATGATAATATTATGATATTTACATATACTAAATTATTATTTTATTTATATTATAGTATAAGTATATTATTCTAGAATAATTAAAACTTACTAGTATAATATTGAATTAAACTATATAAGGTTTAGATTTTTTTATATGAGTATATATAATCAATATTTTTTTTACTAATAAATAAGAATTATTAAATAGACAAAACCAAGTACACGAGATAAATATAAGAGCAATGAGTGTCTAAATATACAAAAAATTCATGTACGGTCATCCCATTAAAATTTATTACAATTGACTAATGTGATGAAGTAACGTATAATCAATATATAAATAATACCGAATTTTATAACTTTTGTATGTTAAGAGCATTGACATCGGTCTATACATATACACATGCAAACTCATTTTTACATAATCTAAACTTAAAACTCTTTACAGTATTAAGTATGCATATGCAAATATTTGCGTAATTATGAGTAGTAATTTTTTGAGTTCAAAAAATTACTATCCACTCTTCAAATATTTTTTTTTTCTCTTATTCATGAAAATTAACTTCGTAAAATTTTATATTAAAATAATCTTGATATATGAATTTTGTATTAAGTTGATTATACAAAATAGGTACTAATTGTAAAATATATGAAAATAATAATTTTAAAAAAATTAACAAATAATAAACTAATGTGAAAATTTTACTTTAATGATAAAAGAAATCTTTAAAAACAGTAATTTTGCATATACATAAGTATAAACTAATGCCAATGCTAATATTGAAGTTGGATTAGAAAGTTGCAGGCAGATGTCACTAGAGTCAAAGGAAAATGGGAGTCGAAGGTTAGAGGTCCAAGTCGGTCAGAAAATAGCTATGACTCTAACCTAGTTTAGATAATAAGTTAAAATGAGAGAGTTAAAATAAGATAAATTCAGATAATTTATAAATAATAATAAAATATTTAACTTGATATAAAATAAGTTAAAATGTTTTATGAGATTTTAAAAAATAAGAAAAAATAAATAAATAAAAATATCATAAAGTTAATATTATTAGAAAATAAATTTTTAATATAGTTTTTGTTTTAAAATTTAAAAATATTAAATTATTTTTTATATTTTGTTTAAAAACCAAAAAAATTGTAATAATAGATAAGGATTACATAAAAAAATTGAAAAATTGAAATTAAAAAATATTTGTATATAATGTAGATATTGAGAGGAGGTGGGATAAAATGAGATGAAATAGAAATATTTCTCTATTCAAACTAGATTAGTTAAGTTTGGATAGTATATTGAAATAAAAGTTGAATAAAATATTGTTAAAAAATTATTTTTTAATATTATTATTATTTAAAAATTAAAATATTAATTGTATTCTATATAAAAATTTGTAAAAATTATAATAATAAAATGAAATGAGATAAACCTCATTTATTTTTACAACTAATCTTAACTTATCTCATCCCTCTTATCTAATTATTAAAACTTTTTAAAACTTCTACATAAAATAAAATAAATAATATTAGATTTCAAATCTTAAAACAAAAAATATTAAAAAAAGTTATAATAATATTTTATTGAAATTTTAACTTTTATTTTAATTCATCTTATTTTATTTTATCCCATTTTATTTTATCTAAAAAATAAACAAGACATAAGATTCAATTTTATCTAAAAAATAATAAAATAAAAGTAATTTTATCATTATCTAAAAAAAGGTGATGGTATTTTTATAATTTTTTATCATTTGTTTTCCATTATCAATGTATTTTTTTAAAAATAATTTTTTAATATTCTTAATTGTTAAAAAAATTAAAAATATATAATTTCATTAATAATATTTTTTTAATAATTAAAAAAAGTGATAAAAGAGCAATAAATAGATAGCAAAAGCTATCATTATTAAAAAAAAAAATTACAAATTTCAGTTGAGTCGGCATATTTCTTCTAAAAAAAAGTGAATTTCCGAAATTCTTTTAAAAAAAAGGTGAATTTTATCGTGAAAGTTTCTTTTTTAAGTGAGTCCACACTGTGAGACTTGTACGGAAGGCCTACGTTATCTTGTCTATTTGGAAATTTTTGTACCCACTAGGCTACTACGTTAAAAGACCAATAAAAATTGTGGATCCCAGACTGAATCTTTCCGCGCAAGCTTTCAACAGTACAAGCAACGCGCAACTCCCTCAAGCTTTTATTTACAAACACACACAGACACTCTGCCTCTCTCTATATCTTTTTCTTGCTATCGTCTTTCTCTCTCCACTCTCCTCTTGCCGCTCCTTGCCTCTCCCTCGCTTCAGGTGTGGTCTCGTGGTCTCTAGGGTTTCTCGCCTCTGTTTGAACTACTCAGATTTTTGTTGTTGTCTATTGGGGGTTTGGTTTCCCAGTTGGACATTAGCTCATGATTTCATCTTATTTCCTATGCTAGGGTTTTTCTGGATTTCTAACTTTTCCTCTTTTTGTTGGGGCTTATTATATTTTTTAATTGGTTTACAATCTGGGTTTGTTTAATTTTGAACAAACATGGGAAAAAACTGCTTACTTGTTTGGGGGTGATTTTATCGGAAATTTGGCCACTGTTTTGCTTTTCAAATTTATATGCCTTAAGTGTGTCAAGCTTGATGGTTTCATTGTGATTCTCTCAAAGGTATATGGCCTCGTAACTCCTTGCCCCAATCCGATTAGTTGGCTGATTTTTGTTGTTATTCGGTCTGTGGTATTTTTTTGTTGAGTTCCGTGCCTAATGATGTTGATAGCAGGGCAATCACTCGCACCAAATGTCTTTTGATCTCAACGAGAAACATTTGTCAAATTTTTGGTGTGATTTTGGTTTCAAGAATCGATGGGGAAAACATCGGGGCTGCCTCCTGGCTATCGATTTCATCCAACTGATGTTGAGCTAGTTATGTACTATCTAAAGAAGAAAGTAATGCGGAAAAGATTTTGTTCTGAACCCATTGCAGAGATTGATATATATAAGTTTGCCCCGTGGGATCTTCCTGGTACGTGGAAAGTGTTATATACATGCTATTATTTTCAGGATTATTGTATTGTGTTTTCTGTGTGTTTCTACTGAAGTTTTTTCTTTTTCTTTTTCCATCCATCAGAAAGGTCAAGTTCGAGAAGTGGTGATCTGAAATGGTACTTCTTTTGTCCGGTGAAGAGAAAATTCTTAAATGGGGCCAGAATGGATCGTGCTACTGAATTTGGGTACTGGAAAGCCACTGGAAAGGACCGGCATGTTAATTACTGTGAAGAGTTGGTGGGTTTGATAAAAACTTTGATTTTTCATCTAGGAAAGGCACCGCGAGGGCAACGAACGAATTGGGTTATGCACGAGTATAGACTGGAAGAGAAATATTTGGCTAGTAATGGAGTTCAGGTAAAGTCGGGTTATTTATCAATCTTGGCATCATACTCGTTCGTAGGATCGAAAGCTTTGCTTTGCTGTAATATATGTGTGTGTGTATGCATGCATTGATTGGAATTATTAGTTCTTTTGGTACTGGAGATTCAGCAATCTTAGCTCATGTTCATGTGTAGTGCACGTGCATTTCAGAGCCACATAGGTTTGCAAAATAAAGTTATTTACGTCCCGTCCCAACGGCCAATTATCTAGATGCACTTCTGGGAGTTCTCCCTGTTCAGCATGTTCTGAAGAAACTCAAATGGGTTTTTCTATATTTGTGGAAGATACTGTCCTACTTGGCTGTTTTTGGCATGTTTCTGTTGCCTGAAAGCTCCTTTTTGTTGGTCAGTGTGGTAGCAATAGCATTTTTTTTTATAAGTAAAATATTAGATATATCAATAGGAGTAAACAAGTATACTGGATGTATACAAGAAAACACCTAGCCCATACTAGAGAGCTCCTAATGACCCAAAAAGCCCGTGAAAAACTACCTAAAATATCTCAAGCCTAAGGTGGAATACAACACACCTACCCAATCCCAACCCATGATTCCTATAGACTAATAACCATCCGAAACACCCTTTAAGAGAATGTCTTCATAATGCCCTTCCTTTAGTCTTCCCTTGACTGGAGCTATCGCCCTTCACGTTATAGTTGATTCCCTAAGAAAGACATTGCAATTCTCTGCTTTTCTTAAACCATGATTTGGTATCACGTGAGTGTCTCTCTCAATCGTAGTGAGTAGTGCATTAAATTGGTCTTCACATCCTTCATGTGAGAGTTCGACGACCTGTTGAGTCTCATTAACCTTTTGCAATATCCAATCTATGATGATCTAGCTATATTGCTTAATGGAGAAAGAGATACCAAGGGGACAATATGTTCTCCCGACATAGATCCAAACGGAACACCAGGTCCTAAACATTCATCCTCGCAAGGCAAGTGTGGCAATAATAGCATTACAAATGATAAAGTGTTTTCCTTATTGATACTGCAGATAAGATTAACAGTCTCCCCCCCCCCCCCTGCTTCCCAAAAAAAAAAAAAAATTATATATTTGTAGTAGCGTATTGTTTTTTCTATGCATCCAGTCCATATATTGCAAATGCTTGTCTCTCAAAGCCCAGCCACTTGTCAACCATAACCTCTTCTTAAAGGTCTATTGTTGATTGAATTTTATGTTATGCTGACACAGCATAATGTTGATATGCATTTATTGCCTCCATATTTTATTATCTGTCAATCATCTATTTAGTAGATGTACCATTTTTTCCCCCGTATATATGGGCAATGTCTTTTCATTCATATCAATAATATTTCTCTCTTACCTATCAAAAAAAAAAATGGACCATTTTTCCACGTGCTAAAATGAATCCATACAAGTATGTGACCTTACCTAATTGTGCCTCAAAAGTTGCATCCTTTAAAATTCAGGAACAATATAAATTTATTTATTTTTTTCTTATCCAAAGAATTATACCATTCAAGAAAATCAATGATTTTTTTTACCTTTTTTTGATCTGAAAATAGGAAAAAAAAAAAAACAGAAGAAAATGATAGAAATAATTACCGTCTGTTTGAAGGTTTACCAAGGTAGACTAATAGAATGAGGCAGGGGAGTGTGATATACAGTAGTTATGTTTTGGTTATATTATTGCACTTGTGCTTTTGGTCACATTCTAGTTCTTTTCCTACATATATGTATAACTAATACACTTAGTCCTTATATGGTAGCTATATTTGAATTCGTTCTCGTGGTGACTTTGTCTTGCAGAACACACACGTGCTTTGTATGATTTTTCAGAAGGATGGCCCAGGCCCAAGAAATGGTGCCCAATATGGAGCACCATTTAATGAGCAAGATTGGAGTGATGATGAGGAAAACTGTGTAAAAACTGGCCCTTCTGTTCGTTTGTCGACCCCAGCATGTGGGCTGCCTGGCAACTGTAGCAGTTCAGTTCTGGCTGTCAACTCTCCTCCGTGTGGCACGGTTTCTGAGTCATGTTTATCTGAAACCATGCGATCTGACTGTGAGAGGCTTCCAGCCGCCTGCACTAATGACATTGTTCCAAAGGGGTTACCGCAAGCTTTGGGTGATGGGTATATGCTTCCTGCTGTGGTTGCTAATGATGATGATGATATTCTTTCAGTATTTGCTTCCTTTATGGAAGATGCCACTTTGATCTCAAATGAAGATAACAAAAATGAAGATGATCGGTATGATGATGAGGAAAACTGTGTAAAAGCTGGCCCGTCAGTCAGTTTGTCTACCCCAACATGTGTGCTGCCCGGTAAATGTAGCAGTTCAGTTATGGCTGTCAACTCTGCTTTGGTTGGCATGGTTTCTGAGTCATGTTTATCTGAAACCATGCGATCTGACTGTGAGAGACTTCCAGCAGTCTGCAACATTGTTTCAAAGGAGATACCACAAGCGTTTGGTGATGGGGATATTCTTCCGGACGTGCTTGTTAATAATGATGATGATAATGTTCTTTCAGTATTTGCTTCCTTCATGGAAGATGCCACTTTCATCTCAAATGAAGATGATAAAAATAAGGTGTGTAGCCGCCTTTGCCAATTTTTTTTTTTTTAATTTTGTTAGTGATGGTGGGACTTATAGGTGCAACTTATTCTTTATGGTCATTATTCATTTCAGACCTACCTGGAAGTTTGTTTCTATACTTAATTGTTATGAATGTTTTTCTTGATCCCTCTACTCTCTTATGCAGAATCTCAGTCATGGAGTGAACCATGAAGCTGCACATGATTTTGATATTTACAAAGACTTGGAAGATCTGGGAGACACAGCAGGCCTTAGTAAAAATGGATACAATTTTTATGATCAGCAAGCTATTTTCCCTCCGAACCTTCGTATAGGTGTGGCTGATCTTGATCTACCGCTGGATGCTTCTCCCGGACTCCCACAATAACATTCTTTGGCAAGAATTACTGTACAAAAGCAAGCGGTTGTATTGATCCGATTTCTTCTACCATGAAATTTGTTAAGGTGGGACTTGTTATCTACCGTTATTGTATCCTTTCGTTTGGGTTGCTGTAACCTAAGCAAAGCTTTGCCAGCGTGTATGGCCTTTAGATTATGCGTTGTTATCTCACTTGCGAATTCCTGGCGCATTTGTAACAGGTGAGTGAAATAAGTTGGGAACTTTTTTGTTGGTTTGTTTTTTAAAGTTAAGAGTGCTGAGACTACAGGAAATTAGACTTTACTTCCAGCCCTTTTATGTTGAACATCGGAGTTTGTTCCAGGATGTAAGTGAATATGGCAATATGCCTTCTCTTGCCTTGCCGTTTTCTTTTTAGATGGTATTTGGTAATTCCTACACTTGGTTTTATAAATCCAAATATAAAATTTCTGTGTGATCTTAGATTACTCATCCTAAGGCCCTCAAAAGGAAAAAATAAATAAATAAATAATGATCTAACAAAATAAAGTATGGGAAAGAGAAGTGATATTTGTAGTCATGAATTGTGCAAATGTTACGTAATTATTTAAAAAAAAATGAGTAAATGAAGATCTCATATAAAAGAAAATCAACTTTTTAATAGGAGAGTTTATTATTTTTTAAAATATTTGCATGGTGTTGACATATTCTATGATTAAATGTAATATTATTGTATATAAAAAATATTAGTTAGCATAAAAGATTAAAAAAAAAAAAAAGTTTTGCCTAAGCTAAAGTCAATCTTAAATGGCAAATTTTGGTAATATATATATATATATTTATAAGTTTTACTCGAAAGATCTTATGAAAAATGTACAAAACTTTCAAATAATAGTAATATGTTACTCCTAAATATGTTCTTGAGTATGATATGCATTTTGATGTTATGGCTTTATTTGTTTTTAGCGTTAAGATCCTGTTTAGATTCAGATACGAGTTAAAATGATTTAAGTTGAGTTTATTTTTTAATATTATTATTGTTTTGAGATTTGAAAAAATTGATTTGAAAATTGAAAATTTTGTATTAAAATTTGAGAAAACTATAATAAAATTTATATTTTATATGAAAATAAAAAAAAATATAATAATAAATTTGAGATGAGTTGAGATAAGTTCTTATTTATATATATATATAAATAAGAGATAATAATCTATTTACAAAAAAATTAGAATCTCTTTTAAATTATTATATTACTTATCAATATTATTAATGAAAAAAAAAATATGAACTTTTATTTTGCATCTCAAAACTTTCAATAAAATTTCATTATTTAATATTCAAATATTATTATTATTTTTAAATTAAAACTTAATGGTTGCTTTGAACCACTCAATATATTAAGCTTCACATGTGGAACAAGCGTTCTCTCTCTTCCTGTTGGCACCATGTGAACAACGAAGTTGGTAAACGTAACTGTTTTGAGAAAACACTATAAAATAAAAACGATAGTGAAAAGGGTAGGCATGTTTGAGGTCTTCGTTGAGACGTAAAATTTTTATCTTATTTTATTTTTAAATATAATTTAAATACAAAATTTTTAAACTGATCATTATAACATTTTCAAATTTTTAAATAAAAATTAAAAAACATTCCAATTTTGTAAAATCCCTAAACAAAAAAATATTATAAAACTATATTCTTATAATATCTTAATTTTATAATATTTTTTATTTAAACTTTTCTCTATCATTTCACAAAATTTTAAAAATACTCAAATCAAATTATTTTATTACTATTTATAAAATTCTTATATAATTTCACTCCTCACATCTGCCCTAAATAGATTTATTATCATTGAAATTCTTGCTTAAAGTACATAATTTGTGCCGGTGTTTTCGGTCTTTATTTATAGACACTACAAAATACTGGTTGGCGAAGAACAATACGATTGACAAGGGATACAACCGCATGGTCTTGTTAAAATTTTTATTTAAAAAATATAAATTTGTACATTTAAAAATTAATACTCATAATTAATTAATAGTGAGAAGAAAAGGTGAAGAAAAAAGAATAAAAATATATATATTTTTTAATTTATAAATAGTAATTCTTCCAAAACTCTCTAAATTTAAAAGGTTACTATTGATAAGTGAAAAAAAAAGTAAAATATTATCATTTTATTCCCTTCTTCCCACTTTCTTCTTCTTATAAATAATCAAATATGACAATTTTTTTTAAAAGTATGTAAATTTATACTTTTTAAAATTTTTTTTTTTAACAAAATCATTGAAAATTTTAACTGAGTCAAGGGTTGTTTCTTAACACTTCTCCCTGAAACCATTGCTTCAAAGAAGATGAAAATTCAATGGGTATTCCGGTTGGTGCTAGATCACTCACCTTAAATCTACCCAACCATTTGGTCAATCGATCATTCATCCTAATTGTTTATACATCGATGTCCTGACATATTACGCATTGTGTAACAATTTTAATACGACTTTGTCTCATATGTTTTATGTAGCACTCAAATTATATAATTTCTTCTTTATTTTAAGAATTTAGATTAACGTCTTTAAATATATTGTTTCCATGTCTCTATTATGCATATGCATATGCAAATCCATATTTGTATAATATGGACTTATAATTTTCCTCATTAGAATATGCATATGCAAATATTTGCATAACTATAAACAGTAACTATATATATATATATACATGTTAACGTTTCAGTTATATATATATATATATGTATGTATATATTAATGAAATGCATCCCATATATGATTAGAAAAATTAAAAAATTAGAATAAAAGAATATTTCATTATTATTTTGTCTCAAATTTGTACAAGCCAATGTGAAAGTTTTGCATATACATATGTATACATGTATATGCATATATATAACCTTACGACTGTATGTAGCATTACTTTCATGGGCGGACCCATGTTGGTTGGGGGGGGCAGTTTTTCTAAATTTTATCTATAATATAAATATATATAATTTATATATATAACTAAAATTCTCTCTCAAATTATTAAACACCCCCTATTTTTTTACTAAAATTATTTTTCTAAATCTCAATATATAACTATTTATATTCTAATTTTTAACTTCATTTAAACTTAAATTTTAATTCACATAATCTCACAGTTATTCTAACAATTTAACTCTAGCAAAAAATTTGATTATAAATTTATATGATTGTAAAATTGATTGATTATATTCACTTATTTAGTTTTACTCTAACTTATATGATTGTGAGATATAATTTGTTAAAAATTTAATAACGTTACATCATTACTTATTAGAAAGGTCTCAAATTTATTCTTGATTTATAAAATTTTCTTAAATCATAAAAAAATATGAGAAAGTATTCAATAACAATTGATTTTTTTTTTAAAAAAAAAATAAAGACGTAGATAACTTGAAGAGTAATATACGTTTAGAGACCTCGATAATAATAGAATATGATATTTCTATTACTGATGACTATCATTTGAAAATTTATATGCATCGCATATTTTATCGATTATTCCTATTAATACAAAATTTTAGTTCTGTCCCTGATTATTCTATAATAAAATAAATCTCTAAAATAGATAATTTTAGATATACATGTGCATAAACCAATACTAATACTGTTAACTCTACACTAACGGCCGTGCAAAAATTGAAAAGTTCAAGTTCGACTCTAATTTTGTACTCTCGAAATTAGAGCCCCAATAAAATAGAATCCAAGTTTTTTTTTTTGTTTGGCCAGAGTTGGACTTAATAGTTGTTGTTTGACTGATTTCGCTCTGCTCTGACGCTGCCTCTAGCCTCCCATTATGATTGTGTACAGAAGTATAAAATAAAAAATATGTTATTTATGTATTGATCATATATATAAAAAAGTCTAAAGTTATATAGTTAAATTGAATACTATACTAGACTACTAGTATATGTTATTTATTATCAATAGACTACAAGCTTATTATATTATACGTATGTATCATAGTATAAGTACCATCATAATGAAATAGGTTAGACTCGGGCATTTTTAAGTTTAGTATAATATCATATAATTTCTGTAATCCAACAACGTGTACTAGACACTAAAAATAAGACATTATTTGTGTTGAGGACGTATTCTGCAATCCAACCTTTCGAGATCTCAATCGATTGATACCTACAAACACAAATAGAAGGGTGGTCGGGGTCCAAGATCGTGCCGATAATTAAGTTAGTATTTGGAGGATGAATCAAAAAGTTTCGTAAGAGATATGTTTTAAGATGCTTACCTTACATCGATTTAAATTAGTCTTATTTATAGGCAGTTACCTAATCTCTTCTCGAGAATAGGTTTGAGGATAAAATGCCACCGACTGTGACACCATCCGGTCGTCATCCTAGAGAATGATGTTCTGATCCTATTTGTCTCATCCCTAAGATTAGATCTCTTCGACCAATGTTTAGCCAGACCTTAAAGATGGGTAATATTAAATGCGACACCATTTTTGTCCAATTGAGTAATTAATGTTGCGTGTTCATGTCGTCTTTGCATTTAAGTGAGGGGCTCTATCAGAACAACTGAAGTCTTGTCATTTGTTGATGCTAGTTCGATCCTTATGTGAGAGGGATCTGCACACTGCTTTTCCAGTATGGTCTCTCATTTGATATTAGTGGACGATCGAGTCTGCTCTAGCCCTTTCCTATTTGACGTGGAGGCTTGTGATTCATATTTCCTCTAGTTCTGGCATCTTCAGCCGAGTTTGGGCTGGTGCTATTTGGACTTGGACCATGGGTTTCATGATCAATTCTTTTCGGGCTTGGGCCTACTGTCAACTCCCCTTTCAATTTGTATTCATAACTCATATTATTTTATTTTATCTTATCTCAAACTTATTATTACGTTTTTTTAAATTTTCACATAAAATTTAATAAATAATTCAACATGTTTAAATCTCAATTTAATTTTTTCAAATTCTAAAATAATAATAATATTAAAAAAATAATATTTTAATAATATTTTATCTAATTTTTAGAATATATCATCTCTAATTCAAACAAGAAAGTCTAATATAGAAATATGTTAGACACTAGTATAACAATATGTAATAAAGTAATATAATAATATGTAATTAGACACTATAATATACGCCTAGTATAAAATAAAATAGCCACTAGCATAAAAATAAGTTTAGTATAATAAATTAATAACAGATAATTATATACTATTGAATTTTTAATTATTAATAGTTAATACTAATCATTAAATTTATTGTTGAAAAAAATTTTAAAATTATAAAAAGAATTAACTAAAATAAAAATAAAAATTAAATTTTCTTTATTTATTTTCGTAAATGAAATGATGTGAGTTAAGATTAAAATTAAAAATTGAATAAAATATTATTAAAATATTTTTTTTATTAAAATTTGAAAAAATTTAATTGTATATTTTACTTTATATGAAAATCTAGAGAAAATAATAATAAAGTGAGATGAAAAGAAATAAATTGATAAAAACTGTAAAAATAAAAGAGATGTTTAAAAAAATTGGATTTGGTTTAGAGCATTGATGTTGGGTTAGTCAAATATTTTTTTCAAAAAGTATAATTTTACACAAATATAAAAAAAAAAAAAGTGTTATCTTCGATTAAAAATGACACTTTTGAGTGTGGTAAAAGTTAAAAAATTATTTTTTATTTTAAAAAGTAAATAGTAAAATATCAAAACTTTTCAAAATTTTTATTTTGATATACATACAAAATTATATTTTTTAAAAAAATATTTGACTAATTCATTATCCATGCTTTTAGGATTTAGAGAAAAAAAAAAAAAAAAACCAAAACGGCAGCAGCCCAGTACAAAACAGGGTTCAGGGATGAATACGGCGTGGTTATCAATATAACGCCCAACCCAACCAAAATTAAGTAAAATAAAAAATAATGACTGCTCAGCACACCGGCAGCCCCTCACTGTTTGTGAGGGGGCTGCCGGTGTAAATAGTGTCGTTTTTAGAGGAAAAAACAGCACCGTTTAGTATTTAGGGTTCTCCACTCCTAGGGCGACAGTTCACAGTCTCACTCTCAGACCCGCGCCTTCTTTCCTCTCCCTCTCTCGCTATTCTCCCGCGCCGTTTTGTAGTTAGGGTTTCTAATACCCTCCCGCCGTGCGGCTGTCCCTCTACGCGTTCGCAGCACCTAGAATTGCCCCTGCCCCTCGCCATCGATTCTTTTTCAAGAATCGATGGGGAAAACATCGCGGCTGCCTCCTGGCTTTCGATTTCATCCAACTGATGTTGAGCTAGTTATGTACTATCTTAAGAAGAAAGTAATGAGGAAAAGATTCTGCTCTGAACCCATTGTAGAGATTGATATATACAAGTTTGCTCCGTGGGATCTTCCGGGTACGTGGAAAGTGTTACATACACGTGTTTGTTTTCACGATTAGCTTCTTGTGCTTTCTGTATTTCTACTAAAGTTTTTTTTATTTTTTTTTCCATCCATCAGAAAGGTCAAGTTCGAGAAGTGGTGATCTAAAATGGTACTTCTTTTGTCCGGTGGAGAGAAAATACTTAAATGGGGCCAGAATGAATCGTGCCACTGAATTTGGGTACTGGAAAACCACTGGAAAGGACCGGCCTGTTAATTACTGTGAAGAGTTGGTGGGTTTGATAAAAACTTTGATTTTTCATCTAGGAAAGGCACCGCGAGGGCAACGAACGAATTGGGTTATGCACGAGTACAGACTGGAAGAGAAATATCTGGCTAATAATGGGATCCAGGTAATGGCTGGTTATTTATTTATCAATCATGGTATCATACTCGTTCGTTGGATCGAAAGCTTTACTTTGCTTTAATATATGTGCGTGTGATTATGCATGCATAACCTAATTGGAATTATTACTTCTTTTCTCTAGGTACTGGAGATTCTGCAATCTTAGCTCATGTGCATGTGCATTAGTAATGCACATGCATTTCATAGGCCTTGTTAACCTGCCCTAATGCGTAAATATTGCACAATCATTTTAAAAATAGTGGAGTCAACTATTTAAAAATGATTTCTTTTCATATGGGGCTATTTTACTCATTTTTTTTAAAGCGATTATGCGGTATTTGCACAGTTCATGACTACAAATATCAATTCTCTTGCCGAATAAAGTTGTTTACATTTCATCCCAACGTCATTTAGTTGGTTATTCTCTCCAAAATTTTGAATACCGTTTCAGTTAAGTTATTAGAACAAATATTTTGATATTGGTGTCATTTCGGATACTATTTCGGAATAGTTTATAAATAAATAAATAAATTATATATTTATATATTATATATTATATTTCATAATTACATCAATGCAAGTCCTAAAAGGTTAAAATACATATTTATTTATTTTTTATGTTAGGGAACATCTCAAAGGCAGGGCCCTTTGGACCCACACTTGCAGAGTAAGCCTCGGTCTTGTGCACCGCACTCTCGAAAGTTTTCCTATATAGAACTGGTTAAATCGTGGGCTTTTCCTTAGGAGTTGTGGTCCTAAAGGATTTTTTGCACTCATGAGGTGTTGAACTTTTTAGACCTTGAAGGGAGTGGTACCCCAAGACCAAGGTTTTCACCACTTGGGTCAACCCCTTGGGGTTTTTATAAAACTCAATAATACTTTTAAATTTTCAATCCAACTATTAAAAAAAATAATTAATCATATTCATCACGAAAAAGAGAGTAGGGATTTGATTTTCAGTCCTCAAGAAAAGAGACTTAAAAAGAGTTAAGAAAATAGTCTTTAGATGTGAGAATTAGAATGAAAATTATGAAAATACATTAAAGTATAAAAATACAAAATTCAACCGGTGCATTGAAGATCGGCCGGTATTGACCGAAAAACAATGAAATGATAGGTATTTTCCCCGGTACAAAAAACCTATCTCCCTTATATCGATTGCTGTCTAGTATGGTACATACCTGCTGGTATGGCTGGTACCTATACGGTATTCAGAATTTTGCTTCTCCCTGTTTAGCATGTTCTGAAGAAACTCAATTTTCTTTCTATATTTATGGAAGATTTTGCCCTACTTGGCTGTTTTAGGAATGTTTTTGAAATTGGAGATCACCATTTTTTGTTTTTTTTTGTTAGGGCTAATACATGTCACTTTAATGTAAAGTTGTGAGGTTGTTTTTTTATCAAAATCTAACTTTCAACATCACTCGGGTTTCGAGTGAGAGGTCAGGGACTCTTGTATTAGTCTGGCCATGATTGTTTTTTCTGATCTATTTTTTGACTTGGATTTGATTGATTTACCTTTGGCAGGGGAGAATTTACTTAGTCAAATGGGAGGCATGGGCTAGGTTTGAAAGATTTCTTGTCTCTTGTTCTTGGAAGGGATACGCTTTCTTGACCTATGTCAGAAATGCCTTCCAAGGTTAAGTTATGAGTATTTTCCCATCTTATTGGATTGTGGGGGTTTTCATGCGAGGACAATGCTTTAAATTTGAGACTATGTGGTTAAAAGTTTAGGGATTTGTGGATAAGATCCTGGTGGTCCTCATATCAGTTGATGGGTACGCCTTTTAGCTGGGGAAATGAAGCTTTGAAAAAAGATCTGAAAATATGGAATTGGAAAGTCCTTGACATTGTTGATAAGAGGAAATCCCTCTTTGAGGAGCTTCATTGTTTTGATGAAAAAGAGGCTGCAGGGGCCCTCTTGGTTGATGGAATGGAAAGGAAAAATGTCGTTTCGATTGAGCTGAAAAAAATATGCTCATGGAAGAGTTTCTTGGCATAAAAAATCGCGGTTCCTTTGGTTGAAGGAAGGGGATAGTTGCACCAAATTCTTTCATAGAGTAGCAATTCATGTTAAAGAAATAATGTCATTGAGGTGCTTCACTGGGATGGTATTGTTCTTATTGAATTGTTCTGACATTAAGGATCACATTGTTCATTTTTATGAAAAGCTCCTTACAGAGCAATATCTTTGAAGGACTGAAGGTTGATGGGTTGGTTTTTTATTTGATCAATCAATCTCCTGTGGCTAGGTTGGAGAGAATGTTTGAAGTGGAGGAGGTGCTCAATATGATGAAAGGAATGTTTCGAGAGAATCTTGGCTTTTTTTCAGGCTTGTTAGGACATTGGCTGATATTTTGGGTTGTAAGGTATCCTATTTGCCAATGAAGCGTCTTGGTCTTCCCTTGGGGGCACCTTATAGATCCAAAGCATCGTGGGATGGGGTTATCGATAAGATCAAATGTAGATTGACTGGTTGGAAAAGGATTTATTTGTCTAAAGGGGAAGAAACACCTTAATAAAGGGCACTTTATCTAACCTCCAAACTTATCTTCTTTCTTTATTTCCATTGCCTACATGAGTGGCTAATAAAATGGAAACGATCTTTCTCGCTTTCTTTTGGGATGGTTTGGAGGAAGAGAAAAAATTCCAAAGGCTTAAATGGGGCAGGATTTGTATTTCTTTATCTTATGGAGGTTTGGGGGTTAGAAAGCTGAGAACTTTTAATAAAGCACTTTTAGGGAGGTTACGGTGCTATAAAGAAAGGGATGCCCTTTGGAGGACTGTTATTGATGTCAAATTTGTGAGCACTTGTAACAACAGTGTTTGTTCTCTGCATCCAGTCCATATATTGTGAATGCGTTTCTCTCATGCACAACCACTTGACAACCATAATCTCTAAGGTTTGTTGTTGATTGAATTTTATGTTTTGCTGACACAGCATAATGTTGATATGCATTTACTGCCTCCATCGTTTATTATCTGTCAATCATTCTGTTCTGTAGATGTTCCATTTTTCCATGTGCTAAAATGAGTCCATACAAGTATGTGACCTTAGTCAATTGTGCCTAAAAAGTTGCATCCTTCAACATTTGGGAACAATATAAGTAATATTTTTATCACTTATCCAAAGAATTATACTGTTCAAGAGAAAAACTAATAATTTCTTACCCTTTTCCCATCTGAAAATGGAAGAAAAAGAGAAGAAAATGACAAATAATTCCTGTCTGAAAGTTTATCAAGGTAGACAAATAGAATGAGGCAGGGGAGAGTAATATATAGTAGTTAGGTTTTGATTATATTATTGCACTTGTGCTTTTGGTCTCATTCTAAGTCATTTCTAGTTCTTTTCCTACATATATGTATAACTAATACACTTAGTTCTTATATGGTGAAATTTGAATTCATTCTCGTGGTGACTCTGTCTTGCAGAACACACACGTGCTTTGTATGATTTTTCAGAAGGATGGCCCAGGCCCAAGAAACGGTGCCCAATATGGAGCACCATTTAAGGAGCAAGATTGGAATGATGATGAGGAAAACTGTGTAGAAGCTGGCCTTTCTTTTCATTTGTCTACCCCAACATGTGTGCTGCCTGGTAACCCTAGCAGTTCAGTTCTGGCTGTCAACTCTGCTTTGTGTGGCACGGTTTCTGAGTCATGTTTATCTGAAACCATGCGATCTGACTGTGAGAGGCTTCCAGCCGCTTGCACTAATGACATTGTTTCAAAGGAGTCACCGCAAGCTTTGGGTGATGGGGATATGCTTCCTGCTGTGCTTGCTAATGATGATGATAATATTCTTTCAGTATTTGCTTCCTTTATGGAAGATGCCACTTTGATCTCAAATGAAAAAAACAAAAATGAAGATGATTGGTATGATGATGAGGAAAACTGCGTAGAAGCTGGCCCTTTGGTTAGTTTGTCTACCCCAACATGTGTGCTGCCCGGTAACTGTAGCAGTTCAGTTATGGCTGTCAACTCTACTTTGGTTGGCACAGTTTCTGAGTCATGTTTATCTGAAACTGTGCGATCTGACTGTGAGAGGCTTCCAGCCATCTGCAACATTGTTTCAAAGGAGATACCACAAGCGTTTGGTGATGGGGATATTCTTCCAGATGTGCTTGTTAATGATGATGATAATGTTCTTTCGGTATTTGCTTCCTTTATGGAAGATGCCACCTTGATCTCAAATGAAGATGACAAAAATAAGGTGTGTACCCGCCTTTGCCCATTTTTTATTTTGTTAGTGATGGTGGGACTCATAGGTGTAACTTATTCTTTAATGGTCATTATTCATTTCAGACTTACCTGGAAGTTTGTTTCGTACTTCAATTTTCTGAATGTTTTTCTTGATCTATCTACTCTCTTTTGCAGAATCTCAGTCATGGAGTGAACCATGAAGCTGCACATTATTTTGATATTTACCAAGACTTGGAAGATCTGGGAAACACAGCTAGCCTGAGTAAAAATGGATACAATTTCTTTGGGTAACTGATCTCGATCCACCGCTGGATGCTTTTTTCAGACTCCCACAGTAACATTCTTTCGCTCAAATTACTGTACAGAAGCGAGCGGTTGTATTGATTCAATTTTCTTCTACTGTGAAATTTGGTAAGGTGCAACTTTTTATGTATCGTGATTGTATCCCCCATTATTTGGGTTGCTATAACCTAAGCAAGTGTTGCCATGTATGGGCCTTAGATTCTGCTTTCTAAAATGAAGTTTTGGTCATCTTTTCTAATCTCAATTGTGAGTTCCTGGCTTGCGTTTGCAAATATTACCTGAAATCAATTCTATGAAGTTGTGAGAGAAATATATCCCTGATTCCGGGAGTTGAAGTAGAAGCAGCCCATAAAATTTGGAAAGAAGGTATAGATGCCATCTTGAGTTGGATGGTTCGGACTCTTCCCTTCTTTGAAAGAGCAAAGATTTAAGATTTCATTTACTCCACACTAGTTATTCTGAACTGGTGAAAATAACTAGTGGAGTGATACTAGAAACAATCATGTCTTGTTAGTGGCATGCAGTTCTTTAAAAAGAAAAAATAATAGAATTTCTTATTATAAATTTAATTTTTTCATGTAAATTTTATATTTAGTTATTTGCCAAAAAAAAAAAAGAGCGATCCTTGCATGTGACTGTAATTGTATTTTCCCGTAAGGAGATGAAAAATGTAATCAGGAGTTGACTTCTTAACTCTCCCCTTCAATCACGGGAAGTGAAATTTAATGCAGCCTTGAATCCACTCTACCTCCTAAGCTGTAATTCTTCTTTGATTACAATCTTCCCAGAACGAAAAAGAAAAAAAAAAAAAAAAATACTCCAAGTCCATATTGAAGAGCTGCTCTGAAAGTCGAAAGGTCCTCGTACAGCTACATATGTCATGCTTGTTAACATTATCGTACTAGCTCTTTACTTATTATGGACCTCTAAGTAAAACTCACTCTTGAAAACCGGCTTATAAGGAGAGAGTGTCTTAAGAATTTATAAACTACCAACCAATCTCATACTTCATCGATGTGGAATCATAACATATTACTCCATTGGGCTTTCAAGGTGGTGAACTTTCTAGTTTAACTAGAATAAATCACGTATCATTATTTCATCAATGTCAACAGTAACGTTTGCGTTAGCTTGAAATTGAGAATAGAAATATGCAGACAACGAAAAATATAAACTAAGGCAAGGACCAGTTGGGGTTTTGCTTCGTTAGATGAAGGGCCAAATGCATATTTAAAGTTAGATGGCAAACCATCCCATATGCTTTCACTACCTTTCCTGTAATAGAATGGCAGATGCAAGAAACACGTCCAAGCTTTCATGAATGGATTTAGCAGCATATTTGTGCATGTTTCGATTAATCTAAACTGGAACATCTTGTGGGTAATCCTGTGGGTGTCGTCTGATGGTCTCTCTCAACAGTTTCTCCTGCTCACTAAGATTTGAAGGGGGAACATCATATACGTCTGTGAAAAGCTCGGCAAGTGGAGATTTCTCCACTTTTTCTGCCTCTTGAATTGCCTGCAATAGCTGTTGGAGAAGTGTCATGGGTTAGACTTTTGCAACAAATGTATTACTGAATTTAACACTGGTGAAAGAGTATCTAAAGGAAAAATCACAGTGGTTTCCAAAGAGCTGCCAACTGTAGTGGCATCTTTTGTTGCAGATTGTGACTCTAATGGCCTATGCACTACGCATTTTGCAGCTTTTAAAGATTGGATTGTGGTATGTCATACAATGTTGGCTTTATTTAGACTATTTCCTAAAATACATAAATGTTAGTTGGTAGAAGTAACTTTGTTTGAAAAAGCACAATGAAATAGAAGCGACAGTGAAGTGTAAATATATGTATGACCCTTGAATTTTTTTTCTTTTAAGTACAGTAATTTTACCTGTGTTTTCATACTGTTTCTTAGCTCTGATTCAGCTTCACTGCACCACCAACCATTGCTCTCAATCCATTTTCTAAATCTAGCTACAGGATCTCGTGCCGATCTCCACCATTCAATCTCATCAACTGGGCGGTACTTGGTGGAATCATCAGAAGTGGAGTGATGCCCCACACGATATGTAAGCGCCTGTCAACACAAAGATGGTGTTGAGCACCAGAATGTGAGATATCTAGTTTTAACGCTAAACCTTTTAGTAACCCAATGAACTGACAAGTAGAGACTTAATTGACCTCGATCAAGATTGGTCTTTGTTCATTGATTGCCATTTCACGTGCAGCGTGAACTGAACTATAAACAGCTAGAGCATCATTACCATCCACTCGAATACTTTGAATCCCATAACCACGGCCTTTAACAACAACACCGTCACCTGCCAGTTAAAAAATAGCATGAACAGATTAGAATGTGGACTTAAAAAAAATGCAGTAATAGGAATTTTAAAGTGCAAGAAAGACCAATGAGAGGGAAGAGTACTTCGAAACTGATCTGTTGTAGGGGTACTTATAGCCCAGCCATTGTTCCGACAAAAAAATATAACCGGGACCTCCCTAACCGCTGCGAGATTCAGAGCAGCATGGAAATCTCCCTAAAATTATTAGGTGTAGAGATAACAAACAACCAAAAGCCAGAGTCAGTGAACTCAGCGTCTCCCAGACTGCTAGACGGGTAATGAAAATGTAATCATTTAAGTTTTTAATTGTCCTGGGTAAGGGTGTCTGTTCTATTATCATGTATAATGAAGATGAGAAAAAAATATTGAAATCATGCTACCTGGTTTAAGGGGTCAATAACTGTCTTGGCATCCCAAGTGTGGTGCAATAAAAGGGTTACACTAAAGACAACTATAATGAAAAGAACCACCAGACACAATCAATAACTTCTTTTTTTTTTCGCTACATTCAAACTCACCCCCCCTCCCCCCTCCCCCGAGGGCAAGAAATAGCCTCAGATTGAATGGTAGTTATATATGTTCACCTCACTGGTGCCGCCATCACCGAAGTAAGTAATTACGCATGCATTTCTTCTGTCCATCTTCAATGAATATGCAGCACCCACTGCATGGGGAAGTTGTGTACTGCAAAACAGTAGGAATTATGTGGCTCTCATTTTCGACAGATGTTCAGAAGCAGAGATACATGGTTTGATGGGCCATGGCAACTGAAACTCTCTTAAATTTATGGTTTGAACGTTTAGATCTGAGCTTAATTGTGCATAGGGTATATTGGTGCTCCCCCTACATGAGAAAACTACCATATAAATAGTTTATAACTTACGCAATTGTTGCTGCCACCGTGAAGTAATTGTGCTTGTTAGACCCATAATGGATAGGCATCTGCCTCCCTTTTCCGTTATCAGCTTTGTTTCCAAAACACTGGTTTGCAAATTCCTTCAGAGTGAAACCACGCCACAATAGGACCCCAGGTTCCCTATACTGCAGAGCACAAGAAATTTTATTCCTACATCATTCTCAGTATTCACTCATGTCCAGGGGAATCTAAATCCTCCGAATATGTACTGCTTATAGGAATAGTAAAGCAAGTACACATCTATGTGTGTGCCTGTAACCTGAGGGAAGACAAGGTCATCAATGGTAAGAGCTGCTGCTGATGCAATGTTAATGGCCTCTTCTCCAATCGTGGTGGCGTAAAATGAAATTCTTCCTTGCCGTTGTGCCTCATAGAAAAAAGCATCCATGGTTTGCAGAGTAACCATGTCACTGTACATTTTTATAGCCATTTCCTCACTTACCTATTTGCCCATAAAAGAGGTTTGTGTTGGATTTATTTGAGAAGATTAGTACAAAGAGAATGACTTCATTTGAGAGGTGAAAGAGTAAAGGAGGAATACTTTCTTAAATTTGCTGCAGAGAATCAGCTGCCCGTCATCGTCAAGGACCCGGTAACAGGGTGCCCGCTCAACAGGGGATTCGGATATGAACCTCATCTCAGAAGTGAATGCAACCTTTCCTCCCGGGAAATCTAAGATCTGCTGAGAAAGGGATATCCAATAAATGCAGATACTACAAGATGCAAATTCATGAAACGCAGACAAAACAAAGTGTGTAGATTAGACTTATACGATGAAAGAAAAACTGAAGACAAAATTAAGATTAAAAGAAAATGCATGATTTGATATGCTGTATCAGGCATCCAATGGTACTTTGGAAGCAACTTCAAGAAAACTTCTGCTGGCCTGGAGAGGCTCTTGTTAAGCCTGTTCTAAGGTCAATCTTCTTTGATAGAATATCGTGACCCATATGTAGCATTACTAATTTCCACAGATTGACTTCAAACATAAAGCAAGTGGAAAAGCTTACTTACTAATCATTCCACCAATGTTCACTAGAAAATTATATGATCTTTCCATGACCTCCCTTCAAATGTTATAGAAATCAGAGAGGTTAGAGCAGTCATTCTTTTTCCATGTAGCTTCCAGAAAGACTCAATGTTATATACTCATGAAACAATATTATTTCATTTTTACCATGAAAATGACACATTAGTAAATATGAAAGTTTTCAATTTCATAAATCACTCCAAATATAGTGACCATAATAATAGAATGTTATTGCAAAATAAATGAACATTCAACTTGTACTCATCATAAAACTGATTTCTTGAACCCTGAGATACAAAGTTGGCGATTTGAAATTGACCAAGTAGAAATGAAGTTGGGCAAATGAACATTATTTGCAATATGGTATTCCTCTGCCAGAAGTGAGGGCATCTAACAAAATTGGAGAATCTTCCTCTTCCTAAAAAATTGTGAATAAACATAATCTTTCTGTAATATATACATCTCCAGCATACTTAGCAATACAAGGGGCAAGGACAAACAAAACAACAAAGAATAACAAATAACTGTCAGTTCTGGGAAGATGCTGCAGAAAGCTTCACAATCTATGGCAAACATCTCTCAACTCTCAACTCTCTTTGGCATCCACACAAGTTTGCGTAACATAATATTTGATTACATTGCACCAAAATCGATCGAGGAGTGTTATTTTTCCATTTTGATCCAATGGGAGGAAACTAAAACTAAGAACTGAACATGCGTTATTTACCAGATTTAATACAGAAATCCCTTTCAAGGGAACAGAGCTTATAGTGATATGCACCCCAAGGATGTGCACCTCAAAGGACTCATCGTTGTTGATATTCTAACCTTTCAGTTTTTACTCCAATAAGCTCTTATCTCTTACTTCTACATTCTGTATTTCGGGCACATGATCGACTTTTTAGTAGTCTGCAATTAAGCCACACTTAGTACACAGCGGAGAAAATTTTATTTATGAATAAATTAATATATATAATTTATTCTGTATTTCCTTTTCAATTCCTTACTTCAGATATAAAGTTTAAAAATAGGAAACTTTTTACAAGTAACAAAACCATTAAAAAAAAAACCCTCAATCATTTGAGCACACGATCAAACAGACAATGCAAAATACAATCAAATGCTACAGAAATAAAGGACTGGTTCTGAGCATATCAGACCAAAAAACGTAATATATTTAATTTAAAAAATGAAATTAAAGTTCACATTCAGCGCATACCTGATAATTATCAACGTCATCAGTAGAATTTAACTGTTCCTCGGCTTTGACTGATTCGAAACGTTGAGAGGAGTAAAGCGTTGATTTATAGAAATTTGAATCTGGGTCTCTGACATTTTGAGCTCTCAGAGAAGAAAATGGAGGTTCACGATGATGGGTTAAGGAACTCCAGCAAGAACTTTGGCTGATCATGCTCAACAAACCTACTTTAGATTGGGCACAATTGATAATGGCTCTTGATGTTCTCAGACAGATAGCCATTACGGAAAGGCCGAGGGCTCAAGGAGATTGATAGTTTCAAGATGGAAAAAAAAAAATTGAAGTGAAAATGGAGAGCTAAAGAAACTGAGAGACTCTTGTTTGTTATAATGTTTGTGGGTGGTAAAGGAATCCTGCATAGATTAGAACGCCGAAGCAGACAGCAGAGAAACCAGACCAAGGAATCACAGTCCTCGAAAGAAGATGGAACACAATAGACATGGGGAATTGTATACGATTAATACTACTTCAACATAAAGTTGATGCATTCAATTATAAAAAAAATGATATTTTAAAAGAAAAAAAAAAAAAAAAAGTTGGGATCGGTCGGATCGAAGAAAAGCAACTGGCCGTTGAAGCGGCAGTGGCCAATACTGTCGTTTCTGACAGTTTCGTTTGGGTGAAGGTAGAATTTTTTTTTAATTTTTTTTAATTTTATATTTTTATTATATTTTTTTGTTATGTTTTTATTTTATTATTGTGTTTTTTATTATATTTTTTATTTTATATATATATATTTTTTATTATATTTTTTCTTGTATTTTTATATTTTTTTAATATTTTTTATTATATATTATTTTATTTTATTATATTTATCATCAAAAAATAGCCTAATTATCGTTGGACTGCTTTTGATGTTGGGGTAGCCCGATCGGCCCCCAGCGTCTCTCATTTTAAAATTGAGTGACGCTAGGGATTCGAGCTGTCCCCAGAATCAAAAGCATAATTGAGCTGATTTTTGATAATAAAAATAATAAAAATATAATAAAATGAAAAAAAAAACACAATAGAAAATATAATAAAAAATAAAATAGAGAAAACATAATAAAAAATACAATAAAAAACACAATAAAAAAATAAAAACATAAAAAAAACACATAAAAAAATAAAATGAAAATGAATTTTAGAGAGATTTGGCCCTCAGCCAAACGGAGCTGTCGGAAGCTGCAGTTAACGGACCCATTTCAGGTTTAAGACTGCCGGAGTTTCGTCAGAAGTCGCCGTTGGTCGTCGTTGCAGAGGTGAACTCCCGGAGCCCACCGATCCCGGTAGAGTGGGCAGTGTCGGCCACCGCCGCCTCCAACGGCGGACTACTTTTCTCAAGGGGGTCAGTCAGACCGATCCCTAGCTTTTCTCTTTAAGATTTTTGTATGTATTTTATAATTATTTATTTTTAAAGAAATATATAAAATTTATAGATTTTAAAATTATAAATTTCATTTCTCAAAATATCATATTAAAATTTAAATCTAAAAGAATGCATATTATATTAGGATTTGTTATATACTCAAAGACCTATAATTAGAATTTTGTTATTTATGCATTTAAGATTAACATTTTTTGGGTAAGTATGTTTACAATTTTCTAACTTATATTCTAAGGTTAATGTAATGTGCCTCTAGTTTGCTTTTTAATAAATTTTGTCTCTTATTATTTATTTATTTATTTTCCTTAAGGAGACGAAATAGATAAATGACCAGATCACTCAACCAAAGTTTTAAGGATAAAATGCTAACATTGACACATTTTAAAAGATGCCCATTACAAAAAAACAATTTTCTATCTCTATTATATAATGTTCCTATATGTGCTAACTTGGTTACATATAGTATTTTTATCTACTAAACTTAACTACACCTTGCATAGATTTAACGGAGGCATGAACCCAAAATCTAATGTTGATTCATGCTTGAAAAAAAAAAAGAGCCCTTGAATTGTACACAGATAAACAAAAAAGAACAGAAAAGTTGTACTCAAAGTCGTGATCCTCTCCCTTTTTTTTCTTTGGAAAATTACTTTATTTACAAAAAAATTACATAAAAATAAATTCATAAGCCGATATAATTTGATGTTTTATATGTTAAATTATAAAATAAATATAATAAAATTTATAAAATTATATCAATTTGTGTCATATCTATTATAATTTTTTGTTTTTTTGTCCTGATTTTGTTTTTCTAGCTAGAGTTACTGATCAGGCACCAAATGCGCGCAGCTTCTGAGCGGCATGTGCATGTCTATGGGCTAATATTATAACCACGTTGCTGGCGATTCATGTTCAGAATATTGTTGAATTGCTGATTCTGCTGAGTTCCGCTATCCGGCGTCCCAAGCGCCTCTCCCTGCAGCCCCATCCCAATAAACTGTTGCACCACCAATACTGATACGGTGGCCGCGAAGTCTGCCGAAGCAAGCAAATCCCCTATTGCACCCAGCTCCGGGCATTCACTCCAGTCGGTCAACCCCGCCGTGAGCGGCGACACCATTCCTTGTCCTCTCCCAACTATGAACAGATCATGCGCGTTGTCCATCGACCTTATCAGCGCCACCGTCTCCTCTCCATTGTTCACCACTTTCTCTATGTAAACAATGGATTCATCATTCATGTTTTTCATCCTGAAATCGTTTATAATTTCTTCGTCTTGTTGTTTCTCTCTTTCATCCTCGGTTTCCACTGTTAACATCCTCGGATCATTGAAACCAATCCCATTTCGTTCATTTGCTGCATCCTCACTTGGAATGAACCGCATTACTGTCAGGTTAATTCCCGGATGCTCCGACATCCTCCATGCATAGGAAAGTGCTTCTCTGTCATCTGGTCCGCCGAAGAACAACACAGCAACTTGGTGAGAGACCTGGTTTGCCGACAAGCGTGCGGAGCCATTCAGGCCTCTGTCGACGAGAACACCAACGGAGCAAGGCGCATTTGCTAGCACATTCTGGTTCACTATTCGAAAGGCAGGGTTTGTTGTTTCCATTCCGCCATCAACGGTTTGTTGTTTATGGAAAGGGATGATTATGAAGGCGACTCGTTTATCTTCTGCCAAATGACAAATGTCCTCGTGCATGGTGGAGTAAGGGGAAATGGCTGTGAGGGGTTGAACAGAGACACAACCAGCATGTTGCTCATAGTTCTCGAATGCATGAATGATGTGGTCGGACTGAGCTTGGGTTCTGTTGAGTGCCGGTCGTCCAGATTTCCGAGTGTTATGCACTATTAGCATGGCAGATGCGCGGCCGGTGAGCTCGACCAAGTGGAGAACGTAGATGCATATGGGGGATCTCTTGGTGGGGTTAGAGGCTTCGAGGAGATTGATGATTGTTGGGACATTTCTTGGGGTGTGAATGCACGTTAGCACTCGTAATTCAGCATCTGTCTTCGACTTCTGGATTGTACGCCGCTTGTATGGTATGTACCTCCTTGCCGGCTTATATATCATCGTTACAATGGGAGTGATCACTCCTGTCATTATCACTGCCACGATCACCATGATTGCAAATGCCTCATCATCTAACACCTGCATGTAAAGTACTAAAAATTAAGTAATTGTATAATAATATGATCATGAATCATATCAAATTAGGTTAATTTATGATATTATTATAATTTGATAATAATTAGAATATTTTCTTGATCATTAATTACCTCCTGATCTTTGCCAACATTGAGGACAATCATTTCGACAAGGCCTTTGGTGTTCATGAGCAAACCAAGAGTAATGCCTTCACGCATGGGCATCTGGTAGAAAGCCGAAACAACGAGAGTTCCAGCAATTTTTCCAAGACAGGCAAGAATAATGACGACCATTAACATCCCCCAAGTGGACATTGCCTTTATGGACCCAATATCAGTCTTCAGCCCGCTAATGGCAAAGAAAAGAGGGAGCAAAAGTCCCGAAACAAAGTCCTCAAGCCTTTCTATCAGAGCAATTCCTAACGGTCCGTTTGGTATAACCAAACCAAACACGAAAGCTCCGAAAACAGAATGTGTTCCGATGGCATCTGTAATGAAGCCGGAGATCATTACTCCGGTCAGAATCAAACATATGTAAAAATCACTGAAGTTTTCTCCGTCTGGGGTTCTCCGAATTATCCACGAAACTGCCGGACGGACGAGAAAAACTGAGAAAGCGACGAACGCGCCGCTTGAAAGTATAACCCAGAGGGAAGCCAAAGTAGTAGATCGGTTCTCGGCCAAGGCAATGGCTAAAGCTAAGAGAATCCAAGCACACATGTCGTTAAGAAGAGCAGAAGACAAGGCAATTCTGCCGATCTCGGTGTTTATGAGTTTGAGCTCGGCGAGAACTCGGGCCAGCACCGGGAATGCGGTGACGGAGAGGGTAACCCCAAGGAAGAGGATGAAAGTGCCTTGCGACATGCCTTCATCTTTTTGATTCAGAATGAAGGAGAAGGCAATACCGAGTATGAACGGCAAAATCATACCGGCAACAGCAATAGCCAAGGCCTTTCTTCCTGTTCGCCGGACTACTGTAATATCCATCTCTACTCCGACCAGGAACAGAAAATAAAGGAGACCCACATTCGCCATTGTCTCCAGCACCATCACGCTTCTGAGAGGAAATATTGTGTTGGCAAATTCGGAGCTCCTTCCAAGCACAGACGGACCCAATATCACTCCTCCCTGTATACACATATACAACATATTATATCAGATTAACCATTCTGTTTCTTTTTTTTTTTTTTTTGAAAAGCTTCTCCTTGTATATATACCACATATATCATGGTGCAGTAAATATAAGATAACTGCTACATGCATAAACATGTAAATCTACAAATTGATATGATATCATGAAATCTTTTAATCTATTTTATTATAAAAATAATTTTATAATATAACTTATTATATTAAGCCATATTAGTGTAAATTTATTTTTATGTAATTTTTGTGTTTAAAATATTTTCCAAAACCTAAACGTACGTACGTACCAGAATTTCTGAAACTACACGAGGTTGGCGAATGGGTTTGAGGACAAAAACTAGAATACGAGTGGTGACAACGACCAGTGTGAGTTGCAATACGAAAAGGGGGAGTGAGAAATCCAATGGGTTATCTCCCTGCCATATACCGTTCGTCGTTATCATGGTCGGAGCATAACAGACGATTGGATCGTCTGTTTTGTTGACTGCTGTCATTATCTGCGACATTCTAATTTCTAATTCCCTACCTTGCTGATCTCTTGTCTTTTATCTTCAGATCAAGCTGCAATCACCAACAGTACTCCTCTTTTTGCCTAACATATATAAATTAACACTTTCTGATTTTATACAGTAGTTGTCTGCATAGCCATACTCATCATCATCTTCAACTTTTGACGTAAATCTTTTACCTTTCTGATCATCTGTACCTAAAAGCTGAGAGATCAATAGAACTAATCTTGCTCTTGATCTTTAGTGAGACAAATTAAGAGAGGAATTAGAAATTTGAGATTAGTTTTTGTGGTTGCCCGCCCCATTTGGGGAGCTCTCAACTTTTGTGGTCAGTGGTTAACTGATAGGCTTCTATTTTCAGATTAGAAGGCAGCATGCATGACTATCTTTAGCTCCACTGAAAGTGGAAAGACCAGTTGAATATGTCTCAAACGTCAATAATTTCAAAGCCCCTTACGTACCCGGTACCATCCAAATTAATTACACTAGCCTAAGATCTATTAAAATGATGAAAGCCAAGAAAATAAGAAAGTTTCCAAAAGAATAGAATAGACATGCAATATGTCAATTGAAAGGACTAGAGGAAGAGAGAGACCGAAGCTAGTTAATTACGACATTGTCGGCTTTCCATAATTCAATTTTTTTTTTTTAAAGAATTAAAAAACAATCAAGAGTTATACACTATATGCAGATCACACTAAAAAAAAAAAAAGTTATTTATAATATTTTAATTATAATTAAAATAATTATTTTTGTTAAAAATATTTTTTTACGATATATTTTTTTATTTTTTGTAACAAAATTTGGTCTGTTTGGATTTAGAGATGAGATAAGATGAATTATGAATAGTAATAAAATGAGTGATTGAGATGAATTGAATTTTAAAATGAGTAGTTAAAATGAATTGAAAATACGAAATGAAATGAGATGAGTTGAATCCAATTTATTAAAATTGTTGCCCAGATGACTAACACAAGAGGGGGGGTGAATTGGGTTATATTAAAAAATTAATACTTATAAACTAAATATATAATATAAAATATAACCAAAATATAAAGCAGTAGGAAATATAAAGAGTAGGGTAAGAGAAAGCAAACTCAGTATTTTTACGAGGTTCAGCCCCACTGCCTACGTCCTCGCCTCAAGCTACCCCTTGAGGATTCCCAAATCCACTATTCAATCTCCTTTAGGTGGAGATAGAAACCTATTACACCTTTGAGCAGCACCGCTCCAAAGAATCCGTGTAGAACACCCTCTACACTTCCAATCACCTCACACTTGGTGATTCAACTATTCCCTGTGTAGAACACCTTCTACACACACAAGGGTTATACGCACCCTCTTACTTCCAATCACCTCACACTTGGTGATTTAACTATTCCCCGTGTAGAACACCTTTTACACACACAAGGGTTATACATACCCTCTTACTGATACAAGAATTGATAGTGGGTAGGCTATCAGAAAACACTCCTCAATGAGTGAAATAAGAACAATACAGCACAAACTATATCTCTCTCAACAAGAACAAGAATTAAGGCTCAAAACTTTAGAAAATAGAGAATGAGAGCTTTGAAAGAATGATGCAAAATTTAGCAATAGATGTGTAAGCTCTTGTTGTGTTTTTTACAAAACTCAAGTGAGCTATTTATAGGCAAATGAGTCTTCAATTTCAAATTTGAAAAGATTCCCATGTCCAAGACATCATCATTCACTTTTCAAAAATTTCAAATCAAATCTTTTTACTTTTTGCATGTGACAAAAAGAGCACACTTTACTTTTCAAAATTTTCAAACAAAGACATCTATCTTTTGCATAAGTCAAGAAAAGCATCCACCACTTTTGAAAATATTCAAATAAAACATGCACATGTGAAAGATGACAATCAATCATCTTAATATTTTCAAAGTTCAAACCTTTAATCATATCATGCACATGTGAAAGATGACAATCAATCATCTTAATATTTTCAAAGTTAATTTTCAAAATATTCATGCACATGTGGAAAATGTATTTTAATGCTTTATGATAAAATATTTATTTTGAGCCTTAATCCTAATTTCGAATTTTTAAGAGATTTACAAAATTACTCTATGATTTTAATGTGAACTTATTCCCTTCTTGCTCATGCTTGGTTCCTTGATGTGCTTGATTGTATTGTGTAGACAACTTGAACTTGAGACTCCTTTATTCTTTGAATTCATTTGTTATCATCAAAATCCATGTGTAGATTTACATGAACCTTGAAACCTTGAGTTCAACAATCTCCCCATTTTTGATGATGACAAATACTTGATAGAACTTGAAACCTGTATGAATACTTAAGCTCCCCCTGAGAATGTGCGTTAGTTTTTCAAGCAAAAATATAAACATAATTCCAAGTATATATAACAAGTTTAGCAATTTAAACAATCTTAATGTTCTAGTCTAAAACTTCTCCCCCTTTTGGCATCATTAAAAAGGAATCATAATTATCTCAATAAGATATATTCCTACAATAACTAACAGACAAATAAAACGCTGCGTTAGTAGAGACTGTAGAAGTTAGAACCACCCGTGTCCGACAAAACCTGCAAAGGTTGAAGCCGAATTTTATCATCTCGGTGCGGAAGAAGATTTAAATCCGCTTGATGTTATTGACGAATTAGATGTTCCAGAGATTTGAAGTTGAATAATTAAAATTATTCGTGTCCGACAAAGACAGCAAAAGCTGCAGGCTTAGCTCTGGCAATGCGGTGCGGAGCCACGCGTATTTGACAAAACCTGTAAAGGTTGGAGGCCTAGCTCTAGTAGTCGGTGCGAAAGCAGATTTAAATCAATCGCCTGATGTTGTTGACAAATGGGTTTGAAGGCTCTGAGTTTCTATAAAAAAATCATTTTCACCTATCGGATACCAAAAAAAAAAATATCGCTTCTTGACCTAAGTTCTGTTTCTCCATAACGATAGAATGGCCGAACAATTCTCTTCCACTAATGTTCCAGACTTGAATCAGGAACCCTTGACGCATCAACCATCAATCTTCTCTCCTAAGGCCGTCAATGCCATGATAGGAGCAGAGAACCGTTTTTCTAGTAAGAAAACTTTTGACAATGTGTGTCCAACATATCTTATATTTCTTTTGACTAATAAGATTTGAAGAGACAATAGTTTGTCTTGTTCTTTATGCTATCTCTATAAAATCAGTTTTAAAGTTCATCCGATTTGCATCAAATCTTATTCTCATCTCTATAACTCATCTGCATTCCTTCAATATTCTCGCTTTAAGTTTTCAATTCTTTTCTCAATGGCTCATTATTCTACATCTCAATCTCATGTCCTTTCTGCAGCTACCATTGGCGCCATGTTGCAGCAAGAGAACAATAGTTTGGCTAATAAGCCAGACTCCGATGCTATCTATGACTTGGTGAGTCTCGGTACTCGCTACTCATCCTCTATTGTTGCTTTTTCCCAACGGCTACAAGTCAAAAATCATGAGGTTGAAAAGCTTAAAGAACAAATTGTTGTACTTCAACGAATTGTTCAAGAGTCTCACATAAGGGAAGGAATCGTTCGACAGAAGAATAAACGGTTGAAATCACTATTGGATTCTTCATTCCGCTTGCCAGTTCCCATGGATAGGGAGGACATGATATTGTATGAAGAGAATGAGCGTCTCAAACATGAGGCTAAGAACCTCAAGTTTATGTAGGTCATTTGAGTTAATGGAATAAAAGTATCTAGCAGATATTCATGGCATGCATGCGTAGTCTATCTTTTGATAGGGGTTTTGTAAAAATGTCTGCCAATTGATCGTGTACTAGTGAATTCTAATGCAATATCGCCCTTCTGCACATGATCTCTAAGAAAATGATATCTAATATCAATATGTTTGGTCCGAGATTGTTGTATTGGATTCTTTGAAAGATTTATAGCACTTGTATTATCACATTTGATTGGAATGTGATTGTACATAAGTTTAAAATCCTCAAGTTGTTGTTTCATGTAAAGAACTTGAGCACAACAACTACTCGCAGCAACATATTCTGCCTCAGCAGTAGATAGTGCAATAGAATTTTCTTTTTACTAAATCATGAAACAAGTGCAGGACCTAAGAAAAGACATGTTCTACTAAAACTTTTTCGATCATCTTTGCAACCAGTATAATCGGTACCTGAATAACTAATAAGATCGAAAGAAGTGTGTTTAGGATACCATAACTCTAAGTCAATGGTACTAGCAAAATATCTAAAAATCCGCTGGACTGCAATCAAATGAGATTGTTTCGGAAATGATTGAAAACGTGCACATAAACATACATTGAACATAATATCAAGTCTACTAGTTTATCAAATATAATAAACTACCAATCATACCTCGATATACCTTTGAGTCAACTGATTTACCGGATTCATCTTTATCAAGTTTAGTGGATGAGCTCATTGGTGTTCCAGTTTCCTTAGCACCTTCCATCCCAAACTTCTTCAGCAATTCCTTAATATATTTTGATTGATTGATGAATATTCCACTTTTTGCTTGCTTAATTTGCAATCCGAGAAAGAATGTAAGCTCTCCCATCATGCTCATTTCAAATTCTTCCTGCATAGTCTTAGCAAAAACTTGGCACATATTTTCGTTAGTAGCACCGAATATTATATCATAAATCTGAATCAAAAGAGTATCATCATTTTCTTATTTAATGAAAAGAGTTGTATCAATTTTTCCTCTTGAAAAGCCTTTTTCAATCAAGAAACCACTGAGTCTCTCGTACCATGCTCTAGGAGCTTGTTTGAGTCCATATAGTGCTTTTGTGAGTTTGAAAACATGATTTGGAGAAATGTGATTTTCAAAACCTAAAGGTTGCTCAACATATTTTACCTATTCCCACGATCTTCCCTTTTGAGTGGTCTCTAAATGTCACGTGTCCTTCTTCTTTAGATCTAAGATTAAAGAACTTAGTCTCGTCTCCCGTCATGTGTCTTGAACATCCACTATCTAAAAACCATTTATTTTTACATGTAGAATACTTCATGCATACCTACAAAAGCAATTAAAAACAATTCTTGGTACCCAAGTTCTTTGGGTCCTTTATTTATTAGTATTAGAATAAACAAGATTTTTAGGTACCCATATGGCCCTAATAGTCATTGTATGTTTTCTTCTAATAGGACAAGCATGATAATTATGACCATTGCTATTACAAAAATTGCAAATAGCATGTGACATATATGAATAACTTGAGTGATTATAATAGTATCATTTTTTAACAAAATTATTTTTATGAAAAGAATTTTGAATATTGGACTTTGATGTAGAAGGATTATCAAAGAAGTTTTTATAAGATTTGTATTTTTGTTTTGGCATATATCCCAAGCCTGCCTTGTCAAAAACACATCTTTGACTACCAAGAAGTTTTTCAAAATTTCTTTTTCCATTCGTAAAGTTTTCAATAATATTTTCTAAATCAGTTTTCTTTTTCTTCAACTCAAGATTTTCATCTTTCAAAACAATACTTTCTTTTTTTAAAATATTAATTTCGTTTGTTAAAGAAGAATTTTTCTTTTTCAAAGCAGTATACTTGATACCCAAATTTTCAAATTCCTCATATACCTCTTCTAAAACATTTTGCAATTCTTCATATGAAGGATCTTCAATATTATCAAAATTTGTTACCTCAATGTCATCTTTAGCCATAAGACAAAGATTTGCTGATTCTCCATTGCTTGCTTCACTATCTGAGCTACTTGAATCATCATTCCACGTAGCTTTCATTGCTTTTTTGCCTTTGTTTCGATCTTTCTTTAGCAGAGGACAATCTGGCTTGATATGACCAGGTTTATTGCATTTATAACAAATTAAAGTGTCATTTTTACCTGAATCTTTCTTGGAAAACTTATTGAAGGATTTCCTTGGAGGAGTTTTATTTTTCTTTAAGAACCTCTGAATTCTTCTTATTATCATCGCAACTTCTTCATCTTTGTCATCATTTTCCTCATCTTCATCACTTTCACTTTCATGTGGAACAGCTTTAAGTGCCAAACTCTTCTTTGAATTTCCTTCTTCTTCTCCTCTTTTCAATGTGTACTCATGGGTGATAAGTGACCCGATGAGTTCATTCACTTCGAGCTTCTTGAGGTCTCTAGCTTCAAGAATCACTGTCACTTTTGATTCCCAACGTTTTGGTAGAGAGTTGAGAATTTTTCTTACTATCTCCACTTTGGAATAAACTTTGCCAAGAGCTGTCAAGCTGTTTATGATATTAGTAAAACGAGTGTGCATACTAGAAATAGATTCATCATCATTCATCTTAAACATTTCATATTCATGAGTAAGGATATAAATTTTTGATTCCTTGACTTGAGAAGTTCCTTCATAAGTAACTTCCAAGTTATCCCAAATTTCCTTTGCTGTAGCGCAAGTCATTACTCTATTAAATTCATTACCATTGAGAGCATTATATAATAAATTCATAGCAGTTAAATTCAAAGTATAAAGTCTATCGTCTTCACGATCAAACTCTTCTTCTTCCTTTTTGACCTTTACTCCATCAACCACTTTTGTTGGAATATAAGGTCCATTTACAATGCATTTCCAGATTTCTCGACCTTGAGCCTGAAGGAATATTCTCATTCTAACTTTCCAGAATGAGTAATTGTCTCCGCAAAAGAGTGGAGGCCGACTGCTAGATTGACCTTCACCAAATGAAGCTGCAATGTTAGCCATAAGATCTTAACTCAAAAGATAGTTAATCTTATAATAGAGTTCTATCTCTGATACCAATTGTTGCCCAGATGACTAACACAAGAGGGGGGGTGAATTGGGTTATATTAAAAAATTAATACTTATAAACTAAATATATAATATAAAATATAACCAAAATATAAAGCAGTAGGAAATATAAAGAGTAGGGTAAGAGAAAGCAAACTCAGTATTTTTACGAGGTTCAGCCCCACTGCCTACGTCCTCGCCTCAAGCTACCCCTTGAGGATTCCCAAATCCACTATTCAATCTCCTTTAGGTGGAGATAGAAACCTATTACACCTTTGAGCAGCACCGCTCCAAAGAATCCGTGTAGAACACCCTCTACACTTCCAATCACCTCACACTTGGTGATTCAACTATTCCCTGTGTAGAACACCTTCTACACACACAAGGGTTATACGCACCCTCTTACTTCCAATCACCTCACACTTGGTGATTTAACTATTCCCCGTGTAGAACACCTTTTACACACACAAGGGTTATACATACCCTCTTACTGATACAAGAATTGATAGTGGGTAGGCTATCAGAAAACACTCCTCAATGAGTGAAATAAGAACAATACAGCACAAACTATATCTCTCTCAACAAGAACAAGAATTAAGGCTCAAAACTTTAGAAAATAGAGAATGAGAGCTTTGAAAGAATGATGCAAAATTTAGCAATAGATGTGTAAGCTCTTGTTGTGTTTTTTACAAAACTCAAGTGAGCTATTTATAGGCAAATGAGTCTTCAATTTCAAATTTGAAAAGATTCCCATGTCCAAGACATCATCATTCACTTTTCAAAAATTTCAAATCAAATCTTTTTACTTTTTGCATGTGACAAAAAGAGCACACTTTACTTTTCAAAATTTTCAAACAAAGACATCTATCTTTTGCATAAGTCAAGAAAAGCATCCACCACTTTTGAAAATATTCAAATAAAACATGCACATGTGAAAGATGACAATCAATCATCTTAATATTTTCAAAGTTCAAACCTTTAATCATATCATGCACATGTGAAAGATGACAATCAATCATCTTAATATTTTCAAAGTTAATTTTCAAAATATTCATGCACATGTGGAAAATGTATTTTAATGCTTTATGATAAAATATTTATTTTGAGCCTTAATCCTAATTTCGAATTTTTAAGAGATTTACAAAATTACTCTATGATTTTAATGTGAACTTATTCCCTTCTTGCTCATGCTTGGTTCCTTGATGTGCTTGATTGTATTGTGTAGACAACTTGAACTTAAGACTCCTTTATTCTTTGAATTCATTTGTTATCATCAAAATCCATGTGTAGATTTACATGAACCTTGAAACCTTGAGTTCAACAAAAATAAAGTGGGCCTAAACGCCCCAAAAAAGTCGATTTTCTGTCATATTTACGCTTACTAATGGTTCAAGTGTCTACTTTCAGATGGAGATCAGAGCGATATCTATATATTCAGCCCCGAGTAAAGAAAAATATTTGCCGTGTGCCCAAGTTTTTTCCGATTTATTTGCTTTATCTTCTAAGCTTTTAACGAGCCAGAAGAAATTGAGAATGTTTCTTTCGTTTCCCACCCTTAAGTTTGGACCTTTGTATTCACTTTATAATATTTTCCTTTATATATATATATATATATATAATATATATATTAAATTTTTTTGTTCATACATTAATCTATATATATTTTGTTATTTGAAAGGAGAAAAACGAGTGATCATGAGTGGGCGCATTCGAGTAAATCAAACACATATAAAACATAAAATTGAATCGTGAAATAAAAATTATATTTATAAGTCAATATAGATGTCATATCTTAACTTCAGCCTTTTCAACCTACACTTTTTCCTTTTAATCAAGTCACTACCTCTTAATTAGATCAGTGATGCATCACCCACATCGATTTTCTAATTTCCAACTATCATGAAAAGCTACAACTTATTTTATTTGTCTTCTATTTGAGTGGTGAGTACCTCTTGATGATAATTAATGCATTATGGAAATAATTGAGCTAATTGACCCTTACAAATTAGTTTACGTTATTCCTTATATGAAGCATCATGATAAAAAAAAAGTACGTCATGATCAAGATCCCTTTATAATTTTACAAAACGGGTATGATCTATTAAATGCAGAATTATTTTTGTTACAAATTATTTTGGAGCTTATTTTTACAAATATTTTTATACGACAAATACTCTGTATCTATTATTAATCATGTATATATATATATTATTATAAATTGAGGCATTTGAATTAAAAATCTTGGACGATCTGAAAGTAACATAGTGAATTATTGGTTTAGATAATAATAGCTCCCATTCTCCAGTCAGATAGATAACTACAGCTGATAGAATCCAGTGATCCACAATCATCTCTTTTTAGTTTTGACCTCCATTCCTACTAGGAATTATTGTCCGTAGAAAATCCCTACTAAGAATATACTCGCAAAAAGTGAAAGCAATTTGCAATTATTTGGGATTTACGGGCCCGGCCTTTTCGAATAGTAAAAGGCGAATTTAAGGCCATCCTCACACTTTTTAATTAAAAATCCAGAGCTTTCATTCATATCAATTATCAACCATCTTAGGATTCCCCTGATCCTCTAACCATTCGGCTTAACTATCTATTAACTTTAATCATCACTGCAGACGCCTTTTATTCCGACCTTTTAGTTACTGTTACAAATTTACAATCATGATTCATAATTAACACGTCTAAACAATTACTTTTTTCTTATGTTTATGAAAAGTAATGCTCTTTCATTCCATAATTTCATATTCAATTATACTTGAATACACTAGAAAATATTATATGTTTGTTTTCAAAATTAAGATAAGATAAAATAAAAATTAAAAAAAAAAATATTATTGTAATATATTATTTTAATATTAATTTTATTTTAAAATTTGAAAATGTTAGAATTATTTATATATTTTGTCTAAAATTTTAAAAAAGTATCATGCTGAAAATGTTGATTTGTTTTAAAAAACAAACCAAATCCCCCCCCCTCTCTCTCTTCTCTCTCTCCCCATAAGCTAAACTTTTGTTCCTCTCTCACAGCTTTCAATAAAGAAATTATGTTCAATTTCTAACATGTACCGTATCCCTCGGAGGATTCTAAGTTTCTAACGGGTGTGTGAACGTACGTATATAGGAAATTCAGCAGAGGCCCGCATAAGGTTTCACTTCCCAGCCCTTTTAGTGGCGGAAATGCATATAGACAGACGAAGAAAACACACTCGTCAAGAACAAAAAAATCCTATGAAAACCCAATGCAAAGAGAGCAAAAGATTCTTGACAAGCTTTCAAGCCAGTAATTAAATATAATTCTCAATGAAAAGTTTATGAGAGCAAACTGACACTAGCATAAAATTTTCTCATACAATAGCTATTAACATTAATGTTCCACGGGAAAAAAAACCGTCAAATTATGGAAGGAGAAAAGAAAATAAAAGGGGGAGGGGAGGGGAGGGGAGGGGGGAAACAACACAATCACTCTCCAGCTACAAACATCCTAATGAAGGGACATGATTGAACCACAGATAGTGCAAGGCGAGGAGGGACTTTTGAGGACCTGACCACCACATCCAGATGACAACTACAAAAGGAAGCCTCTCCCGCGCAGATGAAAAGCTATGGACATCAAGATCAAAATATCATGCACTCCTCCTTTGGTGATTCTACCTCGACATTTCTCCACATCAACCAGATTGAGTTCACATGACATGACACGACACGAAAAACCAACTAAATGGAAATAAAACTCACCCTCAAAGCATTGTTGTAGAACTTAGAAGCACTTCCTGTGGACAATGGATGGACCGGACTCATCATACTCACCCTTGGAAATCCACATCTAACACAAAGCAAATCAAGAATGTCAGTCAGGGCCAAAACAATATGCATAAAAGAACTTCTCAATGGGCAAACAGGCAATCACCTGCTGGAAGGTGCTGAGGGATGCAAGGATTGATCCTCCAATCCAGACACTGTACTTCCTCTCTGGTGGTGCCACAACCTTAATCTTCATGCTGCTTGGGGCAAGAGCAGTGATCTCTTTACTCATTCGGTCAGCAATACCGGGGAACATGGTTGAACCACCACTGAGCACGATATTTCCATAGAGATCCTTTCTAATATCCACATCACACTTCATGATAGAGTTGTATGTGGTCTCATGGATTCCAGCAGCTTCCATACCAATCAATGATGGCTGGAAGAGAACTTCAGGGCAACGGAACCTCTCAGCTCCAATAGTGATGACTTGTCCATCGGGCAGCTCGTAGTTCTTCTCAACGGAGGAGCTGCTCTTGGCAGTCTCAAGTTCTTGCTCGTAGTCAAGGGCAACATACGCAAGTTTCTCCTTCATGTCACGGACAATTTCCCGTTCAGCAGTGGTGGTGAACATGTACCCTCTCTCGGTGAGAATCTTCATCAAAGCATCAGTGAGATCACGACCAGCAAGGTCCAGCCGAAGGATGGCATGTGGTAAGGCATACCCTTCATAGATTGGCACAGTGTGACTCACACCATCACCAGAATCCAGTACAATACCTATGAAAATGAGAAACCAATAAGGCTTAAAGACCAAAATGTTACTGCAACGTGTTAAATTCTTATTATTGATGGTGATGGGTACCAACCAGTTGTCCGACCACTGGCATACAGAGAGAGAACGGCCTGGATAGCAACATACATGGCAGGTACATTGAAGGTCTCAAACATGATTTGAGTCATCTTTTCTCTGTTGGCCTTAGGGTTAAGAGGAGCCTCAGTGAGAAGCACTGGATGCTCTTCAGGGGCAACACGAAGCTCATTATAGAATGTGTGATGCCAGATTTTTTCCATGTCATCCCAATTACTGACAATACCATGCTCAATAGGATATTTCAAGGTCAGAATACCCCTCTTTGATTGGGCTTCATCACCAACATAGGCATCTTTTTGGCCCATCCCAACCATAACACCAGTGTGTCGAGGTCTGCCCACAATACTTGGGAAGACTGCCCTGGGAGCATCATCACCGGCAAAACCAGCCTGAATGCCAAGCATAAGTTAAAATATTACAAAATTATTATCAGCAACAGAGGAATGGAACTTGTTTCAGATTGACTAACCTTCACCATTCCAGTTCCATTGTCGCACACGAGGGGCTGAATATCCTCAGCATCGGCCATTTTTACAAGCCTACATGAAACATGTATACTAATGTTTATCGTATGAAGTACACATAACAGGAAAATCTCAGTTACTCTAACTACCAGCATGCTGTACACATCGGTAATACTTAATCTGCACTGCAAACCGAAACTTCATTTCCAACCAGATATGACACATATATCAGCAATCTAACTATATCCGCTGAATAAAATCTTGGATCGGTCAACATACAAGATACTCAACAAAAAGCCTGAAATCTTTCATCTACTATTATAATCGCCATCATTTGTTGCTGAGAAAAACGGAATAAGAAAGAAAATCATAAAAACAGTCCCATGTTTCTTATAAGCATTTTTCTTCTACTTCACTCAAAAAGGAAAGTAAGCCACTTACATTGGTTAAGAATGCAATCTATCTATCATTCTTTCTACAAACCTCCTGGATTTAGTGTTTTAAGTTTACTTAATTAACAACCGGTCGATCTAACCATCTTAGTTAAACCATATTGAACAAAAATAGTCGAAACTCTGGTCTAGTATGAAAGCGACGTTGAAAGGAATAAACAAAAACTAATAGCAAAGAAGATGAAAATTCAGAATGAAGCTGATCTCGTTGAGCAAGACTCTCACAGATCTAAACGAAGAAAACCAGATCAGATAATCCAACCGAGCAATACTACAGAAACCGGCAACAAACACAAGGCAATGCATCGATCGAAGGAAATAGATGGTCAAATAAAGACGATATATGTCGACTTAAATCGGAAATGGAGTAGCATGCGTTCACTACTTGTAGATCTCAGCTATATAACCAAGAAAATATGAAACAAATGCCACTGTAACCCTAGATCAGCCACACATCCACCATAATCTGACTCAATTTAGATAATCAAACCGATCTATCGGCAAAATCTAACAAACACCGAAAGTTTTCACGCAAAATTAAACAGGATGCGAAGAAATCGCGGTCAAAATCAGATCGAGAGCTTGTAACCGAAAAGGCAAAAGTTAAACAACAAATCTGACAATAAAAAATGGAGGAGGAAACGGAAAATGTTTCGGATCGGACCTCACCTAAGATTACAGAGACAAGGAAATCCGAAGAAGACGAACGATAGAGGACGAAGAAGACCAAGCCAACCTCAAAAGACGAAGGCTGGGCTCTCTCTCTTTCTCACTCACTGGCTTTCGTGGAGAAACGGTGGAGAATATAAGAGGAGAGTGGGGAGGCAGAAAAGAGGGGGTATATATATTGGTGGGGAGAACCGGGGGGAGTGACATTTTCTTTTTCTTTTTTTCTTAGGGGGGAGTGACATTTGAAATGCAAATGAAATTTAGACAAAATTTATTTATTTATTTATTTATTTATCATTTTGATTTTTGATTCAATCAAAACCTTTTTAATTTTATTTTATAAATTTTGTAAATGAAATGGTCTTATTTTGTTTACAGTTATCTAAATTTGTTGTATATTTAATTTTTCAATTTTAAGGTTTTATAAAGAGAGAAATAATTACATAAATAAAAAAAAAAAGAGGAAGAGAATAATAAATACATAAATAAATCTTATACCGTATAAAATCTAATTTCACTGTCTACTTTTCTTTTTCTTTACTTTTGAAATTCAGATTGAAATTTTGTAAAAATTTAAAAAACACAACCAAAAATTGGAGAAGGAGAAGGGGGTGGTGGAATCATTTCCACCACGAGAAAAGATAGGGTGACCTGGCTGACAGCCTTTTCTGCTTTCACCTCCTCCCATGTTCGTCTCGGGATTTTGATTGGTTTTTTTTCTTTTTTCTCTCTTTTTTCCTTTTTTTTTTTTAATTTTTCCTGTCTATTTTCATTTGATTCTCGCCGTTGGATCTTCCCCTTTGGTCGTTGCCACGTCGATCAAGAGAGACGTGCGGTACGGTTTGCTGGGCTTGGCTGGATGGACTCCTTGAATTTTGAACCGCAGAAAAAGAAAAAGAAATAGTATTTTCAATTTTCAAAATAACACCACAATTTATCTATTTATTTATTTTTACACCAACCACATTCCAAAACAATAGTACATTATCTTTGACCATTTTCCAAAACAAATATAAGTTTTACAACATTGGTGGGAGGGAGGCGGTCAGAGACTCAGAAGCTCATGGTATTTCCTTATACATTTTCTTCCACGTTTATTTCTGAAAAAGATTGTTATGGCGTTTGCGTAGTGATACACCCACCACAACAGACATTTGATAAAGTCCAATGACTTTTTTTCTATATATTTTTATATTCTTTAAATATATTTTTTTGAAAAAAATTATAACATTATTAAAAAATATTTTATTAATCACTAAATAAATAAATAAATAAATTCAATCGATAGCCGTAATTTATTGGTGATTATAGTTTGAGAAAACCTTTGAACCAATGCCACATTTAAGTGAGTTATTAAGCCAATAGGTAGGCGACACGTTGGATTAATGAGGCTACTCCCTAGGGCATCCAGTAGTTTTCGATTCACAGGAAAGATGAACTCCCCCTTAAACAATGGACTTCTCTTCGATGGAAGCTCTCTCCCTTCCATCTCTTCGAATTCTCTCTCTTTTTCTTCTCTCTGGGGTCTGAAGCTTTCTCTCGAGAACTCATTCAAAAAAAAAATGAAAATGATAGAATGTGATCTAGGCAGCTGGGCCTTCTGCGACCATTTTTTAGGTCAGGTTCTAAACAATGGAAGATTTTACTTCCATCTAATTTTCTCAAATAAACAAAGGACTATCACTTGAGAGGTAGATTTTGTTTTTTATTTTATTTAAGAAAATGAATATTCATGTATGCAAGTCCTTTTTTCTCTATTTATTTTTTATTTTTAAAGGATCATCAATGACTAACAAAAGTTACAAAAAAATCCTGCAATCCTCACCAAATTAGATTCAAAGTAGAAACATACCAGTAGGGTAGAATGATGATGAATGAACTGAAGCCAATAATTGAATCAATGCTGACAGGTCAAGAAGGTATGCGTCGATATCCACTTTTAAAAGACCACTTACGTGGCAATATTTTATAAGTCTATTACAAGTTCTCCTCATATATCACACCGGCTCAAAGATACACTTTTGTAACTTTTATTCATGACATTTAAGTAGTAAAATACGATAATGGGTAACATCTAATTTGGAGGGTTGACAGATGGATTTTTTTTTTTTTTTTTGTGTGTGTCTAATATTCGGATGGATGAGTGAGTTTTTTTCTCTTTTAAGAAAAATATGACCCGATTGGGGCACGGGTTAACCAATAAAATGTCTGTCGCTTGGTCGATAACCAATAAAATGTCCTCAAGTATGCCAAATGTCTCAACCCAACCTCCATTCAAGTAAGTTGGATTTTAAATCTCAACAGCAAACACAACCTAAGATTATTGCCTCATCTCTGGATGATGAAACTCCCATCTCATTAGAATTAAGGTAAACATTACTTTCTTGAAATTCTAGAAGATTAATATAATGAATAATCTATGAATTTTTCAGTAGTAAATGAAATCTTTTAAGTAATGTAGACTCTAATATTAAACAATGAGAAATTTGCATGTTGTATCTATTTCTATTTAATTATATAGTAGAAAACCTATAAACTCGTTATGACAACAAATTATAAAATAAATATTATCCGAACAAAGCTTCTCCAAATTTTGGCAACCTATTGACATCTAAAGCAAAAGACATATGTACATGGAAATAAGGCAACTAGGAATCCCAAATCATTAGGGGTGTCTAGTTTAGTTAAGTTTTAGATAAAATCTAAGACTGAACCGATAATACCGATTTTATATTTTTTAAAAATTTATTATGTATTAATTACTTCTCTAAATCGGTACTTTTGATTTTGTCGATTTCAGTTTGACTCGGTTTGATTTTTCAATTTTAGTATACTAAATATATTAGTATTACTAATGTTTTTATCAAAAGAAATATGTTGAGAATTTATTAGACAATAAAATGTATTCAACTTATATATTTTATATTTAAAACATATGTTCAAATAAATATCATGTTTAAGATTAAAATGTTATATTATGAATTCTAATATATTATTTCATACATAATTATATATATTATATACAATATAAAATATATTATATATAATATTAAAAGTTTATATATATATATATATATATATATATAATATGCGAACCAGTCTGATCTGGTCTAGTGTTGGCAATGGCGAAATCAAGAATTTGTTTTAGGGGGCCAAGCAAATCTAAAACTATATATTTCTATATATATATTTATATATATATATATATTTTACGATAGAACAATATGATAGTAAGATCTAAAATAAAAATAAAATGCTTTAATACGGCATATGCATTAAATAAGATTATAATAAATCAAGAATAATATATCATTGAAATAACATAAAAATCAAAATAATTTTGCAAAAGGGAAATTTTTTTTAGAAAGGAAGCCAACATAAGATAATATTAATATTATCCAATTAAATTATAAAAATATAATATGTATAATTTGGTTTTTTCTTTCAAATTTTTGGAAGGCCATGGCCCCCGGCCCCTTAGTAGGTCCTCCGTTGAGTGTTGGAAAACATAAAATTGATACCAGACTGGATTTGTCTGGCTTTTAATATGAATGAACTGATTTCGAAACCAATTGGTTCAAAATCAGACCGATTCAATTGGTCCAGTCCAGGTAAAAATTTCAATTTATTTTTACAACCCTATAGATGATAATTTGAATTACATGCATATATGTGGGCTAGAGATAATTTGAAAGTGATAGAAAATCATGATGTACTTTTTACATCTCATAAGTTAATAACTATAACTCTGTACTTGGTGATAATAATCACTGTTAATATCCAAAAATATGTATATATATGCTATTTTATTCAATTTGTCAACAATAGAATTGGGTGTGTTAATGTCGTATTTTTCAGCTTGAGCAACCCCACTTTGCTGGTTTGGCTATTTCCTGCAAACTAAAGAATGAGGGTTTGGAGTAGTCGGGGTACTTGCGATGCTAAAGTTAGTCAAGAACTCCTGCATATGTCTCGTGGAAGAATAAATAGAGATTGATTGTTGCTCCAAGGGGTATATATACCTGGTTCAAATGATCTTCTAACAAGTTGATCGTGGTGGTGTCATCTGTACCCTATGTGTTCTTTGCTAGGTGATAGGCCACCCATGCCCAATAATATGGCGAGCACTAACAGTCTTGGCCTGCATCGTGGCGTACTCATCTTTGTCCTTGATTCGATGCGATATGGCTTCAGTTAAGTGTGCCTCCTTGTCCAAAGTCTATCCAACTGTCAGTATTTGAGTCTTAGGATTGTCCCTAACATTGTATGTACAAGTTGTCGGCCAGTCGCAATGTCAGTCCTCTTGACTGGGCTTCGCACTTGCCACCTTCCTACTTCTTTGTGGGCTTCTTGAGCTAGCCTTACTACTTCCTCGCGGGTTGGGTCAACTTGGTTTGAACCATCATTAGGAGTTACTTCCCGCACATGGTGGATTCTTTAACCTAGTTTTAATTACAATATTTCTCAACCACATGTGAGACATAATTAATTAAACTGATTGAAGTATAAGCCTCTTTGGTAAAAGAGAAAATGGTACCAACAAAATTACTAATGATACAAATTCTTAACGTTTTTGAAAGCTCATATGAATTGATTGAGTTTGTGCCATTGTATCATAAAGTTGATGGACAATAGAGCACATTACATATAGCTCTCTTATGCCTTTTAAGCTTTTGCATGTGCTTACATGTGGTGAGGTACAACCATGTCTTTCTAGATAAATCAATGAAGTTGGAGGGCAGTTGGTTGGGTAGGGCTTTTGGCAACCAATAAGTATTTAAGAGAGATCATGGAAAAATAAGAAAAAATAAAAAAGAAGAAGAAGAAGACGATCTAAATAAGTAATTTGAATCAATTCCAGACCATTATGATCAAGTTTGTGTGAATTGGTTTGAAATGTCATCTTTTTGTGGGCACATTGCCACCAAGGAAGGGGCACTAGTGTAATAATATTGACTTAATAATTTAAAGTTTGGTGATCTAAATGATCGGAATCTCCGGCCATAGATTGCACTGTTAGTGGCAAACCATAACAGGCAATCATAAAACTTGAAAAGAAAGTAGGAGCTTGCTATTTTATTGACTTCTACATAAATAATAACAATAAATAAGAATAATTTTTAAAAAAAATATGCAATTTTATACCCTACTATATCTGACATTACTATTAAACTTTCTTTCTCAAGTTTTAATTTTTTTCATGCTCGCTGAGGCTGAACCGCCCATTGCTTTAACAGTGCCACGTACAGTGGCAGTGGGTAAACAGAAAAAATATAATAAACATATATAGACAGTGCTAGAGTCATAATTGGGGGATTTCAACGGGTATCCCGCAACGTGGTTTTTATTTTATTTAGTTTCTGTTTGGATTTTAAGATAAAATAAGATGAATTTAGGCAGGGCTTAGATGAGTTAAGATGAATTTATTTTTTAATATAATTATCATTTTAAGATTTTAAAAAATTATCTTAAAAATTAAAGCAAACTATATTAGAATTAAAAAAAATTGTATTAAAATTTATATTTTATATAAAAATATAAAAAAATGTAATAATAAATTTAAGATAAGTTAATATGAGATGAACTCAGTCACAAATACAAACGAAACTTAATTTTCATTTATGTATTTTTTTATTATTCTTTAATTTTTTTTAATTTACAATATTATTAAAAAATATTTACTTAATTATTAAATAAAAAAATATTTAATCGAAATTTGTGGGGTGTGAATTTGGAAAGTGATTTTATTATCTTGCCATACACATATATATGTATGATTAAACAATGATGGTTTAACCGTTTAAGAATATGAGCGTGGAAACACAGTAGAAACGTAAATTTTAAGGTACGATTGCATTATGAGTTCAGGCTTAAAAGTTTAACAATGGGTATAATGGGTAGATGATCATGTGGGCGGTTGAGTATTCTCAACTAAATTGAACAAAAAGGTTAAACATTGTACATTGAGTTAATTTTTTATTCACTTTTAATACTATCTTCCATTTTATTCTCGTGAATTAATCTCTGCTTACGTAACATGAATGTCATTTCATAATCTTCTTATTTATCAAATTAGTAATGTCTGCAATTTATGCTCCGTTTGAAAAAAAATTCTTTCATCTTATTTTATCTAACTATTATTATTTTCTCATATTTATATAAAAAAATAATAAATAATATAATTAATTTTTTAAAATTTTAAAATAATAATAATATTAAAAAATAATATTCAAATAAATTTTTATTTAATTTCAATTTTCATATCAACTCATTTCATTTTTATTCACTATTCAAATGACATCTAAACCATGTAAACAATCATGAACTTTGGGGGTAGATTTGTAACTATAATTATCACTAATTATTGAGGTAGTGAGATTTCTTTGTCCTATAAACTAATTTTAGGCATGTTCATCTTAAATTTGAATTTAAGAATTAAAATTTAAAAATAAATAATTTTTTCAAACTTCTTAAATGAATGCAGGAGTTAACAATAATGTAAAAAAAATTTTAGAGTCGAATCGGACGAAGTTGGGCTAGACAAAGATGAATAGGTCTAACTAATCTCTAATTCTCTTTGTGGCACTACTACCAACTTTACTAAATTGTTTCACATTTTTTCATGTTTTTTTTTGTGTGTATTATTTTTCTTTTTTTTTTTTAAATTTAGTAAGGATGACATTGGAGTTCAATTAGGCTATTTTCAGCATCAAAAACAGTCTCTAAGAAAAATACAATAAAAAACTTAAAAAAATATAATAAAAAATATAATAAAATAAAAAAATATAATAAATAAAAAAAAAAAAATACAATAAAAAAATCAAAACATAATCAAAATATAATAAAAAAATAAAATAAAAATAATTTTAATAAAGTATTCAACTACCCTTAATCGAATGGAGCCACCGCCGATAAAAATGTGTGACACTACATTGTGACGACTCCCTCCTACAATCTTACTCATACGATGATCATCTGACCACCTCCCATCTTCATCTTCTCAATCACCTTAAATCGGAAAAGGATAGGTTTAAGAATTCACTTAAAGAAAATAGAATAGGCAACGGTCCAACACAAAAGGAAATAACTAGGAAATCGTGCCTTCTGGGTGGGTGACCTCGGAAAACATGCTTGCATTTTGACGTTTGGGATTTTTATCTCAAGTACGATTATAACCTGTAACTATAATGCTTAATAATATATTTCTGTGAATTTCCGATGTAAAGTACACAAGAGACTCGAAAATTAAAAAGAGCAGAATTCGAGACTGGGTTATTAGCTACACTTTTTCTCCATCTTTATTTTAAATTAAATAATTAATTTTTATTTAGTATAAAATATGATTTTTTTTTTAATTTTACTTACCAATATAGTACTAAATGATAAGAAAGCCTTCTATTTTAAATTAAATAAATATTATTTATTTTTCTTGAAAAAATAGATAGTATCCTGTTATCATACCAATGAAGTCTGAGATAATGACATATGATTGTTTTACTTCGTAAAAAATCTCTTTCAATTTTATGATGTCTAGGGTGATTCCGCATATCTGTAATTGCTACGATGGGCTGCGGTAGTAGCTCATGCATTTATTATGGTCTTTTCATTTATTGATCCACTATCTTAGCCTGCTTTAAAACGCATGTGTGGTTTTTCTTTTTAAGCTGTGAGAATAAAATGCGCCGTTCGATTCGTAAAAAGTAGCTATACGTGTTGATGTAATTACTCGTTTGGAAATTTGACTTAACTGAGTTTAATTTAATTTTAAGATAAATTTAATGTTTAAATACTTAAATTTTCAAATTATTAAAACTCATCTTACCTTTAATATCTTTATATATAATAATGTAATTTTTTTCAATTCAATATTTTTTTGCACGTAAAATTTATAATCTTTTTTAATTTTTTAAAAATATATCTCAATTTATTTTAACATATAAATACATTTAAGTTTATTTTAAGTGAGTCCCACAAAAATTATTTTCCACCATCTAAAATAATATTCATAAAAAACTTACTCAACTTAACTTATAATTTAAATAGAGCCTTAATATTCTTTCAAGTTCACATAATAACGATAGTTATATTATCATGCTACTGATCTTCATCCATGATTTACTAAGGTCACACATCTTTAAGTGGTTGTTCAAACTTTAGTTGATATATAAAACTACTTATAATAGACATATATTATATGTTACATATAATATTTGTTCTGTACAAATTTACATGAAGTCCGTAACCAGTCCAGAGAAATGGAGACCTTTCTACTTTCTAGTCCTTAAATTAATTAAGGCTAAACTACTACACTTTCCATATCATATACAGATGAAGAATAGTACGCCTAATTAAGTACTGCATCCCCTATAACTACGAATCAAACCTTCAGGTTCCAGTGCTGCGATGCTTACAGCGACTTCTTCCACTGTTGGGGGCTGTTCCGATGAGCTTGCCTGGCTGCGGCCGTCGATCTTTTCGCATCTCTTGATAAGACAGTGTGATCTACATTTTGGGCACGAGAAGTGCGAAGTTAGCCATTTATCTATGCACCGGACATGAAAGCCGTGGTTGCACTTGGGCAGAAGGCGCACACGCTCGCCTGCTGCGAACTCGGTTAGGCATATTGCACAATCGGTGTCCAACCACGGGAGGTTCAGCTCAGGCGAAAAGATCACCGTCGGGAAAGACTTGACGGCCTTTCTCTTCACCCCATTAATGGCCTTCCGAGCCGAGGCAATATTTCCAGTACTACCGGACTCGAAGGCTACCAGATTTGAGCACTTTAAGGCACACCTGATTATAGAATTCAACCCCAAAGAGCAAATCAGGGCACACAGGAGGACTGAGAGGACTACGACAACATTTGCATCGAAACTGTTGGTTTCCAACGGCTCGTGGCCATTTTCAGTGGCAGGAGGAGTTGCCAATATAGTCGGTGGCTGGTAAAACTTGTAGGGCAGGAGTAATCTCCTCGAGTAAAAGTCTCCTGAATAATAAGTTTGGAGCAGTTCATGATTAGGCGAGGAAGCTGTAGAAGCAGACATGTTTGTATAAGCTCTATCGTCTTTGGTTTCTCAAGTCTAGGTTTTTTTGAATAGCTAGGTATGACTTTATGTGGGAGATAGATCATACACATATATGTAGGAAAATATATTTAAGGATTGAATTTGATTTTTGCTCGGTTTTAACTTTCCGTTGATATCACTACTTCATTTGGGATTGGCAATTTTGAGTTTGTGTGTGTATGTGTGTGTGTGTATATACATATATATATATATATATATATATAAAATAGCCACTAATTTAGGATTTTACCCTTTAATAATTCATTATATTATAGTAATTGAACAGGTTTTCGTTGCATTTAATTCCTCAGTAGTATAATGGGGTTTTCTTGTTTTAATGGGCCCATCCCACTAATTTGTGCGCAGCAGAAAGTGCCACGTGCCTAAATTAATTTTCCTTGTGAATCATTTGATCACCAAATTATAAAGGCCGGCTGAAGAGTGGAGATCAGAATCGAACCCCGGCCCCTTGGTTGCGGAGATTTTCAAAAGAAATATATTCTTTTGCATGCATGATTTGTTGTAATATGAATCAAATCATGTGTCAATATTAATTTACATTAAAAAAGATGCGCAAGTTCTCCTGCATGTAGAGAGTTTTGTACAAAAGAACTAATTAGCTAAGAATTAGTCGAATATATTCTATATATATAGAATATAAATAGAGCCCGAGTACCTTTTAGGATTGTTCTTCGACCCGATCTGAAATGTTATTTGCTATTTCTGACTTGACTTGAAATTGATATACTTCTAATAACCTGTTAACCGATCGCCCGATCGCCCGATTATCCCATTTTTTCTTTCTCGAAAACAATCGGTAGAATTCAAGAACACCAAACCTTAATAACCAGAATCCAAGAAAAGTAAGAGTGAAACCCTAGATCTAAGAAGTGAATTGAACAAAAAGGGACAAGTGCTGTTTTCTAACAAGTAAACATATTTGGATGAACTCGAGTAACCAAAGTACCAAACCCTAATAACCAGAATCTAAGAAAAGTAAGAGAGAAACCCTAGATCTAAGAAGTGAACTGAATGATGAACTCAAGTCTTTGGAGAAGATGATTTCACCTTCTTGTTGTTTCGACAACCTCCACTGATGGAAATGCTGCGCAAAGCCCAACCTTTTGTCCAATATCGTGTTCTGGTAGCCTTGTCGATGTAGTTTTTCTGCTACTGGAGCCTTCGTGGTCATCTTTTATAACTACCATAATGTTATCCGACGATGCCAACATCATTGCTAGAGAGAGAGAGAGAGAGAGAGAGAGAGGATTGAATGAGAAGAGAATCAAAAGTGGGTTAAGTAGGTAACGAGTATACCTATTTTCGATTTTAACTTTTATCGAGTTAAAATTTTGGGTTGGTAGTAATCGAGATAACGGGTCGGGTCGAAAATTGGGTTATTTGGTAACTATAGATATATATATGGATTAAACCTTGGTTATTGGGTTTTCTTTTTAATTAGAAAATTTCTTTATAGCCAATATATATCATATTATGGCACTCATTCTTTGGAGAAAATGAAGACTTTTTTAATGGGATATATATCATCCTTTTATCATTACCAAATTAAAGAGAAATTAAAAAATAGATCACTAGCGCTAGATGATCATCATTGACTTAGAACTGTGTTAATAATAATTCTCAATCAGTTAATTAATTAATTACACTACAAGAGAATAAACTTTTTGAGACAAATTATTTTGTCTCAAAAAGTATATTTCTCGTCTCAAAATGTCTTTAGAGGTAAAACAATTTCTTCCAAATTTGTCTTAAAAAGCCTATCTCAAAAATTTTTTAAGGAAGAAAATTGAATTTCGTCCCTAAAAATGTTTTTTAGAGATGAAATCTCACTTGCCCGTCCAAATCTGTTTGGACGGATTTTTTTTATTTGAGACAAAAAATTTCGTCTCAGAAATCCGTTCGGGCAAAAATTTCAGCTATCCGAACTGACACATGTCGTTCGAACGGATAAATATTTGGTTCGAACATATTGCCTGGTTCGAACGAGGTAAGCGTCTGAACAGATATTATCTATTCGAACGAATAAATTTATTGGAATTAATCTTGTTCGAATGGACTCTTTTTAGTTTGAACGAATTTTTAAATCGTAATATATCGTTCAAACGTGATTTTTTCTGTTTGAACAGAGCCGCTACACAGATTCACATTTAATTAAAAGATGCATTGCTATTATAATAAAAATGTAATTTGAACTCCCATGTATAGAAACACGGGAATCAAGGCGTCGAAATGCTGACAACACAGATCACGCACTCCCAACGTCAAGTGCTAAGTGTGTGAACACGTGACATGCATAAATAAAAATAGCGGATGAATAAAATCAATATCTAAGTACCAGAATTTTTAGAAATATTACAAATTAGTTTAACACAAATTCTCCAATAAGAGATTTAATACAGTCATTCGAAAGATTTCATAAAAATACATATTTATAAAAAAGGAAAAATATTTTCCAAGATAATAAATTATAACATAATATTTCAACAGCAGAGCCGCCTCCTCAAGTTTAGCCTCCTCGACACCTGCATCCAAAATCTACGACGCCAAAAATATTGTAGGTAAGTACAACCCAAACAAACTATAAGATATAAAATATATTCATGCAACAACAATACACATGAACACGACACCATATGCATGAAGCTCAAATATAATCTTTTCTCAAAAGAAATATTTACTAAACACGCAAAAATCTCATTTTAGTCCAAGATAAACTCTAATAAAAACATCCATCATTTTCCCAGAAAATAATACACGTAAATCCTTTAAAACTACAACCATTTTTCCAGAAAATGATCCACGTAAAACCAATAATTGAAACCCATAATTTTCCCAGAAAATGGCCTCAATATCCATTTTATTAACCGTATGCACCGTGGCCTCCCCTAAGAACCATCCGCACACCCCGGCTCTCTTTGCCACACTGTAGGTAACGACCACGCATGTGACTTCGGAACGGGCGATGCCTAGCTAACCGCACCCAGCACATACCAAGACCAGGCATCCCCTAGCCCTCGCTAGCAGAGGGGCCACGAAGTCGGCACGAGAGCGTTACCATCCCGTTCGATCCCGTTGTTGCCTGGCGACAACCCAGGAGACGTCACTCAGTATATTCCGCTCCTGAGTGACCAGAGGAGCTCCACCGAGATAATGCCCCATCTCGGCTTGGGTTCGTGATACACACGCACCCAAAAACCATTAACACATGAAAATTCAATTTTCATTTCCAACATATGAACATGCGTGCATTATACAATGCATACGTCAACACACAAAATAACCAACAACCCATAAATTTCAATATCAACCAAACATATAGTTGTTAATGTAAAAATATATTTAAATTTTAAAATTTATTTGGAAAATACTTACAGCTGGTAAAAGCAAAGATATTCAAACAAGCGCCAATCCACAGCGCTTATAGCAGTCGTTTCGTTCATTGGGCTAGGGTACTCTGTTTGACACCAAAATTTAAGAAAATACTCATTGGAATGTGGGGAATCTCATAAAGGTGGTGATGAGGCGGTGCAACTACCGGAAGGTGGTAGATCGGGCTCAAAATGGGTGAAAACCCATTTTCAGGTTTGAGGATGTACAAGAAAGGTGGAGCCGTGGTTTGAGGAGCTGAGTTAGGGGGGTGGTCGACTGAGGTAAAGGAGCACTTTGGTGGCAGCAATGAGGCTAACAGTGGCAGCAGGCAGCGATTGAGTTGCTCAACCTGTGGATCTAAAACCCATTTTGGGTGGAGAAGTAAATGACGGAATTGGGTTGTTTTAGGTGGTGGGTTATGCTCGCTGGTAAAGGGGAAGGGGGCTAGGAGGTGGCCGGAGCCATGGGTGGTCGGAGGCGGCGGCGACGTGGCCTGGAAACACAATATACCCATTTTGGATTTGAGGCCCACGCATGATGTAGGAGGCTGCCGAAGGTGCACCACCGGTGCAGGGGAGCTCGCCGGAGGGTGGGGAGTTCAAATGGAGGGGTGGTGAGGGCTGGTGGTCGGCGTTGGAGGCTGGCCAGGCTTAAGGCCGAATGGGCAAAAACAGGGGGGGCTTGTCGCGCGGGCTCCGTGGAAGAAAGCAGAGAAAGAAAGGAAAATAAAAAGAAAGAAAAGAAAAGAAGAAGAAAAAGAAATAAGAAAGGGAAAAATAAAAATAAAAACCTACTAGATATAGAGTACAATAAATTAAATAAAAACCAACTGAATATGTTTCAATTTGATATCAATAAAATAAAATACTTAAATTCCACCAATACAATAAATTAAACCAAAGCATAATTTAATTACAAAACAATAATTTATATAAAGAAAGCACATCAATTAAAATCACATAATAAAATAAAGGAATTTAATTCTAATAATTAAAACAATTACCTCACATTAAAATTAATAAGGAAAACAACGTAAAACTAATATTAACAAATTTATAGCTCAAACAATTATTTTAAACAAATAAAACACAACCGATAATATTATTAAAATAAATTAAAATAATCAACAATAAAAATAAAAATAATACCTAAAAATACATGAAATCTGGGATTTCACATAACTTGTACATCAAATTTGTTCAAATATTATTGTCAAACAGAATAATAAATGTACAATTAATATAAAAAATAGATTTTAAGATCGTGGTGGTAGCATAGCGTTTTAGAACATCCTCTGCCAATCTTCAAACATTGCTCGGGTTCTCGACTCTAGTCTCTCTTCTATTCTTGACTCTAACTCTGCTGCTTTATCTAATCTGGTCAACAACTTTTGTTCCTTGGACCTCAATCGTTTTATCTCAAGTTGTGCTGTTTCTAACTTCTTAATTTTATCTTCATTGGATCTAGCCTTAGAAGATGATGATGAATTGGAGGATGATTTCACACAACGTCCTAAATCCCTTAAATATCCAGTATGTGATCCAAGAACTTCAGATAGGATCTGAGCATCGTTGACATATAATTCATTAGATGGATCTGCAGTAGCGTCCTTTAAAGAGTTCATCTTTTCCTAAAAAAAATAATATTAAAGTTAGTATAAATAATAAGAATATTGTATTAGATTTGACTTAATATACTTACATAATTTGCCTCAGCTTCAGGACAGGTCCTAATACTATCATGATTTTTATGTGTTTTAACATATAAATGGGTTAGATCAAAGTCACCAGAACTTTCAGCTTGCTGCAAAAAAAAAAACTATATTAGAACTTGAATGAGAGAAGTGCATATTTTAATATGAGACCTGAACTAGTTGCACTAACAATTTTTTTTATGCAAACGATGAAAAGACCGAGAACTCACACGATGATGTATCTTTAAATTTGATCTATTTGTTTTGTTCACAACACTCCGTTGCTAAAAAAAAAAGAAAAAGATTATAAGTTTCAAATTTTAATACATATATCATTTTCTATTAAAAAAATTTAAATGCGATATTACCTTATAAGCAGAATTTTCAAACAAATCACAAATATTCTCCCACTCGGCTGGTGTTATTGCTTGAAATGGATTTTGACGTGCCTTTGCAGCAATGCTGAATTTAATGTACATGTCGCCGACCTTTGTACCTCCGGAATGCATTCGACATCAGTTCCTCAATTTCTTTTCGATGCTCTCACCGACTAAAATCTAGATCAAACTCATCCTTAAAAAAATTATAAGTAATTAGTATAAATACAATTAGTATTAAATTTGAACTTTCCTAGAATGTAGCTCATTACCAAACAATGATTTTTTATGTGATCTTTCACATCTTCGGGAATGTTAACCCAGTAGGTTGCTAACATCGGAGCATAAGTGTGAGTAAGGGCATTAACATAAGTAGAAAGCCATGCTTTCGAATCACTTAACCCATCGGTGCGACCCTCTAATATATCAACTTTAATTTTACCAATTTTTTCGACTTTCTATATGCATACACCCCTCGTGATGCCTCTCCCTCGGTGCTGGCTTACAACCATAAGTACAGTAATTAGAATAGATGTATATAATTTGGTAAATATATATTAATTCATGTGTTAAATACCATAATTTGATAAAATATCTGACGCCGGGTCTGGTGATGCTGGTACACTATTGTTGGCTAGTGAATCACGTGCATGAGAGTCAATAATGGGTGGAGGTAGGGATGGCGCATGAACTTTTTTGCCTTTGAGAGGCATATCTATTTGAAATTGTAATGAATTAAATATATCAACAGATAAATATTGTTGATATTTATCAAATTTATACTTACATAAATATTTTAATTCATTCACTATTAGTTTTGCTGGACCAGTTTCCTTCATCTTCACTAGACACGTCAGTAGATTCATATTCTTTCGATATTCCACCCTCGATCACTTCTGGTGTAACATCTTCTCTATGGAGTGGGACTATGTCATATTGACTTAGGTCAACAAATAGATTGGTCACTGGATTGTTTTCTTGATATGCTTATTCGTTTGTTGAACCAACAAATTCTTCATGTGGTTCATCTGCCTCTAGAATATAATCATATACATTTCTTGGTGTAAATTTCTCCATCACTTGCTATGGGTTCCCGCATTTCGGATCATTTAAATAAAAAACTTTATTTGCTTGGCAGGTGAGAATGAAAGGATTATCCTTGTACTAGGTCCGGGATGTATTCACACTGACAAAACCCCCATTTATACACTCCCAACCTATGATATGAAATATCCCATCAAGTACATCTAAATAACCAAACAATATAACCTCTCACATACTTTAACCCTATAATATCTTCTACAACTCCGTAGAAGTCAATGTTATCATCTCTATGACTTCCTTCAACTGCAAACCCACAATTCTGAGTTTTTGTATATCGTTCTCTATCATGTGTGTGAAATCTATATTCATGCACCAAGCACCCCGAATACTGGATAGCCCTTTTGCCCGGACCACATGCTAATGCATAAAGTTCTGGTAAGATTTCATCGAGATTTATAACATGTTTTAATTGAACCTACATCAATAAATATATTTACTATAATATTAAATATCAATTGAATTCATATTAATTTTTTAATAATACTGTATGTTCAAACCACGAGGCGAACTCCTCTTCATGCTTCTTTTGTACGTCAGGTATATCACCAGAGCTAAATAGTTGTAAATGTTCGTTACACGTTTTCATGTGAAATATTAATTTATACAAAAATACTAACCTCAATTATTTCAGTTATACGTAAATTCATTAGTAACTTCAAATAGTACTCAATTTCTACACAGTTATTCAGGACATACCATCAAACTCTATAAAAATCTCGTCCACACAAATTGTAGCCTCCCTGTGCACCCATTGGACGTACAGTTTGTGAAAATACAGAAAATGATGATGAGACACTTATTTGTTCACCTTCATAATTTCAATTCGGTCTGATAAATCTAGTATCAACCCCACGAGAATATATTGAACAAAAAATGTGTCATTCATTATCAATGTATGACTCTGCAATCGAATCTTCTGAATGAGCCTTATTTCCCACATTTCGCTTAAGCTTTCCTAAAAATTGCTCAATTGGATACATCCATTTATATTCAACTAGGCCAGTAACTAAAGTCTCACGAGGTAGGTGAACCAAAGTTTTGAATACCGTATCAGTGAGCGTACTGGTCAAGGCACTGGAATGAAATATTTCGATATCGGTACCGTTTTGAAATAGTCTATATATAAAAAAATTATATATATCAATACATATATAAATTATATTTCAAAAAAAAAATAGTCAATATATGAATAGATTATATATATATACATATATGTAAATAATTTAGTCTAAATTGAGGTAAAAAAAAGAGCAACAAATGAAAAAACAAATCCGGTACGGCCGGTACGATCAAAATACCGGCCAGTACAAGTCAGTATGGCTGATATTTAAGTCGGTATGGTACATGCAGTGTACCTGTACCGTCCAAGTGACTGGTACGGTATGGTACCATAAACAATGAGGTGAACAACCAAATGAACTATTACATAAAAAAAAAGAAGGCGGGTACAAACCCTCTAACTTGCACAATATCACTGCGATCTCGGCGTCCATTTTTAACAATGTGTCAACTTGTAATGTCCTATTACAAATGCCTTTGAAAAATATCCTTAACTCTGTGAGACCTGTACGAACATCTCGAGTAAACTTTCTATGCACACCAATTGCCAACAAACGTTGTAAAAATACATGACAGTCATGACTTTTAAGATTAATTATCTTCCAGTTATATGTTTGTACACATCTTGACATGTTCGAAGTATACCCATCAGGTAATTTGATTGACAAAAACCAGTCACAAAATTTCATTATCTTATCACTTGATAGTGTATACCATCTAAGAGGCATGATGACTCAAAACCCATTATCTTGTAAATGCAACTCTGGTCTTATTCCCAACACCTTTAAATCTTTATGGGAGTTAACTATATCTTTTGCTTCCCCTTCTATTGACATGAGAGTACCCAAAATGTCTTCACATATATTTTTCTCAATGTGCATGACATCTAGATTATGGCGAAGTGTCAATGTAGACCAGTATGACAATTTGAAGAAAATACTTTTTTTTGTCTAATTAAATTCCACTGCATCTCGTTTCCTCTTTTGTGCTCGTGCGTCTTTCCTAAATATATTTTCTAGAATCTCAAGTAGTTGTGCAAGAATGTCATCACCAGATAGTATTGGCAGTGATGACCATCGCTCAGTCTTTCCATCAAACATTGTCCTGTTCGAACACCATATATGATTATTAGGTAAATATCGACGATGACCTATGAAACATGATTTTCTTCCATTTGTTAACCACTAGGATTTTTTATCTTTGTTGTAAACAGGACAAGCCAATTTATTTTTTATGCTCCATCCAGACAAGTTCTCAAATGCTGGAAAATCATTTATTGTCCATAAGACTGCGGCATGCATATTGAATTCCCGCGACAAGGCTGCATTATATGTACTCACATCCAGTTCCCACAACTCTTTCAACTCAGCTATTAATGATTGTAGATACGCATCTATATCATTTCCTGGTGACCTCGACCCTGAGATTAATAAATCCATCATGAAATAAGGGTCCTTCATACACTTCCAATGTGGCAAATTATAAGGCATTAATATCATAAGCCATGTACTATGAGAAGTGCTTATATTGCCAAATGAATTAAAACCATCAGTTGCCAACTCGAGGCTTACGTTCCGAGACTCTTTGGCAAACCATGAATACTCCTCATCAAATTTCTTCCATTGTAAGGAATTTGTCGGATGTGAGAGAAATTAATCATTTCGAACTCTTTTTGCATTATACCAAGTCATATCCTTTACAGTCACTTGAGAAGTAAACAACCGTTGAAGTTGAGGGATTAACGAAAAATATCTCAACACTTTATTCGATATATTAGGCTTATCTGATGTGCATATTGACTCGTGGCACATTGGACATGAATCAAATTCTGCATATTGCTTCTAAAAGAGTACACAATTATTCTTACAAGCATGGATAATATTGAAATCAAATCCCAATCTCTGCCTCAAAATTTTCTCCTCATAAAAGTGACGAGGCATCACGTTATTTTGCAGTAGAACCTCTTTAAATAACTCAAGTAGCATGTCAATGTATTTTATAGAAATTCGGCATATTGACTTGATATGTAGCAACCTTATTGTGAATGACAACTTGCTATGATGGGTACACTCCTCATATAGTTGTCGTTGTGCATCCTCCCACAGTCTTGTGAAGTTCTCGTTTCCCTCAAAAGATTATGAAGATGTTATAGGAAATGGTTCGCCATGTAGAACCCAATGAGAGTATTTAGGATCTATATTCTATCCTATTAACGAACAAATGAGACTTCACTACTACCATGTTTGAATAACTCAGGTTCTTACACTTTTTGCATAGACATCTTATAAAACCCCGACTGTCAGCACCATCTTTCGCAAACTGGATGAAAAATTTCACCTCTTGTGCGTACTCCTTATAGTCTCGTCCAAATCTATGTCCCAATAGCATTCAACTTTTGTCCATTATATTTTCGTTACCTGTCCACTACTTATTAAAAAAGCCTAAATTATTTTATAAACATCATCAATAATACTGTAATTGATATCCTCATATCACTACTTTGATAAGGTAGTTGGTCCTATCCCATTCGAGAGATTATCATTTATATCGCATATATACTCTGTTTAAAACTCTAATGTTAGTAAAATCTCGATAGTATTTTCTTACAATTCTCCAAATATGCTAGTCGTGATACTGCATACCCGAAGAATGTAAGGAAATGCACACCATAATTTTACAACCTAACATAAGAGTACTGACTGAATATATCTGCCATATAGATGATAGAAATCCAAACTGTTCACTTTAGACAATTCAAGAGTTGTACCCAATCATTATTTAAGAGAATAATTGGTCACAACTCTTGAATGGGTCTAAAGTTTAATGTAGCACTCAATTAAGTCTAACATCTAACTATAATAGTACAATAAACAACAATATTAGTAATAACAAATAATATTATTAACAAATAATATATATTATTAACAATGATATTCGGTCTGCACGAGTTCCGTTCGAATGTAAATTTTCACGTCTGGATGAGCTTCAACAAAATTTAACATTCGTTCGGACGCGAACAGTTATGTTCGAACGTTAATCGTGTAGACAGAATACCAGAACCAATCCTCAACATCAAGCAAGTAAGCAACAAATGCCCAAATAAATAAATCATGCTCGAAATAGGTTATATAATAAAACCCCAAATATCAAAAGAAGTATGCAAACTCTATATAAAATCAACCCAAAATATCAAAAAAAATCTCTAATATTTAAACCCTAACAATTAGAAAACTAACCTCAACTTTTGCACTTCCAACTTCAAATCTAATTCAATAATACTATCCACAATTAGAAATCATAAGATGAGAAAACCCCCAACCACTTTTAATGTTGAGAAATATACGAAAAAAGTATTGAGAAATGAAATTTATCTATTCCCTCTCAACAATATCAAGTCTCCCACACTTAAGAATCCTTCTACAATATAGAATCATTTTCTGCCTCCCTCTCAGTCTCCCTTTCTAAAAAATAGCTCAATCTCGCGTGAAAAATGAATTGAAGAATTGGGTGTTTAAATCATTAAAGTTGCGTTCAGACGTAGAATTTATTCGTCCGCATGCAAAAATTTCAAATTTTTATTTTGTTTTCCCATGAGAAATTTCAACTTTTTGCGTTCAAACGGACTATTTTCTTGTTAGGACGATTTATTCTAAGTATTTTCTGAGTATTTATCGTTCGAACGAATGAGAGGCCGTTAGGACGTATAACAGTCCTCAATATTTGGCACGAAATTTTTTCTCTAAATTATTGACACAAACTACGGGATAATGTACATTCGAATAATAGTAAATTATGATTCGAACAATTACTTCATATTAATATACTAAATAATACAAAAAAATATTATACCATTATTATAATAGGCTTGTACTACGTAATGTAATATATTAACTTAGTGTTATATCATCTTATAGAGTTACACTAGTATTATGATACTAATATACTAGGTAATGTTTAATTATTATTGTATATGTATATACAATGGTATTACTAATATTATTCTAAATAATATATATTATAAGTTATATGTATTGAACAAGTGATGACACTACTAATTATATACTAAGTAATCTAAACATGTACTTAATTATTATAAATTAAGTACTATGTGTAAATCGTATAATACTTATATTCTAACTAACATATACTAGTATATACAAAGTACTTGATATATATGAAGTTGAAGTATTTGATATATACTTATTATATATAGCATTATCATTTTAGTGTTATATATAGTGCATGTATATTATAAAGATTAATTTTAGTATTTTTTTTTACTAAATACTTTATAACACTATTAGTGTCGTATGGTACATAGTAATATCGTTATAACTAGTCGAATTGATAGTGGATTGCTTCAAATCCAAACTTTTTTATTTTCGTTCGAATAGATACCCCTCCGTCCGAACATATACTCTAACCGTTTGAACTCTTATAAACTTCGTTCGGATGCTCAAAACTTGCTCGAACGACAACTTGCTCGTCCGAACGAGTGTCGGGGTATATATACCCAGCCCTCATCGAACGCCTCATTTTTGCAATGAACGATAGATTTTGAAAGTCACTCCTATTTGAACGATAATCACACTAGAACTTTACAAAATCATCATCTACAGTGAAATCTATAAGGTATGGTCCCTCTAACCCTTCCAATTGTTGGAAAATGGGTTATGAACACCCATTTTTGTAGGGGTCGGATTTCAAATCGAGTCCGAGCCATTTTTCATAGTTTTTGTAATTTTTTTCCTAGTATTCATTGTTTTGGACTTTTAAGAGTGATACTAGGTTGATTTGGTTCGAATAGATTTGATTTTTGTAGGAAAAAAGTAATGGCCGAGTCAACTCAGCCATCTCTCTTTGCAAGGATTCCTATTCGGACGGAAATGACCCCCGTCCGAATGAGATGTAGGAGATGATCATATTTATTTGAACGAGCATCTAACTCATTTGGACAAGTAAGTGCCAAACAGAACAAATTGATATACATTTTGGTTTCATTTAGGTATTTTGGGTTTCATCAAATAGGTATAACTTTTTCCATCACTTGTTTGTTGAACAATATACGAAAGGTAGACAGAGGTCAAAAGCGTGGAAGAGATCATATGATTAGGAGTAGTAGCACACCTCCACCCATTGGCATTAGTGCTACTAGGCCAGTGACCGCTACTCCAATTGCCTTCGCTCCCTTCCCTCTCGCTACTCCCAGTGCTCCTGTCCGCAGGTCTGTTTTAGTAGAGCGACCTGTCACCTTGGATGACTTCAGAGAGCTGGAGTGGGAGGGACACAGCATCCACCAGATCTTCACAGAGTGAGGATGGGCTCCGATCTGCACACAGGAGGGGATCGCATATCTTGATATGGTACGTGAATTCTATCATGCATTGGGAGAGTTGCCTAGAGATATTCACCATTACCTGCTGATGGTGCGGAGAGTCAGCATCACCTTCTCTCATCGGGTGATTTCAGAGTATTTGGACATCCCGCGTGGGATGAACGCATATTCTTATCCCTCCGTAACAAAAGTGTTTAGATTTGTCAGGGCAGACATGAAGGCTGAATCTTCATCACCCTTCGCAACATGGACTGCTGATGAGCTGGCTGCTAGCTCAAACGCTAATGATAACGATGAGGAGTACGTACCTAATGATGATCTCACAGACGATCAGGTACGTGAGCTACTACGACATCCCGAGGCTCCTGCATATGATGGCAGGAAGCCATCAAACAAGTCGACTGCACTTCATTTTTCAGATTCCTGAATCTGATAGTCGGGTACAATGTAGACCAAAAAAAATACAAGATAGATTTTGGGATGGATCAGACACGTTTTCTGGTGCGGGTAATGAGGGGGGAACCGATTGATTTAGTGTTGTATATTTTCTTTCACATCAGACATGAGTCATGATATGGAAGTGGATGCAGTCTACCACTTGGACTGTTGATATCTGGCTTCCTACTTCAAGTTGGAGTTACAGAGCAAATTGGTGAGAAAAAAGAACTTTAGATGGAGGCTCTCAACAAGATATCTATCAACAAGAGCAATGGACACCCTTATGTAAGGACTCTAGGGTCGACTAATGCTACTACCAGTACTGCTACCTAGCTTGCTCAGAGCCAGCCTGCATGATTTACACTGAAGCAGTTGGAGGCAATGTTGGAGTGTGTGGTGGAAAGAATTGCGACCCGCGTGGTAGCAGAAGCTGAGGACCGCATCATGATGATGATAGATGATGTAAAGACATGGATCAAATCTATACAGAAGGACATAGATTTGATATGAAATAGTGGGAGTATTTTTATTTAGTATTTTATTTTATGTGTTGTATCGAACAATATTATATATATCTTTTGGGATGTAATTAATATTTTCTTTTATTTTTGGTGTTCATAACAATGTTTCCTTTTTATTTTTTTCAATTTTACTTACTTCTCGTGATAATAAAATAAATAACATTTTAAAAATAATTACATAAAATTAATTTGTGTATTTATAAATATTTTAAATGTTCCATAAATCATAATATGTAACATAAATCATAATATGTAATATAAACACGTTTTTTATATTTTGAAAATGATAAAATGAATTTAATAGAAAACAAAAATATATGTACACAAATGAATGGTGATGAACAAAAATGAACTATTTCTAATCTATTTTTCGTCTGAACAGTATACTTTTTGTCCGTATAGACTTGCAATTTTTTCGCCACGTTTTCTTTCAAATATATTCCGTTTAGAAAAATAATTATCCTTTCGAACGTTTTTTTTTGTCACCAAATGTATTGTTTGTCTAAACGGATTTTACATCTCGTCCAATTTTTGGGACAAAATTCAAAATTTGTCTCCAAAAACTACTTTTAGGGACGAAATTTATTTGGTCTCTAACAAATTTCATCCCTAAAACTAAAATTTATTATAGTGTTAATTAATATGAGTTGAAGTAGTCTAAGTAATTGCATTTTTGTCACGTTGAGTACCGCATAGTACTAGTTTTGATCGATCACAAGATAGCAGATCATGAAAGTTTAACTTTTAATATATTATATACAAAGAGAAATAATTATAATCGTTATAAAACAAACAAGTATGCACGCACTATTAATTAATTTTGAGAAGTCTTCTCTTTCGTCTCAAAAAGGTGGAGAAAGAGTGCGCTTGAGGTGCGAAATGAGTCATTCCCATGACCTGTTTGATTTCTAGGATTTGAGGTAGTCTGAGATACATTTAGGAAACGCAGGTGGTTTCTAGGGCGATTGTAGAAGGGATCTTGTGATTGCAAAGGAAGGAATATGGAGGACTTAGAAGCTCGTTGGGAGTACTTGAAGCTAGCGGAGGAAGAAAACACTGTCATAGTGATCGAAGCGGAACTAGTGGCTAGTGATTTTGCGAAGGGAGAGAAATGCTTGGTGGGCAAGTTACTGTCTAAAAGAAATGTTAGTAAGAACACCATTAGCAATACTTTTTCAAAGATTTGGAAGATTTAGGATACATCTAATTTCCTTGAAATTAGTCATAATCTTTTTGTTATTTCGTTTGATTTTATGGATGATAAGGAGATGATTTTAGAGGGTAGACCATGGCTGTTTGACAGTCACCTCTTTGTTTTGAAATTTTTTGATGGGCTTATCCCACCTCAAAAGATTGAGTTTGACCATGAGAGATTTTGGGTTCGATAATTTATCTCTTGCTTGTATGAATAGGGAGACTGAAAAACAAATTATTGGGGAATTCTTGAGGATTGTGGTGGAGGTGGAAACAAACAGTGATGGTATTGATGGGGTTAGCTTTCTTAGGATTCGAATCATTCTACATCTTAGGAAAGCAATGACAAGTGGAAGAACTTCCAACCTTATAAGGAATCATATTTGGGTGCCCCTAACGTGAAAAATTGCCTAAGCTGGGTTTCAAATGTGGCAGGATCAAACATTTAGCTGAGGGATGTCAAGGAGGATTGGTGGAAGGAGGTAAGATGTAATATGAGAGCTAGCTGCGAGCTCAAATTACTCCTAGAGGGAGGGGGAGTATAAAAGCTATTCTCATAGCTTGAATCAAGAAGGGTGTGTAGGAGAGAACGAGGAAAAAGAAAAAGGGGAGTCTTGTTTGAAAAGTAGCCCAACTGTCAATTTAGGGAGTGATATGGTGGAGAGTAGGGCTAAGATCATAAGAGAAGGGATTGAAAAAAAGGGTTATTGTGGCTGAAAAAGGAAATGTGAATTCAAAGAGCCAATTGAATGCTAATAGTCCCATGTAGGGTGAATGCGAAAGGGCTGCTAGTCAAATTTTGCAGAAGGAACTACTGTCTGAGGTTGTTGTGGTTGATTCTTTTGTGCAATGTATAATAAAAATAGTTCAACAAGCTAAGGCTTCCATTTCAGAAACTAAGGGGGAGGGGGGAGAGAGAATGGACGAGAAAGGCCAGAGTTGAAGGAAAGGTCCCCATGTCGGATTATCCTTATGAGAAGAAGAGAAAAATAAATGAAGTGCATGAAAAAGACACTAGTATTCCAAAAGAGAGGGAGAAGAAGATGTATAGTACCTATAGAGATTGAGAATACTCAAGACTTGGCGGTGGCTGCTTTCCAGCCCCGCAAATCATTACGAGACTATTGAGTTGGAACTATTGAGGGCTTGAAAAGTCTCGGATAGTCTAGGGACTTCACCATTTTGTGAAAGAGAAGGGCACAAAAGTAATGTTTTTTGTCCGAAACAAAATGTAGGAGGGAGAAAGCTGAAAAGATCAGGAGGAGAGTTAGTTTTGATTCTAATTTTATGGTGGATTGTATTGGGATAAGTGGAGGGCTTGCCATATTTTGGAAACAAGAGGTAGATGCTGCATTACACTCTTACTCAAGTAGTCATATTTTCCTTCTTATTTTAGAAAAACAAAAGGGGAGAAACTGGTTGCTTACTGGTTTCAATGGGAGCCTTGTAGTTGAAAGAAGAAAGGAAAGTTGGCATTTACAAAGAATGCTAAAGCCTGGGTGGCATCAACCTTGGATATGTATGGAAGATTTTAACGAGATTATTTCAAATGAGAAAAGATTTGGGACTGCAAAGAGATCATTTTCTCATATGTATGGAGGATCTTTTTTATTGTGAGCTTACTAACTTAGGGTTTTAATGATCTAAATTCACATGGAGTAATAAAAGAGATGGAAGGCACTTCACAAAAGTAAGGTTGAATAGAGTTATGGCAAATGGTGATTAGTAAATGGGAAACAACTGCTGTCTAATCTAGGTTCTCCCAAAAATGAATTCTGATCATAATCCTATTTTGATTTCTTATGAGAATGCTGACGAGTCAAGTAGTAAGACATCAAAGATATTTAGATATGGAGCTTTATGGTAAAAAAACCTAGAGTGTAAGGAATTAATTAAGTCAGCCTGGGAGAGTTCAATAATTGGTTCTAATACCCTGCAGTCCATCAAATATGATTTAATAAAATGGAGAGATCGACTTACTCATTGGTCAAAGGTGGTGAAAGGGAATCGAGGCAAGCAAATTGGCCTGAAGAGGGATATGATCCAAGAGCTTCAAAAAACCAATCAGGGTGAATATAATGATACATTAAAGGTATCCAAGCTAACGTAGATGTTTTTTTGGAGGATGAGGAATTGAAATGGAGATAAAAGGCTAAGGAAAATTGGTTTAAAGGAGATGACTGAAACTCCTAGTACTTTCATAAGTGTGCATCTTATAGGAGAAAGGTTAACACTATTACGAGAATTAGTGATGAAAGTGGTTGAGTGCAACTTCCCAAGATGATATTTGTAAGGCCTTTCAAAAGTTTTATCAGGATCTTTTTACTTCCTCTTAACCTGTGGAAATTGAAGAAGTTATGAGAGATGTGGAGCAGGTTATTAGTGATGAGATGAACTTCCATTTACAAAGAGAATGTACATAAGAAGAGGTTAAGTGTGCATTATTCGAAATGAATCCCTTAAGTAGCTCAGGTCTTGATGGTTTCTTAGCAGGTTTTTACCAAGATAATTGGAATGAGGATGATCTAGGTATCACTAATGTTGTGGAGAACATCATCTCTAGCAGATCTGATCTTGAGGCTATTAATGAAACCTTTTCTTGAAGTGGATACTGAATTTAGATCCATTAGCCTATGTAATATGGTCTATAAAATTGTCTCCAAAGTCCTAGTCAACATATTAAAGACTTGGCTCCCTCAAATTATTTCCAACACTCAAAGTTCCTTCATGCCTAGAATATTGATCTCTGATAACATAATAGTGGCCTATGAAACTATGAATTCCATGAAAAACAAAATGAGAGGCAAGATGGAAGGATATCATTTAGCTCTTAAATTGGATATGAGTAAGGCGCATGATAACATTGAATGAGTTTTTCTTGAAGCTGTTTTGAAGAAAATGGAGTTTGGTGATCATTGGACATAATTAATTATGTATTGTGTTAGTTCAGTGAGATACTCTCTTTTAATCAATGGTATTCCTCAACAAGCAATTATCCCCACTCGTGGTTTGAGGTAAGGGGATCTTCTATACCTTTACCTATGTATTTTGCACTCTGAAGTCCTAAGTAGAATGCATGTTAAAGTTGAATAAAGAGGTGTCATTTCTAGTTTTCCATTTGCTAGAGGATCATTGTTGGTAAATCAAGATTTCTCTGTAGATGATAGCTTGCTATTTTGCAAAGCTAATCTATTGGAGAGCTGTAGATTACTCAATTTATTGAAAGCTTATGAATTTGCTTTAGGAAAAGGCTAAACCTAGACAAATCAGCACTGTTTTTTAGTAAAAATACCAAGCTAATGTCAAAAGAGTTATAATGTCTACAACAAGAATAAAGGAAGCAAAATGTTTTTAGAATTACCTGGGACTACCTTCATATGTGGGGAAACAAAAGTCATCAACTTTCATACCTATTAAAAATTGGAGTGTTAGATTTCTCTCCCAGGCAGGTAAAGATGTTTTGTTGAAATCTGTGATCCAAGCTATTCCAACATATTGTATGAGGATTTTCAAACTCTCAAAAGCTATCATAGCGGCTATTAATAAGTTGATGAAGAATTTTTGGTGAGGTGTAGAGGAGATAGGACTTTAGGCTTGTTTGGTTCCCAAACTCTACTCAGTTCACTTTATTTTAAACTCATTTCATCATCCAAACATATTAATTTAATCCAGTTAAAAGGAAACTTAGTGTACTATAGTGGGTCTCAGCGGCACTGTAGCAAAACTGTTGTGGGCGGGACATTACAGCCTCACCTTTTTGTTTTTTTATTTCAGTCTAATCATTCTTTTTTTTCTCTTTTACTGCAACTCTCTCTGTTAATCATTGCCAATTGCCGAGTGGGGCCCGAGAAATATATTTTTTTAGTAAGTCTTGTAGTGCGTGGGACAGTAATGCTTGCAATGAAATTTGGTCTCACAAATTCATATATTCCTATAAATATATCTAAACTCATCTAAACATATAAACATATTTTAAACTCATCTAAATGAGATTTCACAAAACTCACTCAACCATTTTAATTCACTACTATTCATAAAAAAATCAGATCAACTCAATTCAGTTTAACATCCAAATGCTAAGACTTAATGGGTTTCATGGCGACATATGGGTGTGTCAAAGCTGAATGGTGAACTGGGATACTGAGACTTTGAAGCATTTAATGTAGCCTTACTTGCCAAACAAGGCTGGAAATTACTACAAAATTCTCATTCATTAGCTACAAGAGTTATAAAGGCAAAGTATTATTACATGTCTGATTTCTTAAACTCCAAAACTTGTAGCAATTCTTCTTTTCTTTGGAAAAGTTTCTATTTAGCTAGGCCTGCTTTGAAAAATGGTTTGTTTGGGAGGATTGGAAATGGGGACTCAATGAATATATGGTCAGAAAAGTGGATTCCTTAACCAACCACTTTCAAAGTTCAATCTTCTGTGAAAGAATATGCTGCTAATTGGAAAGTGAGTGCACTAATTGATCAATCTTCTTGCAACTTAAATCAAAATGTGCTGAGGGAATTGATGGATAGTGTGGATGTAAGCTTCATTAATAGGATCCCTATCAGTTTTACAAAAGCTCCTGATAAGTTGATATGGAGATGCTCAGGTGATAGTAAGTCGTTCTCTATTAAGAGTGCTTATCATTTGATCTGTGAAATGAGGCCACGGCAAAGGGTGAATCATCAGTGAAGCCATCGAGGAGTACTACATGGGCCAATAATTGGAAGCTGAAGACTAATAATGCTGTCAAGATGATGAAATGGAGAGTCTGCCACGAATCATACCTACAAAGGAGAATTTGTTAAAAAGAAAGATAGTGGACTTTCCCCTTTGTCCTCTGTGTGAGGCCTAGTCTGAGTCCATATCTCATATCCTATGGTTATATAAGTTAGCTGAAGATGTATGGGGTAGCAGTTTCAAAAAATTACAAAATGTCGCCATTCTGGACCCATTTAGGGAGCTTTTTGACCATTTATCTACTCTACTTGATCATGTTAAAATGGCTACATTTGTTGTTACTGTCTATTAGATTTGGAAAAGAAAAAACTTGTTTGTTTTTTAGGGGAAATTCATGGACCTTAACATGCTGCTGTGTGAGGCGAACAAGATGACTACAGAATTGATATCTGTCAATCAAGCCGAGTCAGCAAGCAAAGGAAATGGAAGGATGGCTGTAGTCCAGTGACAGTTACCCCCTCTTCATGTTTATAAAGTAAATTTGGATGCTGCAGTTGATAAAGTCAATGGCAGAGTGGGGTTTGGTGTGATAGTGCGTGATTGGAATGAAATTGTAGTGGCGACCTGGAGATCCCAACGGCAAATGTTTCCTGATGCCTAGATGGCTGAGGCTTGTGCTGCTCTCAAAGCTGTAATATTGTTAAAACGACTTGGCCTTTCTTGCATTATTTTGGAAGGAGATGTATAGCAAGTTGTCAAAGATATCAGTGGCCCAGTCTAGCTAATGGAATATTGGGGGAATGGTTGTGTCTAATATCAGAAGGATGCTGCTTCGATTCCTGAAATGGTCGGTTTGATCTTTTATTTCTAGAAACTTTAACTGTATTGTTCATAGTGAATTAAGGATGTATTAAAATTTTTTGAGGAAAGCATTGTATTGGAGGGAATCCCTCCTTATATCCGTCATATGACGTTGTAATCTTATGAATGAAGTGATATTCATTTTCTCCAAAAAATATAAAAATAAAAATCAATATTAACACATGCAATATGGCACCCACCTGTAAATTATTACCACAATATTATCTGGATTGATCCCTGATTCCTTTAATTAATTCCCAGCTTGCAACGATTAATGCATCCATCCTACTTTCTACGACGTGTTTACGTACATTAGCATTATTAGAATTAAATCATTAATTTGTCAATTATACTCTTTCTATGCAAGTTGTACGTACGTCTTCTACTAAGGAAAACGTTATATATAAGCTTTTCCTTTGGGGGCTCCTGTTGGATTTTTTTTTCCCTTAATTTTGTTACTTTTTAATTAAATTAAATTTTTTTTAATAATACTGTGTTTTTTTTAAAAAAAAAAAAAAGAAAAAAAAATTCACAGTATTATTAAAAAATCTTTAAATATATTAAAAAATTCATGTAAAAAAAGTAAAAAAATAATAAAAAAATACATAAAATACATTAACGTGAGCCTCCAGCAATGGGCGTAGATTATAACAATTCTAGCTTTGCAACTTGCATGGAAAGGGTATACAAGAAAAACAAACTATTTGTAATGAAAATACTATTTACAATTTATTTTAACTATAAATAAATATTTTGTTAGAATTAATTAATTATAAATAAGTAATTTTCTTATAACATAACCATGTAGAGTATTATAACTTTATGTTAATAGTACATTATTGATGTACGAAATATAACATAAAGAATACATGACCAAATTAACATAACTTACAATAAAAATAGTTTTATAATTTAATACATTATATCAAATTATAATAATTTATAAATTTATTTTTGTGAGATGATCTCTTCGTGATTAAAGTATTTCTTTTATATATAAAAAATACCAAATTACATGATATTTGCAGGTATCATAAGAAACTGGAATGAGGCTAGCTAATTGAACCTACCGCGTATGTACGGCTGATATAGATAAATCTGTGTATAGAGCAGTAAAGTTCAGTGCAAAGCCTACCGTCTAACACATTCAAATGATGCTGCTAATTAGTTCTCGTGTAAAGGAAATTGCATTAGATTTATTAAAAAAAAAAAAAAAAAGAGCTGCGTGCCCTTGACATGAACAAGTGGGAATACTTAGTCCTGCTTTATTCACATTCTTTTTATATATATATATATATAAATTAGAAAGAGATTAGAAATTAGTTCTCGTGTAAAGGAAATTGCATGTAGATTTATTCCAAAAACAAAACAAAAAAGAGTAGCTTTTGCTTTTTGACATCGTACGAACCATATCTTCTGGATTTGGCTGGATTGATCCCCTGTCAATGTTGTCACGTTATTGTTGTCATGGACGTCCCCCAGGTTATACATTTATAATGAAAAAAGCGCCTTTGTATATTGTAATAAACTGCAGGAGGTCTCTCCCCATGTAACGCATTTTGGGAAGAAGGGGGACCTCCTGTCCACGAATTACATAACTTGTAACGTGTCATTTTATAACTGGCCTTAAAATCTCTTAGTTTAATTTATGAATTTATCTGAAAATAAGAAAATCTCTTTCTTTTTTATCTTTTCTAAAAATTATTTTTAGGTTGTAGATTTATTTAGTAACGCTCTAATTTTATACTACGTAATGCACTAATCACTAAGAGGAAATGCTGGTGATTTATCAATCTAGAGAAACTTGTGGAGCAATTTATTAAGCTGAGCTTGAGGATTTTTCCACTGTAATTTTCTAACATTAGTATCAGAGCGCATGGTTAAATTGCTTCCAGTTGATTTTTTGCGTATGCTAGAAATATGTATTTTTTTGGTACTGTTTTTGTACGGAAAAAAAAACCTGTAGGTGCAGCGCTGCAGTGCGCACCACAGTGGTGCAGTGCGCACCACTGCGTGGTGCCGCGCGCACCTAGAGGTGCAACGGTGGCATTTTCCAGCAATGGGGCGGCGTTTTTTGGCATAAAAGGATGCCTGCGGTGATTTTTTTGGTTGCTGAGAAAACTGGGCACTGTTCACGTGAACAGTGCCCAGCTGGAGGAAGAAGATGACTTATGTCATCTGTTATGAGCCGGGCTTGGGCCTTGCGCCCATTTGTTTTTAATCAGTTTCTATGGGCTAGGTTTTTACACGGCCTAGCTCCATATGATTAAAAAAAAAAAATGAAGAGGATGAGTCCGGCCGTGGGTTTCGAACCCAAGACCATCAGATGAATAAAGCTAACGGCCTGCACTGGACTGTGAGTGTCTTCTGGTCTAAGTGTTTTTTTTATTTGTTATATTCTGTTTTTTTTGTTTAAAAAAAAAAATTTGGCATGTTTTAATATATGCTTAGATATATTTTCTGTTATAACATGTGATATTTTATTTAATGCTTTAGATTAAATATGATTGCATGTGGATATTTGATGATATTCATGAATTCCATTATGATAAATTACATGTGATATTATGTTTAATGTTTTTAAATTAAATGTGATAACATGTATGTATACAACATGTGGATGAGTTATTATTTTATCATGTATAAATATTAGGCTTGTATGATTAGACAATAGCCTTAATTTATTCTAGTAATAAAAATAGATTATTCTCACTAAGTAGTCTTAGTTAGTGTTGTCAGTGTAGATTGATAGGCTGAAAGAATTGTAGTGATTCCAGTAAGAACTGAGCCCCAATAAGAACTGTAAATGCACTGATGGAATAAGAAAAATGGACTGTAATAGTCTTATAATGAACCATCTTTATAGACTGGCCTGTCTTTGTAGACTGGCCTAATAGGTTACTGCGATTTTAGTAGGATCTGTCTCTATGCGTGACTAGAACTAGGTGACTACTTTAAATAGTGGGAGTATGGTTGAGATTTATGATTAAATCTCCCATATTTTTTAAAATTTGTGCGGGAATTAGGTTAGAAATTTAATAATTGGATATTGTGGCGCAAGAGATGATTCTGAAGCCTAGCGATTTTTCGATCTTGCGACATGTCTAAATTATTTTTTTTCTAACTTGAATGGACCTGACAGATTTCTTAGGTGTGTGTGTAATATCCCTCCTTTACATTTTGTAGTGAAATGGCATCCAAGAGTATAGTTGCCGATTTAAACAAATGTGAGAAATTGGATGGGGAGAACTATGACATATGGCATCACAAGATTTAGTATGTCTTAGATGAGCAAGAAGTCGTAGAGGCCTTGTCTCACTCCTTGACTAAGCCTATAGAAAGGGACTTAGAACAACACAAATTAGATGAATTAGCCTATAATGAATGGGCTAAGAAAAATCGGTGCGCGCGCATAATTATGTTAAGCAGCATGCACAATGATCTAATGTGTGAGTTCGAGACCTATGACACTACCCAAAGCATGTGGGAGGCTTTGAAGTTGAAGTTTGTTGGAACTTCAGCCACTAGGTTGCGTGGATTAACCATGAGGTTTGAATCCTATAAGATGCGCTCTGATCACACGATAAAGCAGCATCTTAGAGCTACGTCGACCATGATCCGCGAACTTAAGACGGCAGGAAACGACCTGACTGGTGAACAACAAGTTCAGGCAGTGATAAGATCACTACCAAGTTCTTGGGAGAATATAAGCCAGAATCTGACGCATAATGAGAATATCAAAAATTTTGATGATGTCTCGCGTCACTTAGAATTGGAGGCTGAGCGCCTAGAGGCTGCTAAGCCCAATCATTTAGCCTATGTGGCTGATTCTGGTTTGCACAAGGTATCAAGGCCTAAGTGCAGGAAGTCCAAGAATGGGGTAGCTACTGGACAAGTTAAGAAGGTGTCAGGAACTTCTCAGCGCAGCAAGAGGAGCAAGCGTGGGAAGAACAAGTCAAAATTAGAGTGTTACAACTGTGGAAAGAAAGACCATTTTGCTCGTGACTGCACTGAGCCGAAGAAGGTATACTTTAACATTTCTCGTATTGTTTTTGTAACTAGCCATGTGATGGTTGCTCACTCCTATCCTGTGTGGACTGTTGATTCAGGAGCGACCGAACACATAGCATGAGACAAAGTCAGATTTGTGGAGTATCGCCGGATTCCAGCTGGGAGCTGTGATATCAAGGTGGGGAATGGAGCTAGCGTGGAGGTGCTAGAACTTGGTACCTACAAGCTGGACTTGCGGGGAGGCCGCACTCTTTTTTTTCCACAATGTGCTATACGCTCCCGAAATCCGACGAAACTTACTTTTTGTAGTTACTCTTTTAAGACTTACTTTTCGGATTTTATTTGAAAACAATTATGTTTCCTTTTATTTGGGCCATGTGTTTTATGACAATGCTTTTCTTAAAGACGGTTTTATGATATTAGATTTGGATTATTCAAATATGAATGAGTCTATTGCTTTTCTTTCTGCATCTGATAATTTGGATTCATATAAATGGCATGCTAGGCTTGGCCATATAGGGCAAGATAGAATGACTCGATTAGCTAGAGAAGGCCTGTTGGGCAATCTTACTAAGGTCATCTTGCCCACATGTGAAAATTGTCTAATGGAAAAAGTTAAGAGAAAACCGTTTGAAAAAGCCACTAGGACATTTTTTCCACTATAATTAGTCCACTCAGACATCTGTGGTCCAATGAGTGTGAGGGCAAGACACGGAGGTGTCTACTTTATCACATTCATAGACGATTTTTTACGTTATGGTCATGTCTACTTAATCTCCCATAAGTTCGAAGCATTGGAGTGTTTTAAATGATAATTAAGTATGGTTGAGAATCAATTAGACAAGAGCTTAAAAGCTCTAAGAACTAACCGAGGACGAAAATATCTCTCTGAGCAATTTAAAAGGCTCTGTGATGAAAAAGGAATCAAAAGACAGTTGACGATGCCGAGTATGCCACAACAAAATGGCGTGGCAGAAATGAGAAATCGAACACTGCTTGAGATGGTTAAGTCAATGATGGCGCAAGCAAACCTACCAATTTCTTTTTGGGGGATGCTCTTTTGACAACTGCCTACATTCTTAACCGAGTTCCCTCCAAATCAGTAACTTCCACCCCATATGAACTATGGACCGGCAAGAAACCCAATTTGAGTAACTTGTGGCCATGGGGTTCAACGGGTTTTGTTCACGATCTTTCTCATAAGTATGGAAAGTTAGGCCCTAGATGGAAGAAGTGTATCTTTATAAGGTACTCTAAACACTTTAAAGGGTATGTGTTGATAGGTGAACAAACTGATGGAATTGTGACTGAGATTGAGTCACGAGATGTGGATTTCATTGAAGATGAGTTTCCAAGTAGAGGTGAGGTTGATAGGAGTTTAGAATTCCATGAGATTATAGAACAAGAGGAAAGTGCTCCAAAGAATTTAGTTGAAAATGAGGAAGAAATTCTTCAAACTCCTATAAAATATTAAAATGACTTGAATCCGAGTGAGAGCACACCACTTGTCAATCAATCACAACAACCTCAGCCGCGTAGAAGCACACGTGAAAGTGTTTCCCGTCGTCATTTTGAAATTGAAGGGGAAACTTTCATGGTTGCTCCGCATGATGATGATGAGCCTAGGACAATTCATGAGGCTCTCTCATCTTCTACTAAAGATGAATGGATGAAAGCACTTAATGATGAAATTGAGTCTATGAGAACCAACCAAGTCTGGGATCTGGTTGATCTACCGACAGGGCGTAAGGTTATTGGGAACAGATGGGTTCTTAAGATCAAATGCAAGTCGGATGGATTAATAGATAGATATAAAGCTCGCTTAGTGGCGAAAGGATATACCCAACGGGAGGGTATAGATTATGAGGAAATATTTTCACCTGTGGTGAGGTTTGCCTTAATTTACCTGATTCTAGCTATAGTAGCAAAAATGGATTTGGAACTCTACCAGATGGACATTAAGACAATATTTCTCAATGGAGAACTAGATAAGGAGATCTATATGAATCAACCCATGGGTATTGGTGGTCAAAGGTCAAGAGCGCAAAGTGTGCAAGCTCAAACAATCTATATATGGCCTAAAACAATCATCTAGACAATGGTACCTCAGATTCCATCGAGCCATTCTCTCGAATGGGTTTATGATGATCATAGAGGATCATTGTGTCTATGTCAAAAGGTTTAAGAAGAGTTTCATTATGTTGTCATTATATGTGGATGACATACTACTAGCTGGAAATGATAAAGGGTTGATAGTCGCCACAAAAGAGTGGTTATCCTTCAATTTTGAGATGAAGGATATGGGTGAGGCAGAATACATTCTGGGAGTTAAGATCTACAGAGATCGCTCTAAGATATTTTTGTATTTGTCCTAACAGACTTACATAAATAAAGTTCTCGAGCGCTTCCTAATGAGTGGATGTAAGTCCATTGACACCCCTATTGCAAGAAGCGAGAACTTATCTAAAGAGTTGTGTCCTAAGACTCAGAGAGAAAAGGAAAAGATGGCCCGTGTACCTTATTCTAATGTTGTGGGTAGTCTGATGTACGCAATGATGTGTACTTGGCCTGACATATGCTATGAAGTAGGCTTAGTGAGTAGATTCCAATCTAACCCCGGACTGGCTCACTGGAAAGCAGTCAAGAGGATTATGCGATATCTCAAGGGAATTGCGGACTATATGTTGTGCTATCAGGGTTCAGATTTGCAGCTAAGAGGTTATAGTGATGCCGATTGGGGCAGTAACCTAGATGAGCGCAAATCAACCACTGGATATGTCTTTCTGCTCAACAATGGCGCCATTATATGGAGTAGCAAGAAACAACCCTGCATAACTCTATCCACCATGGAGGTAGAATACATAGCTTGTTCTGCAGTAGTTCAAGAAGTTGTTTGGTTACGGAGGTTCCTCAAGCATTTAGACATTGGCACGGATGCTTTAGATCCAGTGACGATATTTTGTGATAGCATGGCAGCTCTCGCATATGCTAAGGACTCAAAATATCATGGAAGAACCAAACACATAGATATCAGATATCACTACATCAGAGATATGGTAGCGCAAAAGGAAGTGGTTTTGAAACATTTTTCTATGAGTCGCATGGTTGCTGATCCCTTGACAAAGCCCATTGCAAGAGATATATTTGAGGCTCATATTAGGAATCTAGGACTAAGTAGATTGTAAATGTAATTTGTGTTTCAAATAACATTGAGATGTAACATTTCCATTGGGATATTAATACAATATGATTCAGTTCTTATCTTTATCGTATTGTCTTTTACCTATGTATACACACAAGGTATGTCAACAGGCTTAGATTGGTTCACTCACACGAGCAATCGCCTCTAGCGCTTAAGTAGCGAGTAGAGATGAGACATTGTGTCCTTAAGTACTTGTCCAAAGGGATAAGTTAGTTGACATAAAGATATGTCGCCTTAGTGGGAGTTAAGATGAAGTTTTCTTTGAGAAGACTGTGAATGGATTACCCACTATCCATATAGCCTGAGGTTAGCCAGATGCAAGATTCTCTTTGATGTTTTGGAGGCGTGCGAATAGAGAAACTTGGGTTAGACGCTTAAGGAGCAGCTAGACTACGATCTGTATGGTGTTGATAAAGACATATGCTCTTTGAGAAAGAAAAATCCACCGTAGCATGTGTTTTATACTACATGTACATATATGACCATATGAGTAAGTGAGTAAATGGTTCCCCTCTTTCTCACTGTGTGAATCTCATTTTTTTTTTAGGTGCCCTTTACTTTTGACTATGTCACAAGATGGAAGTTATGATGTCTGCTACTTTGGCATGCTGTCTATGGCTATGATTGATTCGGTCTAAAGAGGTATTATTAGGAAAGCGGTTTGACCAAAGTTGAATGATATGAGTGCAAAAGGAAGATTTTTCGATATTGTATCTTCGATAGTGTTTGCTGACGTCAAACTATGACGCTACATACTAGTAGCAACTAAGGTTGTGAACACATTGAAATGATTTGAAAAAAGTCAAAGCATTGTTCTGAGTTTATTAACTCAAGAGGGTTCGAAAATGTTTGGCTTGATGCGATTGAATAAATCTAGGATATGACCAAACATTTCAGGGATGTTACTATGCTGGTCTTCTTTGTGAGAGATTTGGTATATGTACTCCCACCTTTCTGTAGATGTGCTTGGTGGTCGCACGACCTATTTACTTGTATGAATAAGATTGAGAACATTAGAGAGATGCAGATCTAGGGTCATGCCCACTGTGTGCGAGTGAGAGATGTAATAAATTGGGGGGGGGGGGGAGGTGCCCACATGGGGCAGACCTCCTGGCCTCCCATGCGTTACATGGCTTGTAACGTGCCATTTTATGGCTGGCCTTTAAAGCCAGCCTTGTGAGAGTGGGAGCTATATATAGCCCCCCTCAGTTTGGTTTTTGGATCTATTTAAAAATAAGAAAATCTCTCTCTTTTTTGTTCTCTCTAAAAATTATTCTTAGGCTGTGGATTTATTTAGTGACGCTCTAGTTTTATATTACGTAGTGCACTAACCACTAAGAGGAAACGTTAGTGATTTATCAGTCTGAAGAAACTTGTGGAGCAATTTATTAAGCGGAGCTTGAGGTATTTTTCCGCTGTAATTTTCTAACATATATATAGCAAATTCATTGTATATATGGTGAAAGATAATCAAATTTCTTGATTAATATATATTTTCTTAGAATGAGAGAGTATTAATGTTGCTAATTTTAAGACCAATATGAACCACGTGCTATACCGGCCTGCATGTAATGATAAGGGCCAAGTACTGTTGCATGTTAATGAAATGGGCCAGGTGTTGTCTACTGTGATGATCATCAATTTAGTATTGATATTAATTCGTATCATTTTAAGTGTAATATCTACGTAATATTATTAATATTCTTGATCACGTAAAACATTATAACATGATCGACTTATTGCGTCCAAATATGTTTCGTCTATCAATGATATGTTGTTATAGATGAGTTATTACGTCTTCATTAAATATACTGCAAATAACCAATAGAAATGGTCAAATTAGCTACATGAACAGTATAAATTTTATTTACGTTGACTCATATTTATTTGTGTCTTATTTTTTTTGTCGCAAAATAAAAAAACACGAAGACCGTTAAGCATCAATTTTTGTTAGTCGCAAAAACCAAACCAATCTATTCCGATGCATATTTAATCTTCTGTGTCCAAATTATTGACGCAAGAGAAGATCTATATATGCACTGTGTACACTAGTTCAACCATTTTTTCCCCAAATGTTGGTGTCCAATTATTTTTGCATTCCCGTCTTTTTATTTACGGCAACATTAATTTGTCCCTAAATGGTCTATATGGTATTTAATTATTTGTGACCATTATTTAACTATTTGCAATAATATTGTACTGATGCTGAAGGTGAATGTTAAAAACAAAATGATGGAAATCCTTTTTAATTTTTCTCCCACCTATTTTTTCCCAATACCTCCCCATTCTTTTTTAATTTGTTTTGGGGTTATGCTTGTTGTTGGGTGCCCTTTTTTTTTAGCATTTGATGATGATGAGTGATTGCAAAGTCATCTTTTTTTCCTCTGCTTTGTGATACGTGCCTTCTTGAAATCCTTGTTCTTGTTATACATGTACTAGTGCAGGTAGTCTTTGACGATATTTGACTAAATTCACAAAACTATCATTTGAGACTTTTGACTTAGAATTATTTGGTTTTGGATATTTTATTTCCTACATGTTTAACTTTGATGTAGTTGTTTATTTATTGATCTTTTTTACTCCTTTAAACTCTCGTTTAACAGGGATTACAACTATGTATGTCTATTGATTATTGTGTTTTTCTTGCTTTCAGATAGAAACTATTTTTGCTAATAGATAGAGCTAGAACTTATAGGTATTGCAAGGTATGCATTATTTGGATCTTTTCTTCTTTTGCTATATTTGAAAAATTGAGTCTGATTTTTCCTCTTGTTTGGTTTTATATGCTAATTTGTGCACATTATACCTTGTATATTATTCCACTTGTTAAAGAAATTGTCTATTAACAGAAATTTTAATCACACTTATATAAATTTTAACCTTTTATGTTCTTTAAAGATGGGAATGACTTTCTTGGCTGATATACGTCGATCAATTTTATAGACTAGGCTAAACCTTAACACAATTAATCTTCTAACACAGGTAAAAAGGGGATTGATTGATTCTTAGACTATGTCATATATACATATACGTGCTATCAAGTGTTTTATACTTTTTGAGTTTAGAGGAACATTTATATACATGCTTCTTGCCTCTCCCTTTATGTCCACTAATATCTTTAGCATTTTTATTTTATAATAATTTGATGGTGATGTCGAATATTTTTGCAGGACCCGATAAGAAGATTTCTGCTAGTATGTACTTGTACTTGGTAGAACATGCTTACAGATCTTGTACTTCGATGTGCCTTAAGAAGTCTAAAGTTGCACCTTGTATATGATGTATGTTTTATGGATTACAATTTAATATATATATATATATATATATAAAAGACTTTTATGGATTGTAACATAATGTAATTTCTTAGAATATAAAACAAGTTCTTTGTGTAATTGTTTTAAGAATTATAATTTAATGTAAGATGTGTATTATTTTAATGTATTTTTTTTATATTATTATTATTATTATTTTTGTACCATATTGTTTCCGACTGTATATGTTCAACCTTCTTGATGGAACATATTTTTTGGGGCCATATAATTGTCACATAAAATTATTTGTAACAAAAGATGATAACATAAATGACTTTTACCCAGCAAGAAAAAATTGTCGAAAAATATCTCTAACCACAATAATTAACTATGGTTGGTGGGTTTTTGCGAAAACCTTTTAGAGTGTTTGCGACCATAAAAAATTTATCCATAATATATTGTTAAGACCATATTTTATATCTGCATCATGCAAATATATAGTGCCACAAATGTATTTTTCTCTACCATCAATTTATACTTTACGTCATAGTTTTTCAATAATGGCGACAATTTTTATCAACGTAAATATGAGTCTTTTTACGACAATCATGCGTTTTGATGGAATAAATATTTTGAGAGTCATTTGACCCCTTTACGTCGATCGAATTTCGAAAAGTTTGATAATATTTGTTACCCAAGATTCCATACAACGTCAAACATGGTAAAATTCCAATAGGAATCTTGTTCAGATCAAATATAGAAAAAAAAACTAATGACATGAATTGCATGCCAATATTAATTCTCAAATTATTAGCAACCCCTAACACAAAAAAAGCAATAAAAACAGAAAAAGAGATCAGAGAAGATATATAATAAGTAGAAGATCATGAGGTTCCTTCCCACATTCTCTCTGTGTCATCATGTCCATTCTCTCCCACAGACAGGTAAAGCAAAGGATGGTTAGACTTTAAAAAAGCACACGTGAAAAAGCCAATGAAAGTTCCAGTCACAGGAATAATAACAAAACCAATGAAAGTTCCAGCTTTTTAATCATGAGATGGAACATTAGTTGAATCCAACGCATCAACGTCGTAGGCTAACCAATAATTAATAAGCTTTAAAATTCATGTTCATAAAATGAAATGATATCTTCGACCAAAAAACATCTTAAAATTAGTTTATAATTAAAAAAAATATTATATTTGAAAATCAATGTGTAAAATATTGATCTTCATGTTGTTGATATGACAATAAATCAAGTCTTGCGCTATCACCGAGATAGAATATGTGACTTACAGATCTAGTTACAAGCGTAAGAACTCATAATTAAATTGCAGATAATTCAAGCAGGAGATCATTGTAAAAAACGGAGAGAGTACGTGACGGCCTGTGCCATTGGCATGGTTACCCACGTTCCCAGTTTGCGGCAAAGTAGGCCTACTGCGTGTAGGTATCTATGGTCACCTACTTGAGAGATTGGGCCTATACCCCCCTCTCTCTCCTACGTGAATTGTCGACTACTGTTATTAGGGCATGTCGGAGTTTAAGGGTCCTATCTCCAAATCCGATTCTGATTTTGTCAAAGATCGAATCCTTCATTATTTCGAGTCCGATTCTGATTTTTCATAGCTTTTGATCCGGTTTCAACTTTGATTTGTCGCACATTACAAAAAAAAAAAAAAATTACTTATTTACAACTATTTATTTATAAAAAATAATTATTTATATATAAAATAAGTATATTTTTATCATAAATAATTGATCACGAATAACTATTTTTCTTGTAGTAGTAGTAGAGTCGGATTTGAACTTTTTTATTGAGTTTTTTTTTTCTAAACCCATTTGAAATTTTAATTTGACAATTTTGGACTCTCACTAATCCGATTGGACTTTTAAATTTCAGTTTTAAAAAAAAAAAAATGTTTTCAAATCTCAATTTTATTAAAATATAATCAAAATTAAAAATAAAACATTGTACAAATTAATGTTATTATACATTAGTATTATATGTTATTATATATTAATGTTTATTCATAAGTATACATATTATTGTACATTGATTATTATATATTAGTAGTACATGTTTATACATATTACTTTAATATTAAATATTGTTAAACATTAGTTATTGTATAATTAGTGTTACATGTCATTATATATATATATATATATATAATAGTATTTATACGTTAGTTGTTATCATTCATTAGTGTTATATGGTAGTAATAGTTAATAGTATGGTATTTACATATACAAAACTATTATTAGTCAATTTAGAGAGCAAGCGCTGGAGCTCAGTTTATGTCTTCTTCAATGTTGGAAAAGCAGCTAAAATATTAATGGAAGCCTCCTCCTGATGCAAGTTTTAAGTTGAATACTGATGGGGAAACATTTGATGATCAAAATTGTTCAGGTATTGGGATGATTCTAAGAGACTCCAGAGGTAGAGATATATGTGTCAGCGTGTGGTAAGGAAGGAGAGGTGCAGTTGATCTGATTGAAGTGGAGCTGCTAGCTATCTTGCGGGGTCTTCAATTGTGCTATCCACTGGGTTTGCAGGATCTAATGGTTGAATCTGATTCATTATTGAGTGTTCAGGCACTTCAATCTCAGGTTGATTCCATGTAATTTAATTCAAACCATTAAGGATATTCTTGTTAGCCAAATGCCAAGAATAACTTTAATTTACATCATGTCAGTAGAGTATCCAATGGAGCCAGCTGATGGATTTTGGCCAAGTCTGCACGTTTTTTAAGTTCTCTTAAAGCCCGGTTTGTTTTGGAAAGTGGGTTCAACTCATCTCATCTTATTTCGTACTTTCAACTCATTTCAACCACTCATTTTAAATTTTAATTCATCTCAACCACTCATTTTATTACTATTCATAACTTATCTCATTTCATCTCTGAATCCAAACATGCCATAATAGTTTGGTGGGGTTGTGTTCCACAGTCTGTTAGTCAAATTGTTGAGAGTGAATTTGTGTAGTGAGATCTTTGAGTTGTATTGAGTTTTTTGCTCATCTGATACAGCTTTGTGCTGCTATCTTTACTAGTAACTGTCAAAGCATCTTTGTTTGCTTGGCAATTTTCCAGTTTTCATTTTAGATGAATAAAAGTCTGTTTGGTTATAAAAAAAAGAATATAACTAACCTTTTATAAAATTAAAAGAAAAAATACTATTGCAAGAGAATATATATGAGAAAATATTTAAAACTTTTATTTTCTTAAGAACAAAATTTTCTCTATTCTTTTTTTTTCTTCTTTTGCTCCTCTTTCTTTTCTTTTCTTTCATTTTTCTTTTCTTCGTTCACTTGTACAAAACTGATCGAAGAAGTTCGTATTTATAGGCATAAATTACTGTGCAAAATTACTGTGCACATAAAAAAAATCGTTGGCGGGGGGGGGGGGGGGGGGATCACATGGCAATATTGGAGAGGGGGTCATTCATTTGTCTCTTCCCCCTTCTTGCATTATTGTTTACAACACTCCCCTTTAATTGATCACCCATAAAGAATCTATCTCGTTAAAATCTTGTCAAGGAAAAATCCAGTAGGAAGAAAAACTAATGGCGAATAAAAAAGAGTACAGTATTATTATGTACCTCTAAGTACTTTAAGATTGCCTCATTAAAACTTTGCAAAGGAAAACCCAGTAGAATAAAACTTTAACGAAGGAAAAAAAGTATAATCAGCACAAGTCTTCAAAATATTTACTCACCCTAGAAAGTGCATGACTACAGGTCTTTAAGTCTTCGCATTTCAATATTCTGCATACTTTTCTTGAATGTCACATTTGGTAATGCTTTCGTGAATAAATCTGTCAGATTATCACTTGATCGTATCTGCTTGACATCAATTTCACATTTCTCTTGGATTTCGTGAGTATAAAAGAATTTATGTGAAATATGATTGGTTATGTCACCTTTGATATATCCTCATCTGATTTGAGTGATACAAGCAGTATTATTTTCATATAAAATTGTTGGGCTATCATTGATCATGGGGAGACCACACTTTTCTTGGATATGTTGGATTACCGATCTTAGCCAAATACACTCTCGACTTGCTTCATGAATTGCAATGATCTCTGAGTGATTTGAAGACGTAACAGATAGTGTCTGTTTAACCGATCTCCATGATATGACAATATCTTCCATAAGTAAATAAATATCCAGTTTGAGATCTACCTATGTGTGAATCTGAAAGATAACCTGCATTTGCATACCTAAACAATTGTGAATTTGATCCACGTTGATAAAATAATCACATATCAACCGTACCATTAAGGTAACGAAAGACATGTATAATACCATTCCAATGCTTTTGAGTTGGTGCAGAACTATATCTTGCAAACAGATTAACTGAGATGTAATATCAGGTTGAGTACAATTTGCAAGATAAATCAAAACTCCAATTGCACTGAGATATGGTACTTCATGACCAAGAATTTCTTCATCGTCATCACAAGGACGGAATGGATCATTATTCACATCAAGTGTTCGAACAATCATTGGAGTACTCAGGGGATGAACTTTGTCCATATAAAAATACTTCAGGACTTTCTCTGTATATATGGACTGATAAATAAAAATTTCATTTGGCAAGTGCTCAAGCTGCAGGCTGAGACAAAGTTTTGTTTTGCAAAGATCTTTTATTTCAAATTCATTTTTAAATATGTAGCAGTTCTTGAGATCTCTTTAGGAGTTCCCATAATAATTAAATCATCAATATAAATCGCAATAATGGAAAATCCAGATTCTGTTTTCTTAATAAAAACACATGGGCATATAGGATTATTCTCAAATCTTTCTTTCATTAGATATTCGCTTAGGCGATTATACCACATGCGTCCGGATTGTTTCAACCCATATAAAGATATTTGTAGTCTGATAGAGTACATATTTCTAGATGTACTTGTAAATGCTTCAGACATTTTATATTTTTCAAGGATTTTTATATATATGTCATGGTCTAAAAATCCATATAAATATGTAGTGACCACATCCATCAACCGCATTTCTAATCTTTTTGTAACAACCAGACTAATAAAAAATCTAAACGTGATTGCATCCATAACGGGAGAATATGTTTCTTCACAATTAATCCCGGGTTTCTGCAGGAAACCTTGTGCGACAAGCCGTGCTTTGTACAGCACAATTTTATTTTTCTCATTGCGTTTTCATATAAATACCCACTTATATCCAACAGGCATTACACAATTTGGTATTTGGACAACATGTCTAAATACTTCTAGCTTTGCTAGCGAATTTAATTCAGGTTTAATAGTTGTTTTTCATTTTGGCTAATCATTTCTACGTCGACATTATTCGGTGGTTTTTGGCTCACTTTCTTCATTACTTCTAGTAATGTCAAGCGCCATTTCATATGAAAATATGTTGTCGACAACAGTTTTATTTCTATCTAGAATTTCTCCAGTACTCATGAAATGTATTGAGATCTCATTATTTTAGGTACCTGTTCCTCTTCAGAGGAAAATATTTCATGAAACACCTCTTTAGGAGGATCATTTTCAGGAGATTTTGAGATAGGAGATTTAACCTCTTCTGGAGCATCAATTATATTTTTAGTCTGTATTGTGGGTATGTGTTCTTCAAGAACACCAAATTCATTTTGTATCTTTTTCCTTCGGGAAATTTTATCTTTTGTACTAATAGGTCTTCCACGCTTCAGGCGTGTCTTAGACTCACCTATTACTGTTTTGACAATTTATCCTTTAAGGACTTCAATCCTTGCTGGAGCATTAACAGCAAGAATATAAAATTTTACTATACCTTTAGTATCAGTAAATACATCCGGTAATTGATTTGCAATACTTTGTAAATGAATAATCTTCTAAACTTCCAGTTTATATTCATTTGTCAAAAGATCAAATTGAGACAGAGTTTTATTATCCCAACGAATTACTTTTTGTTACCCATTAATGGAAAAGTGAATTTGTCAAAGTGATAATCCTCAAAACGTGCTTTAAACATATCCCCTGTAAGGGGCTCAAGATAAACGATAATAGATGGAGAATCAAAACTAATATATATCCAAAGTCTACGTTGAGGACCCATTTTTGTACACTGTGGAGGTGTAATTGGAAAATATACAACATATCCAAAAGTACGAAGATGAGAAATATTTGGTTGTTGACCAAATGCAAGCTGTAATGGAGAATATTTATGATATACAGATGGTCTAATGCGAATTAATGATGCTGCATGAAGTATAGCATGTCTCCAAACAGAAATAGATAGTTTTGATTTCATAAGTAAAAGTCTATCGATTAGATGAAACCTTTTGATCAAAGATTCAGTTAAACCATTTTGAGTATGTGTATGGGCAATAGGATGTTTAACATCTATTCTTATTGATATGCAATAATCATCAAAAGTTTGATATAAAAATTCACCTGCATTATTCAATCGAATGGTCTTGATTGGATACTCAGGAAATTGTACTCGTAGTTTAATTATCTGAGTAAGAAGTCTAGCAAATGCAGCATTTCTAGTGAAAAGCAGACAAACATGTGACCATCGATTAGATGCATAAATTAAAACCATAAAATATCTAAATGGTCCACTTGATAAATGAATAGGCTCATATATATCTCCGTGAATCCATTGTAAAAATGATGGAAATTCAACAATAACTTTTGAGGGAGATGGTATGATAATCAACTTACCTTGGGAACATGCAGAGCACGGATATTCATTGGATAAGATAATCTTTTGATTTTTTAAGGGATGCCCATGTCAATTTTCAATAATTCATTTTATCATTGTAGATCCTGGATGTCCAAGGTGATCATGCCAAGTCATAAATATTTTGGGGTCAATGCACTTCTAGTGCACTACTACATATGATTTAATTGTTCTCATCTTTGTATAATACAATCCAGAATATAGAGCAGACAGTTTTTCTAATACGAGCTTCTGGCCTGATATTGTTTTAGTAATAAGAAAATGCTCTTTACTGCCTTTATTGGTCGTTTCAATATGGTAATTATTACGACGTATATCTTTGAAACTCAATAAATTTCTTCTAAATTGTGAGGAAAATAAAACATAATTAATACAAAATTTGGTGCCATTAGGCAATACAATATAAACTCTTCCGGAACCCTCAATTAAATCTGATGAACCTGATATGGTATGGACATAAACTTTATTTAGTATTAGATTTTGAAAATATTTCTTATCTTTAAGAATTGTGTGAGTTGTAGTACTGTCAGCCAGACATACATTTTTATCATTCAATTCAGAGATAAAAAGTTCATCAATGTGATCCATGATTCTACAAAATATACAAAACTTTTATTAAAGAAAATATATTAATTAAGTGGAACATTTCCATTTTCAATTAGGTGATCAATTCTACCATCAGGATCTTTAAAAAAATCATAAATATCAAGATGAGTGATATCTATATCTGCTGATTTTAAGAAATCATCTGATGGTTTTACTAAATTTGTTTTAAGAATTTTATTCTTTCCTTTAATAGATGCTTGATATAAATTAGTTAAGTGTCTGACCGTACGACAGATACGTGACTAATGTCCAGTCATTCTATATCTATAGCACACATTTTCACTTCTCTTGGAAGAATTATTTTGGGGACTTTTACCCATTTCTTAGTTTTACTACTTTTAATAATACGGTATATTATTATTATCCCTTTTATTGTGGTCACTTTTGGGACTAATATTTCTATAATTTTTCCTACTACGTCCACGCCACCGATTTCTTCTAAAGGATGCACCATTCGCTTCTGGGAATGATGCAAATTTATTACCATTCACTTTAGGGAATGATATTGAGCCAGTAGGGTGTGATTGGTTATTTTTTAATAAAAGCTCATTGTTTTGCTCAGCTATTAGAAGACATTATATAATTTCAGAATATTTCTTAAATTTTCTCTCTCGATATTGCTGCTGCAGGAGCACATTTGAGACATGAAATGTAGTTTAAGTCTTCTTTAGCATATCATCATCGGTGATTTTCTCATTGCATAATTTTAATACTGAGCTTATTTTAAAAATGGCGGAATTATACTCACTAATACTTTTATGATTTTGCAATCTCAGGTGCAACCATTCATAATGAGTTCTTGGGAGGATGACAGTCTTCTGGTGTTTATATCACTCCCTTAAACTATTCTACAAAATATAGGGATATTTTATTGTAAGATATTCAATTTTTAATTTTTCGTGAAAATGGTGGCGAAAAAAAATTATTGCTTTAGCACGATCCTATAGGGACGTTTGATTTCCTTCTTTAATTGTTTCACCCAAGTTCATCGCATCAAGATAGATTTCAGCATCAAGAATCCATGCTAAATAATTTTTCTCAGAAATATCAAGAGCAACGAATTCCAATTTTGTAAGGTTTGCCATTTTTTACACATATAAATAATGAAATAAATATGTGTATTTTAGAAATATATTTATAAATTCACACAGATTTTAAATAATAATCATCAATAAAATATATCAAAAATTACAAATAATATATTAAAAAACTTACAAAAGAATAAGACTACTAACTTCAGAATTGGTAGAACCGTCGTGCTGATAACGTGTTATAAAATTAAAAAAACAAACTATTATTGCAAGATAATTTATATGAGAAAGTATTTAGAACTTTTATTTTCTCAAGAACAGAATTTTTTTTTTCTTCCTTTCTCTCATCTTTCTTTCTTTTCTTTTCTTTTCTTTCGTTTTTCTTTTCTTCGTTTACTTGTACAAAACTAATCGAAAAAGCTCGTATTTATAGACATAAATTACTATACAAAATTACCGTACACATAAAAAAAGTTGTTGGTGGGAGGGACAGGATCACATGGCAATGTTGGAGAGAGGGGTCATTCAGTTGTCGCTCCCTCCTCCTGCTTTATTGTTTACAACATAACCATATAAGTTATAATTATATAATATATCTACATGATTAATATATAAAAAATATATATATTTTTATAAAGTAGGTACAATATTGGAGTCGGAGTTAAAGTCGGCACATCGTTATTTGACTATGACTCTTAACTTTTTTGGTGAAAAATCTTCAACTCCAGTATATCAAAGTGGAGCCAGGGTAAAATTAGTGCAGAGTCGAAGTCAAAGTTGGATTTTAAAAGTTTTTTCCCAGCCCCAACTCTCATCAAGAAATTTTAATATAATCCAACTACTTAATTTAGTTGTAATAACTTTTATAGTGTATTTTTTTCTCCTTTCTAGCTCCTAATTAATCAAAGCAGCAGGATCTTTAGAGAATTCTCTTGCTAATATAAAAATACCAAATTGGTTTAATGGAAAAGTTAAGAGATCGGGGGGAACGGGGAGGGATTCTATATATCTCGTTTCGGCTTTAATTAGAAAGTTGCTTTTGTTTTTTGTTTTTAGTTTTTAATTTTTTGTGCAAAAAGTTGCTTTTGTTCTTAATTAATTAAAAGTGGACGCCACTGCTGGATCGGATCCATATCTTTATATCTTCATGGGTCCAACATTAACAAGGGATCACTATAGATATTAGGAAGAAAGAGAATATCTTTATGTCCGGTGATAACATAAAATATATTAATAAAAAAAAAATTGGTTTGCAATATATCAATAACAAATAATGTAACCTTTCAAAAAAAAAAACAAATAATGTAATGGTGGCTTATGGGATTCTCCATTCAATATAACAATATAGATAGAAAAATAAAGTTGGAAATATGACACTTAAATTAGATATAATCAAAGCATATGATAATGTGAAATGATAATTTTTAGAAGCTATTATGAGAAAGAAGAGATTCAATAAAAGGTGGATCAAGCTGCTAATGATATGTCTCTTCTGTATCATATTCTGTTTTACTTAAATTGAAAGCTGGTGAACAGTTCGGTCCATCTAGAAGATTGAGATAAAGAGAATATCCTATTCTCTTATCCTTTTATTCTCAGTGTTGAGGGGTCTATTTTGATGCTCTGGATATGAAAAATCACAAATTGGATATTGGTCTTAAAGCAAGAATTTGTAAGGGGAGGTTCTCTTCTCTCTTTGTTAAAATAGATCTTTCAACAAGGTCTCTTTCCTTGCAGAATGTACTGCCCTATGGACGGCATTAGAACTTTGTCTTGAACTAAATATAAGAGATGCTATTATTTAGGGTGATGCTAAAAATGTGATCAAAGTGTTGCATATTGCAAGCAGGTTTTTTCATGGTGGGGAGAAATTGTGGAAGATTGGTTGGCATTTGGCGTTTATAGGGACAGCAATGTTGCAGTTCATTCTTTAACAATATGACCAAGTGTTGCCTGGTTTGTTTTGGAAAGTGAGTTCAACTCATCTCTTTTCATTTCGTACTTTCAACTCATTTTAACCACTCATTTTAAATTTCAATTAATCTCAACCACTCATTTTATTACTATTCATAACTCATCTCATCTCATCTCTGAATCCAAGCGGGCCTCGAAGGTAAACTGTAAAGTAAGGATTTAAAATAATAATAATAATAATACAAACAGAGTAAACTGTAAAGTCATGGGTTCCTGATGTATTGGGCCTTCGGGTATTGGTATGGATCTCAAGCTGTAAAGGTTCACGTACAACTACCTTCTTTCTTGGCCCAATTATTAAATCCCAACTTATGGGCCTCTCCAGTCTTTGTTTTTGTTTATTACCATGGGGTGAACCAGTCTAGTTTAAAAGTTTCACGTATACAAACTTTGTAGTCTTTTTAAGAAAAATATTCTTTTATTGTAAAAAAGTGTAAAAAAAAATTATTATTCCTACAGAGAATCTACATGAGACCTGTACACTTAACTTGTACCTACCATTTTTTTTAAGTTATATATACATATACACACTTCCCTGAAGCCTTTGAAAAGGACCAACGCTCTAATCACAACATGCATATTTGTTTTATTAGGCTGTTAACCATGAGTACTTCATCTCTAACACGTATAGTTGATGCGACCTGTGACCCTCTTCTCCAATTTTAAAATTTTCTCTTTACTGGCTTAATTCCTATATAAGATTGTATTAAAAATGTGGCTTTAATTTCTTTATGTATAATTCTGGTGGATTATTTCTTATTTATCCCAAGTACAAAGGATGAGACAAACTTATTATTCTCCTTTCAATGCAAAAGCCAACAGGTGTAGCAATCCCCTTTCCAACTTAATTTAAGACAATTGGTAGTCCATTTGCAGGAATAATGGCGGAGAGAGAGAATGAGAATGCTGATGTTCGTTCGAGAACAAGGTCTGATCTTCAGTTGTTGTCCAAATTTGATAGTCTCAAATGGGAATGAAGAGATAGAAGCTTATAGTGAGCTCTATTATAATATTTATTGCTCATTTATCAAGTGCTGATGCTTGCGGTTTGGAGCATTTCGACTAGTCTTCATTAAACTATTTCAGGAATAAAATTTATTGATCTTCTGATGATTCATAGGTGGGCATCTTAGTTCGTACGTACTTTAATGATGTGTTTCCATGGTTGTCTTCCTCATTGTCTTTTGCTTCAGAACTCATATGCACTCTAGACAAAATGATCATACTTATCAACCAGTTCGAGAATATTGGTGCCAAAGGATATGTTGAAGATCTTCCTCTTTTTGGTACCAGATCAATTTCTGTACTGCTGCTTTTCATCATATGTTGTTGTCTTTCAACCAGAACACTAAAAATATGAGCCAAAATAACAGATTTAGCTGGACTCTTAGACCAACCAGCATCATCATCATCCACATATCATGCATTAGTTTTACATTTACGGAGTCCAATCCCTATTTAAAGTAAAATTTGAATGATTTCATTTTCTACAAATTATTAGATTGACAAATGAAATGACGAAAATATGATATCATCCATTTCAAATGAAACGGAGATATGCTGGTTTGGCATTAACTCTGTACTCATTAGTTTTACCTTTTCATATGTTTGGAAGCTTGAGTTTTCCAAATACTCACGAATTTTTTTAGCTCTTATGTTCTGTTCCTTTTCTCTGCTCATCCTATTTTCTATATATTCCTTTATAAACCATAGCTTTGAGTAACCTTCTGGTTCCTTTGATCTCTCCCACTAATGGCAATGGAAAATGAGCAATTTTGTTTCCCCTTCAGCCCCAGCTACTACGACGGACTCCAAACCGGAGATACGTTCTCCCCCAAAGCCATGCAAGGCGGAATCTTTGCCTGTAGTGACATGGAAACACTGTTCCAAAAAGAGAGAGAGCTCATGAACATCAATTCCATTTATCAAGACATTAGCCAAACAGGACTTGAAGCTGTTGTAGAAACTGAATTGGGTTGTGAATTCAATCAGGATGAAGAAGAAAAAGTGGGTGTTTTGATCGATGGAAATTCCCCTTTGAAGGTAATTCAAGAAGAGATTATGGAAGATAGCAGCTTAACTGATCTATTATTGATGGGAGCTAAAGCAGTAGAAGACCAAAATTGGCTTCTTGCTTCAACCATAATTGCAAAGCTCAACAATCTCCTACTTGATCGACAAGATGGAGACAACTCATTTCACAAGTTGGCCATGTTCTTCACTCAAGGTCTCCATTACAGGACTATGAACACGACTGAAATAATGCACCATAAGTTTTTTTTTGGACAAATCACAAACACTACGGCTGCATTTCCAATGCTCTAGGAACTCTCCCCTTGCGTGAAATTTGCACATTTTACAGCCAACCAAGCAATCCTTGAAGCATCGGAAGGGGAAGATGAGGTTCATGTCATTGACTTTGACATCATGGGGGGAATGCAATGGCCACCATTGATGATCTTGCAATGAGAAAGGATGCTTCCTTCAAAATAACAGCAATTATAGTGGACCAGGAAAATGTAGCCATTGTTCATCGACAGGAAGAAGACTTAAAAGAGTTTGCAGATTCGATCAATTTACCATTCACATTGAATTAGATGGTGAAGGAGAAAGAAGAAGACTTTACTAGAATTTATAAAGTGGGTCGCACTCTGATTGCCAATTGTATGATGAATCGACTTCAAATGAAGACGAGAAGTTTCCCAACAGTCAACACTTTCTTGGCCGGGGTGAGCAGATTATCGCCGAAGATTGTTGTCTTGGTAGAAGAAGAGCTGTATAATTTTGCTAAAATCTCATCCATGTCATTTGTTGAGTTCTTCAGCGAGGCGCTTCAACATTATGCTGCCTTTTCAGTCTCACTAGCAAGTAGTAGCAGTTCTTGTGGTGGACACAAGCCTGAATTGAGACTAACAGAAAAAGAGTTTTTTGGGATTAGAATTTTTGAAAGTTTAAGGCAGTTCCCTTATGAGGAGGAGAGAATGTTGCGGGGAAATGGCTTTGGCTACCTGAATGGTTTTAAGCCAATACCTATAAGTTTTTGTAATATTTCTCAGGCCAAGTACCTGGTCAGTCTCTTTAATGGAGGGTACTGGAACTTGAGAATTGCAGGCTGGCACTGTGCTGGAAGTCCAGGCCTTTAACAACAGTTTCCATTTGGGTGCCAAAATCAAAACCAAGGTGACAAGTTCAAGGCCATGACACTGCCCTTGTTTATGATCTGCAGAGGTATTCAAGGTTCTTAATGGGTTGGTTACCTTAAATATTATACAGAAATGATGTATGGATGGTGCATGGCTTATCTACGTTGGAGTGGACATGATTGGTGATGCATATTGGAGGTTTTATTTTTCAGCAAGTACTTCAACCTCGTCAGTAGTCACCCAAATCCACAATCTTGGAGTAAGATGGAAAGCTGTTTTTTTGGAGAAAAAAAGTACTCATACTAGGCTTTTAAAATTTGCTTAGGATATATATTACAAGTTGATTAATACAATGTGGAACCTTGTCCAGAAAGACAGATTCACTAGGTAAATAAATTGCAACGTCTTTAGCTAAGAGATGAAAATCCATTTTGCTTAACACTCCCATTTTCATCCCTTTGAAGAATTAAAACTATCCCCTCCTTTTTCTCTCTTGCTCCACGAAAAATCCTAGCCCTCTTTCAAGCTTCTGTGCCATAGGGAGGGGGTAGAGTCCCTCCCCCCTCCCCCTCCTTTCTCCTTTTCTCTCGTCCTCTCTCCCACTTTCCATAGGTTTTTTTGCTTTTTCTTCCTTTATTTCTCTTCCCCTGCCTCTCTTTCTCCGTTTTTCTCTTTGTTTTTCTATTCCATCTCTTTTCTTTTCTCTTGTTTCAATTTTTTTAGGTACATTGGCGGCACGTATTTTGGCTCTTGGTGGTTCATAGGTGAACGTCTTCCCAAGTCTCTAGTGGCTAGGGCTTCACATGCACCTCTCCACAATTTTCCCAGGGTGTTGATTTCTTAGTCAGGGGAGGAATCGCGCCATTCAGAACTGTGTGTGAGGTTCACGCGTGTTACAAGCCAGTAACTTTCTCTTCCATGCGCTTCCTCTAGGGATGGCTTGCTGCGACCATGCGCAACTACACAGAAATCTTGGCCACCAACTCATTTGATTCCGACCACTCGCCATCCTTCAAGGGTGATCGTGTAACCCATGCGTCATTCTCAACCGCTGGTCTTAATTGTTTGGCTTTAGTTTTCCTCTAAAGTTGAAAACTGAATTCATCTCCATATGATTCGGTTTTCCCATGTCTTTTATTTCTATTTTGTATTTTCCTTTTGATTAATAAGAAAAATAAAAAAATATGTAGTCTCTAAGACTTTTAGTCTTAAAAGTGTGTCACTAATCTATCTTAGAACAAGCAAGGGGTTTTGTTTGTTTTGGTTGTTGTTAGTTATCAGCTTGTTTTAGATAGAATTTGGTTATCTCTTAGACAGTGTTCTAGAGAGATTTGCAACCAAAGTTAGAAAATATCAGTCATTTTTAGTGTACTGGGGAGTTACAGATCGTTATTTAATTAAGTTGTAATGTATTATTTAAATTTATTTGTAATGTCCGTTATTAATGAATGAGATATAGTTTTCTGTTACAAAAAAAGTTTTTGAGACGAATGGTAATTTCAAATGGTAACAATGCAAACGTCTTAAATTTAAATTTTAACTCTACACTTTATCTTATTTAATTAAATAAATATTTCATGTGTTAAATCTATGCATTGAGAAGGACTCTAGACCACAAGTAAGAAAGAGTATGTTAAAATATAAAATAAATAATAAAAATTAATCTCTTTTTATTAGCTTAAATTTATAGAATAAGTGATAATATAATTTTCAAGCTTTTTACAACAAAAAAGCCTACACATCCTTGGTAGAAGGACATCCCAAAGAATAGTACCTGGCGCAGTTTCCACTTCAGTTGATATTCTGGAAAGTACTTATAAAGCAGACAAACATGATAGGCCAGGCACGTATATTAATTTTGATTTTTGACTGCCGGCTGTAACATTAACAAATAAATACGCTCATAAATGCATCGAAATTGATTTTGATTGAAAACGAAGATGGAATGATTGAGAGAAGGAAAACGTAGTCATTGTTTTACTATAAAAATAAAACGAGTATGTGTAATAAATTATTTGCGATAATAATAACCACTACGATAAAAATATACTTAATTTAATAGGAAATAGTCTATTTAATTGAAAATAATTAACTACAAATAAATAATTTTATGTTTTAATCAATTTGCATGGACAAAACGGGTGGTCCCTGGAGAACTGAAACCCAAGCAAAGAGTTTATAATTTAGAAGAAACATATAATGTAAATATAATGGCCGTAGCTAGATTAACAATGGATAATAATTGTTCATTATTGATCGATACGAATACGATGGGGGTATTTCTTCGTTCTTTAATTTTTCTTTTTGTTTGACCGATGATCATGTGAATATGTGCTCATGAGGAGGAGTTGGGGTGCAGGCCAGTGAGCTTTTAAGGGAATAACCTGGGCAGTCATCGGTAGAATGAACTTCGTTGCCTCTTTGAATTTCAAAGTCGTGGTCTTTAGTCGGTCTTCGCCTCTTAAGGTCAAAATAAGGCTGCTAAGTTTGGTTAGAATGAATATGGAGGACTTAATTGTGTGCCTTGCCCGGCAAGAATCATGTTGTTTTGACCATCCGTTTTAAATTAAGAGAAATGCTATTCTTATATATGGGGGAATTCTGATTAAAATATCGAAAGTTCTTTTATTTTCTTATTTTAATTATTAAATAAATTTTTTTAAATGATATTGTGACTTTAAAAAAAATAAAAGATATTTTAAAATGTTATAAAAATACAAGAAAAAAATTAAAAAATGAAAACAACACTAGCAAAATCCCACGTCGAGATCCTCCATGTTTGGCAGTAGACCAAACTCTAAAATTAAAAGGTCAAGCTGCTTTGTGGAATATTGCTATCATGTATAAGCGAAAACAGAGTCTGAACATATGTTGTTTTGGGTTAATTAGTCAAGTCTATTTAGGCTGCAATGATAGTTTCTTTGTAATTTTCCAAGACATTTCTTTCGTTCTATAATTTAAGCTTAGGTTTGGAAAGTAAACCTTCTCAAACATTTTTAAATATTTATTATTATTATTTATTATTTTTTTATTATTTCTTTCTATTTTTTATTATTTTATTATTTAATTTTATTTTTTAATTTTTTTTTCATCTATTTTTTATTATTATTTATAAATTCTCAAAACTCTTAGACATTCAAACATTACCTAAACATCATAATTTGAGATCTAATTGGCGCTGTAAGGCAACCTGCATTCTTCTGACAAATCAGGGGTCGAAAAGAAAATAAAAGAAAATAATAACAAACAATGTATATTATATATATAAAAGGTCTTGGATTCAAAACAAGTACCATTCAACATTTTAAATTTTACTAAAAAAAAAAAATTAATATTTATAATAAATTATTTATAATAAAAACAATTATTTATTGAAAAAAAATACTCATTTATGTAAGAAATAGTTATTTTAACAACGAATAGCTCACCACATATAAATAATTTTTTTATAATATTTTAATCATAAAAAAATCATCAATCAAAATTAAAAGTTCCGTCCCCTTATTAAAAAATAAAATAAAATCTATTAAAAATTATGTAAGGTATTTGATCGTAAAAAGTCCTCTTAGGACAGTCTGTTCCTATTAGGGACATGTATTAATTAAACGTGTCATACACGAATCCCGAATACCCCAAGCATTTTTAATTCCCAAATCAACAGAAGTTTACTTTCAAGTCCCTCGGGCCTTGACCCATTGATCAACTATCGATATTCGTCTACATTCTGGGTCTCCAAATACCAAGTGGCTTCTTAAATTCAAAGTGTCCAACACGTTCAAGGAAAAACACAAAGAAAGTAATTGATGAACAGTAGCATGGTTTCTCACTCCTAATTGTTGCCCAACTTCCTCGTAGTAGTTAAGGTTTGCTGCAAACTAAAGAAGTTTATAAATAGGGGTGGAAGTCATATTGATGTCACATAAGCAATAAAAGAAAGAAATTAGCAGTAACCCTCTTCATAATATGGCTTCCTTAACCACAGCTTGCCTATTAATGGCACTACTGCTCACTGCTTCTCTATCTCTGCCCATGCAGATCACAGCAGCCCGTTTCCCATCTCCAAAACTTAAGATTCCTCCACCTCCGCCGCATCGCTCTGGCTCAAATAAGAGGCCACAGCCACCGGGAAAGATGTACTATTTGCCTCCTTTTCCAGGAGTTTGATAAGATCCTGGCCGATGAAAGCAGTAAGTCCAATTATGCTCATCGTAAATTTGTATTCCTTCAATCTGCAAAGCTTTTTTTAATACAATTAAGTTGGTGAGTTTCCTTTGTGCAGCAAGGATATTGCAAATATATGTGCATGTCAATTATATATATATATTAAGCATTCTTATACAAGCTACGTACAATAATGAAGGTGAAGGCGGTGCTTCTATCTGCAAGGGAAGATCAGAGAAATGAAGTACCTATTTAATATGCTTATAGGCAGCTTATAGCTGTTGTGAAATAAGTTACAAAAAACACATGATACGATTGTTGTGTAAGCAGTGAAGAAGAGAAATCTAGTTTTTGATAATTAAAGATATGTTTTATATATGACACAGTGATCGTGTTGTTAATCTTCAGTCATTTGCAATAACAGTTGGTTAAAAAGGACTTTTCCCATGCTCCAGTTATCCAGAAGAAAATTTCTAATAATTTTTAATAAATAAAAAATATTTGGTCGACCATTAATAGCATGGCTACAAGCTGTAGCTAGCTAGCTTATATAGCTAAAGTTCGGTTAAATTTTGATTACTAAATTTACTTTTATAAATTTAGCCAGTCATTTTTTAATAATATCATATAATAAATTTTTTAAATTTATTCTTATTAATTATATTAAAATATTAGTTTTATATTTTACTTTAATATAATTAAAATATTTATTTATTATTAGGATAAAATACATTAATTTTCTAACGTTTATATTATTCTAACCTATATAAATTTTATTTAACTCTTCTCTTCCTTGTCCACGCATAGAAAAATATTGAAAGAAATGATAAAAATAAAAAATAAAAAAATAAAAAAAAATTATTTCGAATATTTTATGGTCAAAATGTGATTTGGCAAGTAATTTTGGTACTGTTGGTTAAAAATATTGTCATGTAGATATAATTTATGTAATTTAATTAAATTTTGGCCAAAATTTGACTAGAACTATTTCAATATTAGTACTTGAGGATATATAAGGGGCGAGTCACCACATCATGATTAATTACTTTGCAAATTTCTTCTATCATTTTTCTTTTGAGGAATGTTATAAAAAAGCTTTATACCACACATACCTAATTAACATCCGGTATCTAATTAGTACTTAGATTATGTAAGAGTAATGTAAAAATGATATTTATAGTTATAAAGTATACAAATATAGCATATTATTTTTTAAAAAAATAAGTAAATATAAATTTAGATCTACGTAAAAAGAATTAATTTTTTGATAATAGATCAACCTATTTTATTTTAAAAGGGTTATAAGATATTTATTATTTGCAATATAACCCCTCTTTCTCTCTCTATATATAGCATTACGCCAAATAATAAAATTAGACGATAGCGCATCATATTAAAAAATGGATGGTTATGTAAGTAAATTTAATAATTTGAAATCTTATGCTGGGGTGAGAGGGTCACCACATATATACTTCAAAACTATCATCTGATTTTATTTTTATTTTTATTTTTATTTTATCTTCAATTAGGAGTCAGGATATCGTATATATAAATAGTTTTTTTTATACCCTCTAATGACAAGCTGTAATAAGAGGACAAAACGCGGGTATTCTTTTCATTCCGAAAAAAACAAAAATCATAGTCCACACTTACGTTTGAATTTTAGAAAGACACTGATGTCAATTCAGTCTAGTTAATTTTAAATTAAAATATTTTTAAAATATATTATTATTATTTATTATTTTATTATTAACTTTTATCTATTTTTTACTATTATTCATTAATTTTTTACTATTATTATTTTTTCACTACTATTCATAACATTTCTTACTACTCAAACACAACTTAAATTTAAATATTACTCAACTCAAAACCGTGTTACACTTTAAATTTATAATATTTTTCAACTAAACACTTATTTATACGCGAGATCCATAATTTTTTTCAAGTTTCTATAATTATATCTAAACTCATTTTAACATTTAAATATATTTAAACTCATCTTAGATGCTTCTCAAAAAACTCACTCTGCTATCTTAACACACTATTATTCATAAAAAAATTAAACTCAACTTCACATCCAAACAAGATCCAATTCATCTCTCAAGAATTGCACACTCAAGATCAAAAGAAATGCACCAACTCTCTTGTTGCAGGAAACCAAGACATGCAGCAACTAGGCAGATAACTCTTTGCTTTAAGGGTCACAACCAAGCCGCTATTATAACTAGACCATTGACTTTGATGATTGACACTATGAGATTAATAAAGGGCATCCTCTTAATGGTCCATATGTACTATGTATCAAATCTTAGTATAGGTGTACGATATAATAAGTGTGTATATTACTTTCTGTGTTTTTGGCATATAGCAGCTATTATGAGGCATGTATAAAGGCAAAATTGTACATAACCATTTTGGCTATCTTTCGAGTTTTACATCAATGAGATAAGATTTCTCTCATCTTCTTCATTCCATTTTTTCCTCAACTCTCAATTTCTTAACATGGCATTAGTGCTATGTTAAACATTTCAATATCGCTGTAAATTTGTTCTCAAACTGACCTTTTCATAAACACTTTCCTCATAGTATCTCAACTCAACCTTCAACAATGGCAGATGATGATGTACATGAACCCACACATTCACAATAATCTATCACCCTCAAAAAATCCAAGCAGTCCCTTCTACATTCACTATAATGACAACTCCCACACTGTGACCATTTCTTCACCATTTTCGGGTTCCAACTACCTCTCATGGAAGAGGTCATTCACTCTTGACATTTCAATCAAGAACAAGCCCGGCTTCCTTGATGGAAGCATCTCAACCTTGGCACACAATGACCCTCTTTATATCTTATGGACACGCTGCAACAACATCATCCTTTCTTGGATCCTTAACTCCATCACAAAGGAGATTGCTTCCAATGTGTTCTACATAAGTTGAATGAAAACTATATGGGATAAACTCAACACCCGCTTCTCTCAACCAAATTCTGTGCGAATCTACCAACTCTAACAGCAACTTGGAACTCTCATCCAAAGCACACAATCAATGAGTGTGTATTTCACTTACCTTAATGAGGTTTGGGAGGAGCTCAACATGAAACTCAACACCATGCTACTCATGTGGCTTATGCACATGCAAAGCCCTCACCACAGTTGGTGAAACTCAACAAGTGGACCATGTCTTCAAATTTCTCATGGGTCTCAATGACTCATATGAAAGCATTCAAAGTCAAATCATATTAATGAGTCACGTACCTTCATTTGACAAGACTTTTTCTTTGATATTGCAATAAGAAAGACAGAGACAGATAAGGGTCATGTTGCTGCCCACTGCTGAATCTTCAACTTTGGCAGTTTTTCAGAACACACACGCTTCAAGAAGAAAGATAAATAAGATATTGTATGCAACCACTGTGGAAAGACTGGTCACTCTTGAGATAAGTGTTATAGGTTGATTGGCTTCTCTCCTAATTTTAAATTCACCAAGGTCAAGCAGGGACCATCCCACAACAATACCTTCACTCATCACTTAGCCAACCAAGTGCTATCTCCAACTCAGGAAGCTATCACCATGCCGCATCTATCTCTCACTCAGACTCAAGTTTAGAAACTAATGGCGTTAGTCAATGATCAAGCACAACAACCAAGCCACATCACCACTGGTTCAGCTCCAACTCCACCACCCAACTTTTTGCCTAACATTTCTCAATTAAATATGGCAGGTACATGTTTATCTGTTGCTTCCATTTTTTCACAAACTCAACAATATCATGTCATCTTTGCTGCACACAACTCACAACACCCAACCATAGTGGATAGTTGACATAGGGGCAACAAATTAGATATTTTGTTCCACAGCCCTTCTTACTTCCATTACATAAACACCCAAGCCTATGGGTCTCAGGTCTCTATCACCCATAGTGGAACCATCCAACTCTCAAAACATATCACACACGTGTCCCCACCTTTACTTTCAACCTACTGTCAGTCAACAAGCTTACTCTTAACCCTTCTTATGTCTCATTTTTATGAAAAACTTCTATTTTTTACAGAACCTTGCTTCATGGATGACAATTGGACTAGATAAAATCCATCGTAGTCTATAAAACTTGCTCACAATTTCTCTAGGGTCCAGCAAAGATTACAAGCTTCCTCAAGTTTTCTCACTTTCCTCCAAATTTATATCCGCAATGTCTTGGATGGGTAAGACCTTGATGTATGGCTCGTTAAACTTGGGCATTTGTCTAGTTAGATAATGAATGCAATTCATTCTTCATGTCTAGATGTAATTTGTCATTTGTCTCAATACAATCATTATACTGTCTATTATATGGCTAGATAGAAGAGATTAAAATTTCAGTCAAGTGTTAGCTTTTGGTCTTATTCACATTGATATTTGTCGATCTTATTCTCAACCTTCATTAAATGGACATCACTACTTCCTAACAATAGTAGATGATTGTAGCCGCCCCACATGGGTATACCTAATGAAGTTCAAATCTAAAAATTAGTCAATATTGCAAGCTTTCATTCTCATGATCAATACTCTTTTGAATCCAAAATAAAGTAAATTAGAAGTGATAATGGGCTCGAATTTAACATGATAGAATTCTATAAACCTATGGTATTGTTCACCAAATCTCTTGTGTTTACACATCCCAACAAAATGAGGGTGGTGGAAAGAAAACAATACCACCTTTTGAATGTGGCAGGGTGTTGTTTCATGGACATTTATTTGTAGAGAGTATCAATAATAGGGAAGTTCAAACCAATCCAATAATCTACTGATGGAACTCTAAATAGTTGATATGGAGATATCCTTGCATATATTTGATTATAAATGTAAGTTTTTTTTAATGAATAAATGAATGATAACATTCTCTTAAAAAAAGTTTGTAATGAAGAGTGATAACAAAAGAAATTTAAAATGGTAAAATATTTTTAAAAAATACTATCTATAAAGAAATTATATAAAAAATATATTTATAAATTAATATAGTTGGTTAGGGGCTTTGGCCAGAAATAGAGGTTGAGAAAAAGCGTGTAGTTTTGATTGTAAAATTGGATGGTTGTGACTTCTTGTGATTTTGTAATATTGCTTGTTGAGTGATCTGTCATGTCATCAAATACCTGCTTTTCATGCATTTGCACATTTAATTCATTTTTTTAATCTTTTATTCTATGTTGAGATGCCATATTGTGTGTTTTGAAATTGGATATTATGTGTGGGTTATAACATGTAGGTGCGTGTGTATTACGATCCTAAGTTGAGATTGAACATTATTTTCGTAGAGCTCTTTGGCTACTTGAGAGCATAATAAACTAGGTGACGTCTCTTGAATTGTTATTAGACGATAATTAAGTTGTTCAAAATGATAATGCTCTTAACTCGACCTGTGGTCATTCTTTGACGAGGGCTAGAGAATGTGATTTAGTATATAAAATCACAAAATTACAAAATTATTTTATTATAAAATAGATGTAATAAATTATATAAATCAATCTATTTTAAAAGATGAAATGCTAAGTGTAGGAACGTTTGCACATGTATTGCACAGGAAAAATTAAATTGTGTGTTTTGCACCTAAATTAAACAATACATTTTTCTTCTCTTTCATATCTCCCTTCTCCTTTCACTCTTCCTTCCGCGATCTCCTCTCTTCTCTATGATGCAGTTTGAGCCCTAATCTCCAAGATTTTACTCACCTACAGGCTCTTCTATGCTAATTCGCTAAACTCTAACTCTAATCTCCTTTCATTTCTCTGTCGCGACCAATAAGGTTGTGCTTCATCATCCTTGTGCTTTGTTGTCCACCTTCCTTTTTTGCAAGAATAGTAGGAGAATAACAGGTATAATTGCAGATATATGCTAAAAAAACTCTGTTTGCATATGCTTCTTTATATGTTTTCGGTCAGAATTTTGTATTAAAATGCTGATGGGTTTTGAATGATCTCACCATTCTAGTTTCATTTGAAAATAATTATGAGTTCTTTTACTAAATTTATATTTAATTTTCCAGTGTGGCTTTCAGGTTTTCTTCTCTGTATGAGTGGACCACGTGATTCGAAAGAGGCATCGATGTGACACTCATCCTAGAATTTCAAATTTTGCATTGGATATTGTTGCTGCGTCGAAGTGAAGTGGACAAATAGACGAACAAAATTCTGCCGCTACGTCGAAATGAGAGACAAAATTCGCGTTTGAATTCAAAGATAAAAAAAAAAGATAAATTGAGGTAAATTTATTTTTTTAATATTATTATTATTTAAAAATTTAAAAAAATTGTTATAAAAATTAAAAAAAATTGTATTGAAATTTAAAAAAATTATATTTTATATAAAACTAGGTAGGAGTAACGTGCAAAGCACGTTTGCTTAGTTTAATTATACAATTATTTTTAAAAATTAATATTGTTTTTATTAAAAAATAAATTTTGATTAATAATATAATGCATTAGGGAAAAAAATATAATTTCAAAAAAAAAATGATGGTTAATCATAATTAAATAGATGATAAATAATTACGCACTTGTATATTATAAAATGGAAGTATTATAATTTATAACATAAAACTCTAATCTTAAAATTGTAAATCAATTTGATGATATATTATAAATATAAAAAATATATATAATATATATTAATTATATTTATTGGCTGTTTATTTATATTATTTTATTATTTATTTTTTCTTATTCGGATTGGGCTTTGTGTGTATATTTACTATATTTTTAACTTGTTGGGCCGGTTTTTGAGTGGTTGTGATGGCCCAGCCCGTGGCCTATAATTTTGTCCCTTATAATGCTAAAACGGCGTCGTTTTTGGTGCTATATATATAAAGCCTTAGGGCTTCTTCTCTTCACCCCCGACTTCTTCTCGCCCCTTCTTCCCTTACCCCAACTTCTCTCCCCTTATTCTCTTCTACTGATACCGAAACCCTAATCCGCATGCTTCCCCTGGAGTTCCGATTTTCGCGGCCTACCCATCCATGCTGACCTACACCACCTCTCCCACCCCCAACTAGCAAGCTTTTACATTGTCTTTTTCCCTCTCCTTTGTGAAATCGTGGCTATTTGAGCCATGGTTGCCACTCGACCCGACTCCTATTTACGTTCCAAGAGTACGGATCTCGGAAACACACACCACCATAGAAGTAATTGATGTGGCTTAACTGGAGCTAATTAAGGTCCTATTTTGAAAATTATTTTAAGTTTTTCGTCTATCATGTCTCTCTATTTCGATTTTGTTTTTTTTAGATAGTTTAGCATTTTAGTATTTGTTTCTCATCATTCTTTGTCTCTTTTATTTAGTTTATTTTCATCTAAGTCTCTCTGTTTCGATTTTGGGTTTATTTAAATCTAAGGTTCCTGATAATTTAGTTTCTTGGGGATAATTGGGTTGAGCGAGCTCCTTTATATGTTCTTGCTATAATTATGAACTTATCATAGGTCCATTGTAGTTTGCTTTATATTTTGTAGTTAATCTACATATTTACACAAATAATTTTAATTGACAAATATGAGTTTCCATCTCAATTATGAAGAATTCATTAAACTGATGGATAAAAAGTATTTTGGTAACATACAATTGAGGGTTAAACATTTTTCAATTCATTGGTCTAGTTGGTAAAGCATGCATGTATTATATGTGTTTTGATATGCAAGAGTCAATATGAATTTGGACTATGATTAGCATATTGTCTTGCGGCTGCTAGAGGGCTCAAAATTATTTGAATGAGGTCAAGTTAACCCACTTTTTTGATGTCCTCTGTTTCAAACCTACTATCTCAATGTTCAGATCAAGATTGGGTGATAATTTATGCTGTGTTAGTAATTTTTGTTATAGTTATTCTGTTATAGTTATTAGCTTTGCTTGTTTCCGCTTGGATATTTTTTTTCCTTCGTCTGTTTTGTTGTCTCTTTGTTGGTTTTAGGAACTTTTGTGTGTGTGTGTGTGAATGTTTAGAGTTCAAGTCTAAATAGAAGAACATGCATGTCGAAGTTTAACAAAAAAAATATATACATCACATCCAAAAGAAATAAATAAAAAATAACAACTTTATAAAAATAAAAAGAGAATATGAAAACATTGTTCAAGTCTGAAAGTATGCTATCAGATTTAATGGAAGAAAGACCAAAATAAAAGTATGAACAAAACAACTCAAACAAAAAATAAACAAACTTTTTTTTTTTTTTTTGTAGCATACAGATTTATCAGCACAACCATATAATAAACAATTATTTCTATAAAAGCTATGTTGAAAAATAAGCACAACCCACATAAAGCAAACATAGAAAAACAGCAATAAAAAAATTTATTGAATATTAAATTAATGCTTCAGAGAACAACATAAAAAAAAAAAACCAAAATATAACAACAACAGAATATAATAAGAACAGAATACAGAACAACATACAACATAAAAAAAACTTGGACTCAAATAATACTTCAGAAAACAAGAATAGAATATAAAATATAAAGAAAATTACATGGCCTAACCATATCTTTACCTCTTTTAATTCTATTTTGGGATTTTTGTAGTTCATACTTTAATCTTATTAGCCGTGCTTGTTGAACGAAATTATTTGAGGTTATGTTTGTGAGCATTTTGAATGGTTAGACTGATTGGAATGAAAAACAAAAATAGAATAAATACAACATAAAACAATCCATAAAAAAATAGATGTAGAAAAACAGTAGTAAAAAATACTTATTGAATATTAAAATAATGCTTCAAAGAACAACATAAAAAAACATGAACGATATATAACAGCAACATAATATAACAAGAACAAAATACCGAACAATATAGAACAACAAAAAAAAAATATAATATACACAAAATAGAATACAGAATATAACAAGAAAAGAATAGTAGAATATAAAATATAAAGAAAATTACATAGCCTAACCGGATTTTTATCTCTCTTAATGCTACCATAGGATTTTTGTAGTTCATGCTTTAGTCTTGTTTGCCGTGCTTGTTGAAGGAAATTATTTGGGGTTTTGATTTTAAGCATTTTGAATGGTTGGACTGATTAAAATGAGAATGAGATTATAAATATAGAATTTACTGCACGTCAGTTTTTAATGGAGTGTTTCGCTTGTGAATAATAAAAGGCGCAGGCTTTATTTGGATGTAACTGACTCTGAGCCTGAATTTATTGTCTTGCAGTCGTGTATGGAATAATAAAAACAATTGTATTCCCAAGTAATACAAAATATCTTTCTTTAATTGCATTCTTTCTTTAATTGCATTCCCAAGAATACAAATAAACAGATTATGAATAATTATATTTCCGAGGCGTGTAGGGGGAGAATAATAAAAACAAAAGGATTCAGATTACTCTGTTACATTTTTATCTTTTATACTCTGTTATCATTCCAAACGATTGTAATTAATGCAATTTAAAGATATAACGGCATTAGATAACTTGATATGGGAGACTTAAAATTTTAATAGAATATTATTCTTCTGTTAAATCAAGAATTTCTATTAGATAAATTTTTTATATATATAGATAGATTATAAAAAAAATATAATAATAAATTTAAAATAAATTAAGATGAGATCAACATACTCACAAATACAAATACAAACTAGACTAAAATGATGCTGCTGCGTGAAAACGATGGAGAAGAGAAATTTGTCGTTGGGTTTCGAAAGGAGTGCTGAAGTAGTGCACTGGACTTATTATTTTATTTGTAATTAAAAATTACGTGTAGACCCTTCTCAAAGAGAAAAAAAAAAACTAATTATAAATTAAAAGTCGTTCCTGTATATTCCCTGCGCAAACGTCCCTGCCCTAACACAACTCTTTAAAATAATATAGATATTAAGAATAATGTTCAGAATATATGGACAAACGTTTTACGGAATTCTCGAATAGGCCGGATTGAGCCAATTCGCTCGGGGTGGAAGAGGAGAAGCGTAAATATGCCGCAGGCCAAGAAGGGCAAAGCAAAAGCAAAGGTCGCCACAGCCAACTCCTCTCAGTCCTCGCTCCCCGTAAAACCCAACAATTTTCCTTCTTGTATTCGCTCAATACCTCCTTCCTCTGTTGCCATCTCCATTCACGCTAAGCCCGGCTCCAAATCATCCTCCATCACAGGTCCGTATCTACCCGCGTTTATGTCGGCGAGTGTCTGTGATCGTATTTGTATATTGATTTTATTCTATCCTCTTTTTATTGTATGTGTTTTGTTTGTGAATCTGAAATACAGATTTCAGTGACGAAGCTGTCGGGGTACAAATAGACGCACCGGCCAAGGACGGAGAAGCAAACGCTGCACTTCTCGATTTCATTAGCTCGGTCAGTCTGATTATTTCTGATTTCACTTTCTTTGTTGTATTTTATTTATTTACACCAATTTTCTTTTCCCGTAAATTGTGGCTTCTGATTTCATCTCTACCATAAAATTTAAGTTGTTTAATTTGAAATATGAATTGGGTTAATTTACATGTTTTTTTAATTAGAGATTGATGTGATTCTTTCGTGCTAAATTAACGTACTAGAAAAACAAGTGATCAGACCGACACCATTAGATGGGGGTAAGACTTTGTTGGATAATGGATTGACTGCAGTTGACCTGCCTTCTAGGCCTCTACTCTCCGGTTTCCGGCAGGTAGGGTGCTGCTGTAGTCACGCCCATGTAGGAAAGCCACATTCAGTTGCCTTCTTCCCTTTCTACTTAGCAAAAAAGAGAATTGACCTGACCTATAACCACAACATGATCTTGTTAGGTACTTAATTTCATTTCAGGTATTTATAGTACAAATTTTCGGTTTTATGTAGCATATTGTTGGCCACATTGTTCCTAACTAAATCCTGTGAATTGTATTGAACTGAGATATGTCCAGACCAAATGCTTATGCCCATTCCTGGCAACATCGATTTGTTACTTCAAATTGGCATTCTTCGTTGTTGGTACCTGCAAATTGTGATTTTTGAATGGGCCTGAAGTTTCTCTAGAGGGTTTACTCAATCTTATAATGGTAGGTTATAATGGCTATAGGTGATGATAAAATAGTTTGACAAAATAAGTGTTTGGACCATGGGTTCCAAGAGTAGGTTAAAATGCTAGAGTGATACAATCACTTACAAAAAAGAAGCATGACATCTGAGGATAACGGAGATGATACTTGCTATAGTGAAATATCCTAGTAAGAATTTGTGGCCCAAGTAGCGGACAAAGCCCGCCCACCCCCAACAAAGTGTCCACAAAGGTAGATTGGAATATCCATTGTGACTCAAATGGATGGTTGGTGACTGATACACTAGAACAACGTTACCACCATTCCATTGCTAGCATTTCTCTATAACTCTATCTCTCTCTACTCTCTTTAGATATTTGGACAGCGATTCACATGATGAAAACTTCACACTGGATTCGAGAAATTTCAGATATCGCGATCTTGTAACTACCAACATGCAAATATGTACGGAGGCTTAGTGTGAATGTCCAAGTGTTATTGTAATGCTAGTGTGCAAGTATCCTAGTGCTGGTGTGAGAGTATGGGAGAAACTTGATATTAAGTATGGTGGTGTTTGGAAACGTGGATAGTGCATAGGTGTAGCAGGTGTCCTTTCAAGAGCAACTTTGACCAAGTAAAGTATGCTGCGCATGTGATTGTAATACTGGGCATGTGATCTTGAGTAGTTTTGTGTGTTTACTACCATTGTAATGTGTCCTTAAGTAGGATTGTTTTTTTTCCTCTGTTTTGTTTTTGCATGTGTGAATCTACTTGATAACCAAAGTTATAAGTAGCTGAATATATTGATGTCACAAATGTGGTCAAAATGTTAATATTTTCTGCAAATTCTTTTTGTTTGTTCTTCCAGCAAATGACATTACTTCTCTGTTTTGCTTACATGGTTGGAGTTCAATGATGTTACGTACATTGAAACTTTTTGTCTTCATTCTCGCCAAACAACAGGTTTTGGGGGTGAAGAGAAGGCAAGTATCTATAGGTTCTGGTTCTAAATCAAGAGACAAGGTTGTGATTGTGGAGGAGGTCACTATACAAAATGTTTTCGATACTCTGGACAACATTTCGAAAGGTTAGTGCTGGAGAAATGAGAGAGTCGAGGGGTGATTTCTGTCCATGAACCTGCCATTGATGACCTTGGTGAGCCAGACCTAACCATGTGAATATCTGGATTGGGAGATCATTTTATTTGCCCAATATGACTTTGTTACACTTCCTACTGAAAGCTTCTTGTTTGTGTTGAAGACCAAGATCGGAAATATTTTAGGCCAACTTCTATGTAAAGCAGCATTCCTACCAAATGAATTTTGATGTTGTATTTGCAAGTAGAAACTTTAATACCACATTTTTAACATTAGTTAATTTGCCTAGAAATGAGATACTTCTGTAAAAGATAGCCAAAATTTCATGGTAAATTATGTATTACAAAATTCTTCACTGGAAATGCAGATAGAGATGGATAAGTTTGTTTGATATGAAGTAGTTCTTTGCATGAGAACCACTTAAACTCACTCACTTGTGGCGAAAAACATACGGCCTTTAGACGTTAAAGGCCCTCTTCAGATTAAAAATATATAAAATATTATTAAAATATAATTTTTTAATAAAATTATTAAGATTTTAAAGAAATTGAATTATTTATTATATTTTAGTTTAAAATTTTAAAATTTAAGATGGAATGAAATGAATTTTGTTTTTCATCCAAACTTTCCCTCATAATTGGCAGCTTGGAACATCAGGAGACTTGAAGACTCTGGATTTTTTATTTATTTTTTCATTGAAATGCTTGGATATCAGGCAAAATGGTTTATATAGTCTCCAGATACGTAGGTGTATTTTTTTAGACTTGGAGTTTACTTGATACACATACGAAAAAACATGTATTTGTATGATGTGTTTAGTGGTGTTATATTTGTTTCTTTTGCTAGGCCTTGAAGTTTCAATAATCACTAGAAGATATCTTCATTCTCAATGATTGGTACTTCACACCACATCAGCTTATACATTTATAAACAAAATAGTTTACTACCGAGATGAGAGGAAAATACATGAAACCAAATAAAAACTACATAAAATAAAGCAGAAATAAATTCCTTGAGGTACCTCTACGTGGTTCTAGCTAGCAGTTGGACATGGAGGAACAGATACATGGGTAATCCCTTCTAACACCAAGAGCACAGTTTTCATAGAAGGACGAAGAGCTGGTTCATCTTGAATACACCAAAGTCCTGCCTTTATCATGTTCTCCAAGCCCCTCTTATCTACACCTTCTTCCCACTTTCACAATCTTCTCTAACTCTCCAGCAATAAAGCATTTGTAGATCCAATCAGAAAGAACCACCTCATCGTCACTTGAAATGCCATTTAACTCTATGTTCCTTCTGCAACATAAAATCTCAAAAAGCACTATTCCATAGCTGTAAACATCAGCCTTTACTGATATTGGGGTGTGCTTTTGCCATTCTGGTGCTAAGTAACCCCTTGTTCCTCTTACCCCTGTGAAAGTCCTTGTTTGATCTGGCATTAGAAATTTTGCAAGCCCGAAATCAGAGATTTTAGTAGTCCAAAACTCATCCATCAAAATATTATGAGGCTTTATGTCACAGTGAATAATTGGGGTCTCGCACCCTTCATGTAGATAGAGGATTCCTCTGGCAACATCCTGTGCAATTCTTAATCTCTCATTCCAATCGGTACACATTGGAGCCCTAAATAGAAGATCTGCAAGGGAGCCATTACTCATATATTCGTAAACTAGAAGCCTTTTAGAGCCTTCAGCACAGTAACCCAATAAACGAACCAAGTTTCTATGGTGATTAAATTAAAATAACGGCTGACGTGATATTATATCACATCAACCGTTTGTCTCTCATTTGCTGCAGACGGTAGCATTTTTTAATTTCAAAGTAGAACAATTTTACATTATTACTTTATTTTTTTGTTGATACATTGGGATGGGGGAGGGGATCGAACTCGGGTCTTCCCTTTTGGAGAAGGGGCTGTATGCCAACAGGCCAACAGACCTTGGCTACATTATTACTTTAAATTACTCTCATCCCAAACTGGCTAATACCCAACCACCACATGGTCAAGTCCCAAAAAAACGTTTCAACGAGAGTGCTTAATTTCTTATTTAAAAAAAAAAAAGGATAGATAACACTTAAAACTTGAAATGAATCCATACATAAAATAGAGCTGAACGGATATGTTATTCCAAGTCTTCCAAATCTAGAAAATGTAGACTTTGACTTACATTCAATTAATCAGCACTCACGACCATTGTAACCGGTCCTCTCCTCTTTATAGGTGAAGAACTCTGCTTTGTCTTGGACAAAGCTGGTTGTCTCTCATTACAGTTAATTGAAGCTGAACAAGAGGAGATTATTCTCCGAGATGATCCAGATCTACTAGCAAATATCAAAGGAAAATATTGTCTCCTTGCAATAATTGTTAATGACAGCACTACTAAGGGGTGTAAGAAATTCACTCTGGACCGAATGGACTACTAAAAAAATTTGGACCTAATAATATTTGGTCCTGTACAGGTCTATGGAATCTCTCCCATTAGACCAGGCCAGACCTTAATTAAAAAGAAATATTTATATAAATAATTATTAATATATCACAATATTACATAAGTATTATATTCTTTAATGTATAACCATAAAATATAATACTAGTATATATTAATATATTAATATATTAATATATTATAAGAGTTATAGTATAAATTATAGGATATGTATAAATCTATAATATTATATATAAATAATGTAATTTTCTTCTAATTTATTATCATTGACTATATAAATATATATATATATATATATTATTTAGCTAGTTAGATAATCCACATTAATAAGTCACTTAATTTTAATTTAGTATTTTAAATAAATTTTTTTATTAATTTTTTTTAAATATGATAAAAATAAAAAATAAATTATTGGACCGAATGGACCACCTAAATTAGACCTAACTGGACTGAATTGGACCTGTAATGAATTTGGTCCAGGTCCAGTCTAGGATGTGAAAAATGATGGACCAAATAGGACTGATCCATCATCCTTTTCGAGCCAGACTATTTACACTCCTAGCGAATTGGAAAGCTTTCAAGTCGACCATGGCAAATTAGGTTTGGAGCATTGAAGGTTGGATCACATTTAAGGAATTTGCTACTAACAAATCCCTCCTAGAATTTTAGTTATACTCAGACAAGGATAGGGTGCGGCAAGGGAGTCCTTGGTCTCTTGATTGTCACTTGATATGTTTGAGCACGATCGATGGTGTCCTATCCCCCTCAGAGGTGCAATTACAGCATGAGCCTTTATGGATCCAAATACATAATCTTCCTTTTACAAGGTTGAATGACAAGATTGGTAGCTTAATAGTTTCTGGCTTGGGTAAAGTGCTTGAGATAGAGGTCGACACTAAGGGTTTTGGTTGAGGCAATTGCGTAAGAACCAGAGTTCAAGTAAATATTACTAAGCATTTTTCCTCATGTTAAGCTTTATAAACTGGGAGACAAACAACACTGGCTTGCCTTTAAGTATGAAAGTCTCCTCACTCTATTTTAAATGTGGTCATTTTAGATATGGCCTCTTGAAACATTGGAGGGGAAACTGTCCAAGGCTAGCACTAAACTCTCAGGCAAAGGACTTGTATGGGCATTGGCTATGTGCACAACCTTCCCTGTTCAAAGGTACTTCCATTAAGAAATATGGTGGGTTTTCTGAGTAGGATCACCATGGCTCCTCCTGGAGATGGAACCCTGAGGAAGACGATGATAGGAACACCAAATTTGGGGCCCCTTGAACTCCAACGAAAAAAATGGATGGTTTTCCTAGACAACTCTGTAGGTTTTCTGGATGCCAACCCTTTTTGTGATAAAAGGGTGCCACCCAAGGAAGGAAATGCTAACTTTGCAGATTACAGTCGCTCTGTTGCTAAAGATCTCGTGACTAGCTCCCAATAGGATTATTTGCAACTACTCAAGGTTATTTTCCTCCAACCCCTGCCCCTTTACTAAATATGGTAAGTTCTCTGCCACCTACTTATCTTACTACAGTGGGTGAGGATATGGTTATCTGAGTAGAGGTACTTGTAAAAGGGTTCCTATGCCAAACACTTTTGGCCCCCCCTATCGTTTCTATTGATGTAGACCTTGAGAATAAGGATCTTCTTGACTTTTTTGTTGTTATTCGTCATATTATGTTTCTAAAAACCGAGTGTTATATTTTTTCTATGTACAGTAGTGTAACAATCTTCTCTTTTCTTTTCTTTTCTTTTTTTCATTTTTTTTTCTTCCAAATAATCTTCCCGTCCTTCCGTTCTCTTTTTTTAATAGATCTGAATATTATTCTTTTTGTTTATGTGGATTAACAATAAAATGTTAAACTGGTTTTCTTTCTGTATTTAATTTAATGCCCAATCCCAAAGTTTTGATATTAAGTTCCATACCCGAAGCCAATTCCTTCGAGTTTTGTTAATTTCCATACCCAAGGCCAAGTCCTTTTAAGTTCTATATCATGCTGGATATGATTTAGTGAATGTATACAAATTTGAAGAAATTTTCTTTGAATGTGCGTTGGTTTCCTCCCCTTTGTGTCCGTTTGTTTGTTAGAATTTTTCTTTGTGAAGCTTGGTTATTGAAAAAAAAGAAAAAGAAAATACGTTTTTAATCTAAAGTCGATTTTAACTTACGATGGTGGTTTGTGATTTTTTGTGTTTGGTTCGTCATTTCTCACCCTCTCTCTTTTATTTATCTGTTTGTGATCCTTTTTTCAGTATTGCTATATATTGAGTTTTGTTAATTCTTAATTGTTTCAACATGCATGCCTCCCTAATTCCCCCTTGATTATAATTTTTTTTAAATAAAGTTTCTTTTTTATTGATTCTACTTTTTCTCTTTCAGATATCAGCATAGGAGGAACTTCATTACGTATTAAAAAAAAAAAAAAAAAAAAAAAGCATAGGAGGAACTTCTGCTAAGGAAAATACAAGCTAGAAGATAAAAGAGCCAGCAATAAAAGTAGAAGCAGAAATACATTTTATAGGAAGATATTTTTTAATTTATTTATTGCTAACAATTAACTATTGCATGTAAATAGATAACTGAATAAACAATCAGAAACATGCAATTTAAAAGATTGAACATGAGAAAACTTACATGAAGAAGTGGAGAACTGAGAAGCAAAGAAAGAAGTTTAACGCGATATGGATCGATGAAAAGTGAAGAATAATACTTTTAAACGAAAAAGATAGCGGCAAATACAATTTAGGATAAATCAAAATGAATCGAAGCGGTGCAAAAAGTGTCCAACAAGTTCAAGGAAAAACCGAGGTTTCTCACTCCTAATTGTTGCCCAACTTCCTCGTAGTAGCTAAGGTTTGCTGCAAACTAAAGAAGTTTATAAATAGGGGTGGAAGTCATATTGATGTCACATAAGCAATAAAAGAAAGAAATTAGCAGTAACCCTTTTCATAATATGGCTTCCTTAACCACTGCTTGCCTATTGGCACTACTACTCACTGCTTCTCTATCTCTGCCCATGCAGATCACAGCAGTCCGTTTCCCATCTCCAAAACATGAGATTCCTCCAGCCCCTAAGAAACTCTCAATTCCATCCCCCTCATCAGTAGCATTTCCTCAACCCCACCACAAATCTCGACCAACTCCAAAATGTGACGATCAAACTCCTCCTCCTCTTCCTCCGCCGCCGTTGCCGCATCGCGCTGGCTCAAATACGAGGCCCTTCCACCGGGAAAGATGTACTATTTGCCTCCTTTTCCAGGAGTCTGATAAGATTCTGGCCGATGAAAGCAGTAAGTCCAATTATGTTCATCATGAATATGTTTTCCTTGAATCTGCAAAACCATTTTTTTTATACAATTAAGTTGGTGAGTTTCCTTTGTGCAGCAGGGATGCAAATATATGTGCATGTCAATTTTATATATAATAAGCGTTCTTATACAAGCTATACTCACAATAATGAAGGTGAAGGCGGTGCTTCTATCTGCAAGGGAAGATCAGAGAATTTAAATAAAGTACCTATATAATATGCTTATAGGTTTATAGCTGTTGTGAAATAAGTTACAAAAACACATGATACGATTGTTGTGTAAGCAGTGAAGAAGAGAAATCTAGTTTTTGATAATTAAAAATATGTTTTTATATATATGCCACAGTGATCATGTTGTTAATCTTGATCAGTCATTTGCTATAACAGCTGGTTAAAAAGGACTTTTCCCATGCTCCAGTTATCTAGAAGAAAATTTCTAATAATTTCTAATAAATATAAAATATTTGGTCCATTAATAGAGCTTAATTAGTTAAAGTTTGGTTAAATTTCAATACAAAATAATATAAATAATTTCAAAATTTCAAATCTTAATATAAAAATCATATTTAAAAAAAATATTATAACAATATTTTATTTAACTTTTTACTTTAATCTCAACTTATCTCATCTCATCTTAATCTTATATCTGAAAACAAATTAGGCTTAATTTGTCACTTTTTAATAACATCAAAAAATAAACTCTCCAAATTTATTCTTATTACATTAAAATATTAGTTTTTATATTTTAATTTATTATAATTAAATTTTTAATTAAAATATTTATTTATTATTAAATTAAAATACATTAATTTCTAACATTTATATTATTTTAAACAATATAATTTTTATTTAACTCTTGTCTATCTTGCCTACACATAGAAAAATGGAACGAGGGATAAAAACTAAAAATAAAAAATAAAATTATTGTGAAAGTGCAGTAACTTTTTTTTTCTAATTTGATTTAGATTGAGAGATGAAATGAGTTGAGATAAATTTAATTTATTTTTTAAGAGTCAGGATATCGTACTACGTATATATAAATAATTTTTCTATACCCTCTAATATGACAAGCTGCAATACGAGGACAAAACGGTAGTCTTTATATTGGGGAAAAAAAAAAATTACCGTCCACACTTACGTTTGAAAATTAGAAGATACTAACATTAATTCAGTCTAATTTTGAATTAAAGTATTCTCAAAATAATTTATTATTATCTACTATTGTATTATTAGTTTTAACTTACTTTTTATTATTTTTTTATTATTATTTAATATTTTTTTATATATATTTTTATTACTATTTACAACTCTTCTTATTACTCAAACACAACTTAAATCTAACATTCAAAGACTTAACTTTTAAATTACTAAATATTACTCAATTCAAAATCCTGTTATACTTTAGATCTATAATATTTTTTAACTAAACACTTTTTTATATGCAAGACTTATAATTTTTTTTAAGTTTGTATAAATACATATAAGCTCATTTTAATATTCAAATACATCTAAACACATCTTAGATAAGTTTTAAAAAACTTACTCTACCATTTTAACTCAATACTATTCTTAAAGAATTAAACTCAACTTAATATCTAAACAAAACCCAACATCCAAACAGGACCTAATCAAATTCTTTTAAATAATAAAAAGGAATAGAAATGTTTTGGGGCATTGTGGTTAGGGCCCTTTTGTGCCCCCACAAGTTTTTTTAATATAAAAATAAAAATAAAAATAAAACATATATTCTTTATTTGCACACTTTTTATTATTTCATAAAAAAAGTAAATTATGAAAAAATATAAAATAAATTATAATTATGGGAGTGTAAAGGAGCCCCAACCGTGGAGCCCTATATCATTGTCCAAAAATGAATGGTGACCACCACCCTTCATACTCCAACCGCAGTCCAATTATCCCATAAAAATGGTTATGTCACTAGATCTAGCGAATTATGGGTGGTTAATTGAGTTTTTTTTTTTTTTGTTTTTAATTGTTAGGAACAATTCATTAGATCTCAACATTTTTTAGAAAGAAAAATGCTTTAATTATGGAGAGATCTAATAAAATAAAGTGGTTTGATATGGTATTTTATATGATCAATTAACTATATCAATATATGAGATTAGTTTTATGAATTTTTTAATGATTGTATATTCTTCTTTTAGACAAACAATAAAATCATGGAATGATGTAAATAATATCCATGCAACAATACTCTAAATAAATATTTTTACAATGAAATAAAATGCCTTCGACAATGTAACATGTACTTAAGTTTATAATGAAGACGAAAGCCTCTTTTCTTCTCAAAAAAAGCTCAAGATCTTGAGTTTCACTAGAGGAGGTGGCTTCCTCCTCCTTCTCCCTCCCCTTTCCTCCTTTCTATTTTATCCTCTTCCTTTTCATCCTCAAAAGACACTCGCAACACAAAAAGATTCTCATGGAGCGAATAGTTTAGAGGATATTATTGATTTTGCAAAAATCACCATGCGTGGTCCTATGCGCCTGTCATAACTAGGTGTGATGCTCATATGCCACCCCTTTCGATAGCTCTTCTCGTCACACGTGCTAGGTCATTGGAATTGCTACCACCAGATCTTTTCATATTTAACTTCTATGGCTGAAAAGTTACGAACTTGTTTCCTCATACATCATCAAAATCTACTGGAGTTGATCCAAACTGTAATCTATCTTTTTTCATTCTTTCTTTTAGTGTATGGTAAAAATAAAAAATTAGTTTGTCTCTTAGACGGTTTGTTTGTAGATATTGAGTTCTCCTTTTTATGAAGGGTGGGTTGCGTCTCTGTTTAGATAGAGTATTGTCTCTTGGACATTTATTTGTAGAGAGTATCAGCAACAGTGAAGTCCAAACCAGTCCAATAATATATTGGTAGAGCTTCAAATAGTTGATATGAAAATATCCTTATATATATTCGATTATAGATATAAGTTTCTCTTAACGAATAAATGCATGATAACATTTTTCTTAAAAAAAAAAAAAGTTTGTAGTGAAGAGTGATAACAAAAGAAATTTAAAACGTTTGGATGGTTGTGACTTCTTGTGGTTTGTAAAATTTCTTATTGAGTGATCTGTTATGTCATCTAATACCTGGTTGTCATGCATTTGTATATTCAATCATTGCTTTAGAGCATTAGTATTGATCTCATCAAAATAAATAATCAAATTCTGATGAAAAGTATAAATTTGTACAAATATAAAAAAAAAAAATCGTCATATTTGATCAAATATGACGAAAAGAAAGTGTGGGAAATAGCACAAATGTATTTTTTGCTTAATTTTTGAATGATAAATCATTAAAAAAATTGATATATATGCAAATTTGTATTTTTTATCAAAATTTGATAATTTATTTTAATGAGACCAATGTTAATGCTCTTAATCTTTTATTTTATGCTGAGATGCCATGTTGTGTGTTTTGAAATTGAGTGTTATGTGCGGATTATAACATGTGGGTGTGTGTATATTATGATTCTATGTTGAGATGATACATTATTTTTGTGGAACTCTTGATTACTCGAGAGCGTAATAAATTAGGTAACGTTTTTTAAGTTATCGTTAGACGACAATTGAGTCGATCACGATGGTAATGTTCTTGACCCGATTTGTGATCACGAGGACTAGAGAATGTGATAAAGTATACAAAATTATAAAATTACTTTATTATAAAATAGGTGTAATAAATTATATAAATCACATATATTTTAAAAGAATCTAGATATCCAGAATACTGTTCAGAATAATGGACAACCGATTTAACTTTTTTGTAGAATAAAAAGTTGACAAAATTCTCGTACAGGCCGGATTGAGCTAATTCGCTCGGACAGGAAGAGAAGAAGTGTAAATATGCCGCAGGCCAAGAAGGGCAAAGCAAAAGCAAAGGCCACCGCAGCCGACTCCTTTCAGTCCTCGCTCCCCGTAAAACCCAACAATTTTCCTTCTTGTATTCGCTCAATACCTCCTTCCTTTATTGCCATCTCCATCCACGCTAAACTCGGCTCCAAATCATCCTCCATCACAGGTTCGTATTTACCCACGTTTATGTCAGCGAATGTCTATGATCGTATTCGTATATTGATTTTATTATATCCTCTTTTTATTATGTGTTTTGTTTGTGTAACAGAATGAAATGGAAGCAGTAGAGGAAAGGAATGAAGCAAAGAAATTAGAGAATGAGTGAAATGACAATTTGCCCTTTTTCGTTCTGTATATTCATCTTTACAATATCATATATATATACAATTACAAAGAAAGAATATTCTAACAACCTATAGAAGGAAAAATACAAATATATCCTTATGTACAACTCAGCAAATAACAAACTATAACAAACTAAATTGTAGCATTAGTAAGTGCCTTCTCTTTATTTAAAACAGAGGACTGCATGATATTCTCCAATACCCCCTCGCAAGATGGAGAGTGCAAATTAAGAACTCCCATCTCGGATAGGTGATGATGAATAACAAGGGAGGATAGGGCCTTAGTGAAGATATCGGCCAATTGATGAGCACTTGAGACATGGCAAGTTTGGATGCTGCCTTCTTGGATCTTGTCGCATATCAAGTGGCAATTGAGCTCTATATGCTTCATCCTCTCGTGAAACACAGGGTTGGCAGCAATGTGGATGGCAGCTTTGTTGTCACAATATAAGAAAGCGGCCTAAGGATGAGGAACATGAAGAGCAGAGGGGATGTAACTCAGCCAGGTGAGTTCCGAACATATTGTTGCCATTGATAGTTATTCAGCTTCAACTGAGGATCGAGAGACAATAGATTGCTTCTTTGATTTCCAGGAAATCAAAGAAGAGCTAAGGAATATGCAGTAACCTGTGACCAATTGCCTAGTGTCAGGGCAAGAGGCCCAATTGAAGTCGCAATATGCATAGAGTTGAAGAGAAGATGATCTTGAGAGAAGTAGACCTTATCTAGGAGCAGCCTTAAGACATTTCAAATTTTTCTGAGCTGCTTGCAAACCTTAAAAACTCAATAACACCATCAACATATTCTTTCATTTTTCGACGCATTGTCATCCAACTCTTATCCATATTGCTGTTGAGTTCAATGATAGTGTAGTTAGGAAGCTAAGAAATAAAGTTATATAAGGATTTAGATGGACCTATTAATAAAAGACCTATAGTATATACCATTTGTATAAAAGGAAATCAATGCTAATGCAGCTATGATATATTTCAGAAAAGTATGCGCATAAAAAATCAATAAGGAATTGGTAGATATAACGTTGAAGTCTATGTAATTCCATGTTCAGGGAAAGTGTCTGGGTACTGCAATCTAATAAAGAAGAACTAAACAATCAATGAATCAAAATAAAAATAATTAATCTAATAAACTAATCAGAATAAAAGATGCAAATTAGTCTAACAACGAATAAATTATTAATAGAGAATTAACTAAAGTTTTGAAATTCGCAAACTGACATCTCAATCTTAATTGTGCTTTTGGCTAGACATGTTTAAAAAGTATACTCTAATTTTGAATGTAAATGAACATAAACTTTTGTTAAAACATGAAGATAAACATTAAAATCTGAACATAAATAATTTAAAAGAAACTAAAGAAAAATAAAAATTATACTACTCCCAACCAATAAGTTAAATCAAACTTAGATATGATAGTATATATAATATAATATAATATAATCGTATATATTATATATATAATATATATTATACGTTCTCTGTGAAATTAAATAAATATATAATTCTTTCATTGTTTTGTTAAGTATGAATACAACGTTTTTAAACACAAGAAAGACAAGTGTGTGATAAATACAATGTCTCAAGTTTAAACTATAAGTGCATGCATAGTGTGGGATAATTGCTTGGGTTTGTAACTACTGACTTTTTTCTTTAAGATTCAACTAATTTGATAACAAATAGTACTCAACAAAAACTGCAAAACTACTATCAGTTCAATGAAACAACAACAGTTCGAGTGTTATAAGAAAAAAAAAATGAAGACAACCAAAACCCAAAATCATGAGAGTAATGCCAAAAGTCTATTAACTACTGCAGTGTGCACCCTACAAACATCATGGACTTGACTATAAAGTCTATTATCTATACAGGGGCGAAACTATAATATCATAAGTTTATATGTTGGTTTGTAACTTACAATTCAACATATAGACCAGACAATTATGTGATTCAAAAAAACAGAAAAGAAAGATGTGTGTAGTCCATTCTCGAGGTCTACTTTACAAGTAGGGTGAGCAAAATATTTCAGTATTGGAGGGTGTAAGAAGACACATGAAATCCGCCCCTGCTATTTCTTAAAAAATTCGTATTTCAGTATTGAATTCTTAGAAAATCCACCCGGCCTGCTATTAATCAAACCATCAAAAATGAAAGAAGACACATGAAAGTTGAAACCCAAAAAATATTGTAGGAAAACAAAGAAAGTGTAGATGAGCCCGACAATATTGGTGATTTGTTATGGAGGTGCTCTGTTTTATAGGGGCAAAACAGAGGATGCTAAATTATAGATGAGTCTGATAGTGTGAATTATATGAGATGCAAGCAATCTAACTTGCTGCCCGATAAGATCAAGATGACATGATTATATTAGTAAATGAAGCTATCTGTACAAGCAATGATTATATATTATTAGACATAATTTCCCAAGCATCGGGGTCTTCAATAATGCCGAATGAGGGATTATCATGTAGCAAGTTAGTCGGGAAAAATAAGACCTCGAGGGTAGTCGACAGACTCGAGACAAACCATTTAGTTGAGAGCAGCTCCCTCGTTCTCCCTTGTTTTGACTCACATGTTGACACACAACAAGAGACATAAATTGAAGGGGAAGGTTAAGCCCCAAAACCCACCAAGGGAGAACAAGGGATTAATCAATGATCTTGAATAAACTAAAAAAAAAAATCATAAAGGCTGAAGAAAAGTAGCATCATTACCTTCACAACCCAAGTAGTCCTCTCGACAAACTGATGGTGAATGCAGTAGGGGCTTGCAAACGTGGTGGTATATAGTCACCGTGTAGAGCAGGTCGTGAGTTTTGAGGGAGGAAGGGAGGTGGGAACAATGTGAGGCAACGTGAGGCAATGTGAGGCGCGATTGGTGCGGCAACCCTAGGTTCATGCAGGGGATATTGGTGCGGCACTAGCTAAGTTCATGCAGGGGATTGGGGAAGATAACGGCATAAAGCGTGGGTTATGTGGGTAAATTGATTCTAAAAATTTTAATGTGTTCTAGAATTTTAATCTTATTGGAAGAGTTATATTGAATGAGTTTAGTTGATTTTTGAGGATAATAATATATATACAATTTTTTTTACAACTATTTAATCAGTTAATTCGAATTAATTAATATAATTGAATCATTTCATTAATAAAAATATAATTAATTAATTAATAGAATTGGATCATTTCTTTAAATCTAAAATAAAAATTTGAATGACAATGAAGTTTGCCTTAATAAAACTATATAAAATTAAACGGAAGTTTAAAGTTGAGAAGTGATAAATTGACGGTATTTTTATAAATATTGGCACTGCTATATATTGTTACCAATGCAACAATATAGATGCCGGGAAATGGGTGAAACTTTTACCTACGCATAATTAATAAATTTGTGGCATTTTTATAAACGCCAACAAAACTATATTCTATTACTGACGTTATAGTATAATCGTCGGGAATAGAATTTATTTGCTGGCGTAAATATTAAGCACCAACAATAATTTATTTTTACTGACACATAAATAAGCGTCACTAATATAAACGCTGTTAAAGTCTCTTTACTTTATCGGCATTTATGCAAATGTCGGCAAATATATATTTGATTACTGACATTTAAATGAAACGTCGACAAAAAACTATGATTCCGGCATATATATCACCGCCGGTAAATATATGCCGTTAAATCATTTATAATTTACTGGCGTTTATTTAAACGCCGACAAATATATATTTATGTACCAGCGTATATGTCTCTGTGTCGATAATTATCGGCGCATAAACAATATGTCAGCAAATTACTGTTGTTACCGGCATTTATATAAACGCCAGTAAGATAAATGCCGGTAAATAGGATTTTTTTTTTGTAGTATAGCAGGTGTCCTTTCAAGAGCAACTTTGACCAAGTAAAATATGCTGCGCATGTGATTGTGATACTGGGCATGTGATCTTGAGTAGTTTTGTGTGTTTACTACCATTGTAATGTGTCCTTAAGTAGGATTGTTTTTTTTCCTCTGTTTTGTTTTTGCATGTGTGAATCTACTTGATAACCAAAGTTATAAGTGGCTGAATATATTAATGTCACAAATGTGGTCAAAACGTTAATATTTTCTGCAAATTCTTTTTGTTTGTTCTTCCAGCAAATGACATTACTTCTCTGTTTTGCCATGATGTTACGTACATTGAAACTTTTTGTCTTCATTCTCGCCAAACAACAGGTTTTGGGGGTGAAGAGAAGGCAAGTATCTATAGGTTCTGGTTCTAAATCAAGAGACAAGGTTGTGATTGTGAAGGAGGTTACTATACAAAATGTTTTCGATACTCTGGACAACATTTTGAAAGGTTAGTGCTGGAGAAATGAGAGAGTTGAGGGGTGATTTCTGTCCATGAACCTGCCACTGATGACCTTGGCGAGCCAGACCTAACCATGTGAAGCTGGATTGGGAGATCATTTTATCTGCCGTTCAGTTACATTCCAGCCAGTATCATTTTTCCTATTTCACCTGGAAAAACACCAATTTACTAGGCCAAAGTTATTGTTACAACAACAGCTACATGAGATTTTTGTTTGTAAAATGAGCAGCTGCGACAGTGACGCCATGTCAAGTTGTTGCTTTTATGCATTTTCAACTCTTCATTTCAAGTTATTGTGGGATTACCAATGTCTTTGTTACACTCTTCTACTGAAAACTTCTTGTTTGTGTCAAAGACCATGATTGGAAATATTTTAGGCCAACTTCTATGTAAAGCAGCATTCGCACCAAGTGAGTTTTGATGTTGTTGTATTTACAAGTAGAAACTTTAATGCCTCATTTTTAACATTAGTTAATTTGCCTAGAAATGAGATACTTCATGTATAAGATAGCCAAAATTTCATGATAAATTATGTATTACAGAATTTTTCACTGGAAATGCAGATAGAGATGGATAAGTTTGTTTGATATGAAGTAGTTTTTTGCATGACAACCAGTAAATCATGGCTTCCAGTATATTTAGAGCAATGGTTTAACAGAAAGCAGAGAATAAACGACATTCATTGCAGCAAAATGATTGTATCCCTCTCTTTTTTTCTGATCAACAAGACTTTGTCTGGAACAATAAGACCGTTGCGCCTTTATTTTTTGGATAGAGACGCCTGCAAGTGGAACCCCATTTTAGAGGGCAGTGAGAAAAGAAGTCTGAAGTTGGTGGGATTTAAATGTCAACAGTCCCTTCAAACAGCGACGTCTCACCGACCAAAGCCCGCATTTATCGTTAACGAAGAAAAATGAAATGAAATGAATTGAAAGAATTTTTTTTTTTTGGCCAAACTTTCCCAAATATCTATTGGCACCACAGGACTCCAGAGTCTCCAGTGAAATGCTTGGAACGTCAGGCCTTGAAGTCTCTGGACTTGAAATGCTTGGAATATCAGGAAAAAACATACGAAAAAACATGTATTTTTGCGATGGACTTCACTTTGTTTTAAAAGAGATCATCCGAGATTTGCAGAATTTTAAATTATATTTAATATTATTCAAAATATTAGTCATATTCATTTAGTCATTTTATTAAGGATAATGATTATAGGATTATTACCATCTTACTATTTATTTATTATTTTTTGAATTTTATTTAATGATTAAGAAAATAACTATTAGTAAAATTGTACATTTAAAACAAAAAATTCTTAATAATTAATGATGTTAAAAAAATACTTAAAAAAATGTTAAAAAAACAAAATTTTAAGTAGTAAAAGAATAATAATTTTTTAAATATTAATAAATACTCAATAAATGTATAGTGGTATTATATTTCTTTCTCTTGCTAGGCCTTGAAGTTTCAATAATCACTAGAAGATATCTACATTCTCAATAATTGGTACTTCACAGCACATCAGCTACATTTATAAACAAAATAGTTTACTACTGAGATGAGAGGATAATTTCAATGCCGTTGATCATGATGGCAAAAGCTAGGAAATTACATGAAATTAAGCAGAAATAAAGTCCATGAGGTACTCTACGTAGTGGTACTAGCTAGCAGTTGGGACATGGAGGAACAGATACATCGGTAATCCCTTCTAACATCAAGAGCACACTTTTCATAGAAGGACGAAGGGCTGGTTCATCTTGAATACACCAAAGTCCTGCCTTTATCATGTTCTCCAAGCCCGTCTTATCTACACCTTCTTCCCACTTCACAATCTTCTCTAACTCTCCAGCAATAAAGCATTTGTAGATCCAATCAGAAAGAACCACCTCATCGTCACTTGAAATGCCATTTAACTCTATGTTCCTTCTGCAACATAAAATCTCAAAAAGCACTATTCCATAGCTGTAAACATCAGCCTTCACTGATATTGGGGTGTTCTTTTGCCATTCTGGTGCTAAGTAACCCCTTGTTCCTCTTACCCCTGTGAAAGTCCTTGTTTGATCGGGCATTAGAAATTTTGCAAGCCCGAAATCAGAGATTTTAGCAGTCCAGAACTCATCCATCAAAATATTATGAGGCTTTATGTCACAGTGAATAATTGGGGTCTCGCACCCTTCATGTAGATAGAGGATTCCTCTGGCAACATCCTGTGCAATTCTTAATCTCTCATTCCAATCTGGACGCATTGGAGCCCTGAAAAGAAGATCTGCAAGGGAGCCATTACTCATGTATTCGTAAACTAGAAGCCTTTTAGAGCCTTCAGCACAGTAACCCAATAAACGAACCAAGTTTCTATGGTGGGTTCTCCCAATTGCTCGCATCTCTGCTCGGAATTCCCTCTCACCATCTTCAATTACCTTCTCCAGTCTCTTCACTGCAATAAGTCTTTTAGTTTTGTATAGCGCCCCTTTGTAAACTGCTCCGAATGAGCCCTTGCCTATCTCTTCTTTGAAACCATTTGTTGCTCTTTTGAGCTCATTATATGAAAACAATCTTAAAGTTATTTCTTCAGCCGGACCCACATTTCCATTCTCTAAAAGCCTCTTGTACCTTAAGACTCGACTTTTGAAAATGAAGAGGCCAGAGATTGCAAGGGAAACAACTAAAAATACAGTAAAACCAAAGGTCATAAGAAGGATTTCCACTATTGTTGTTTTGCGCACGACAACGAGTGGCTTCTTTGGGGTATCAACAGTTTGATTGTCGCTCTTAATTCCTCTGCTGCCTACCTTCAATAAAGCCGTCAACCCTTGTCGTTCATCTGATGATCTCCTTACATATATCATTGGATGGGAGTGTTTCCTACAAAGGAACTCCTCGCTGTCGAACAGTGCGGCCCCACAATTGCATTCTTCCAAACAAGACCTTTTGCATTCTTCCTCTGACATTGATGCTACAGCATAAGGCTGATTTTCCCACAGCATGTTCTTCATGGTATCGATGCTATAAAAGGTTGCATCAATTTCTTTCCCACCTCTACACCCTTCTTCCGTGAAGTTTCTCTGACAGTCATGAGATACGTTGCTTACGAAATTGGTCCCAGGAAGGCAATTACAATATGGATTGTCGTCATTGTATGTGCAATAGCTGTTAAAACCACAGAAAGATTTCACTTCACATAGATCAGTCAACGCTTCCCATACAGAATTTGATACATTGAAGTTGCCACTATCAAAATAGGGGTGAGAATAAAGTCGGAAAATTCCATCAGAATCAAGAGTTGCACGATAAGTGGTATTGCCACTGTTGTCGCTGCCCCCATATGACTGATACTGGTTCCTATTACGCCAAATTGTCTTTACTAATCTTGTGCCATTGACGACAGCCAGGAGGCCTGTATTATTGAGATAAAGTCTAAGTGGACATGACTTGGAATTACGACAATCGGCAGTATCAGTATCTGTGTGCCAGTAAGCATCTCCAGGGCTGTTTCCTGTGTTTGCTGGGTATAAAACAAGGTTTCCATCCAATTGCATCTCGAGATGAAACCGTCTAGATGAATGGTCAGAACCTGTTAAACTGGAGACGAGTCGACCGCCAGAGAATAAAGTCTGACCTCCTAAAATGGTGTCGGTAGGATGTTCGAAACTCTGCCAGATGATGTTGGAATCCTTGTCGTAGAGCACGAAGTTGCCGGAATCAAGCATGGAGGCATAAGCTGCGGGTGTTGCAACATCAGCAATGAGATTCTGATGATCATGTCCTTGCTGATCAGTTCTCAAAAGAAGCTTTCCCTCTTTGGTAAAATGGAGATTTACATTCGAGGTGAGCGGCGGATCATCACGAAATGCCGTCCATACAACAATTCTTTTGTCTCCTTCAACGTGCAACCAAATTCCAACCGCAAAGCCGCCATTCGAGTTTTTCTGATAAAAACCAAAGGCAAAGCGGCCAGATGGAGAAAGCCAGCAAGTGGGATCTATTGTGGGGTGGAGTGAAAAGCCTGTTGTAATTTTGCTAGATTGCTTTGGCGCTTGAGCTCTTCCATGAGTTGCAGCCAAGGAAATAAGCAAGAGGAAGAAAACAAAGGACATGGAAGCCATGAGGGAGGCGGAAAAAAACAATGAATAGGTATGGATCGAGGCCTAGAAAAATCTTTGTTCAATGTCTTGGACAGATAATATTCATAGAAATGATGGGCAAGGCCGCCTTTAAAGACTAGAGGACGCAACGTGAAGTGTACGATTGGACATGCATTCATATTTTGTTACATTTCTTCAAAATCTTACAATCCAATTCCGATAGTACTTAAATCTTGATTCGTTGACCCAGGAGCGTAAGTCGCGCAGTGATTTACGTTCGGTGCTGAGAATTTGCGTCTCACTACGGAAATCTTATTGGGGGTTTTTTAGATTAGGCATGTTAGATTGGATTTATTGATTTATTATTTCAATGTATTGTTTTTTCTTTTTATATTAATGATTTGATACACGGGATGGTTTATTGAATACATATACCAAATGTCCTGCGTCATTAATGAGTGTGTTCAATAAATTAAAACTGAGGAGTCATTTATGAATACGTGACCCGTCTTTTCGATAGAAAAAAATAATGATTAAAAAAGTAATTATTAATAAAATTATATTTTTTTTTATTTGATAATTAGAGATATTCAAAAAATATTTTAAAAAATAAATATATTAAAAATAATAAAGGGATGCTAAAAGAGTAATAAGAATATCATTACACTACAAAAAAATCCTCAGTACCCAACTTATATTTATAACAACTTGAACCTGAATTTTCTAAAAACAAAAGAGATCTAGTAATTAAAGGGATACATCGATCAATTTGTTTAACAAATATTTTAGACATCATAAAAAATGCACTAACATCGACAATCTTTTAAAAGTTATTATAATACTTATTACACAATATATATATATATAAGTCACGTGCAAAGCACGTTTACTTAAGAATATAAATATATATTTTTTTCAATAAGTAAAATGTGAAAATATTGTAAAAATATAATCTTTTTTTATCAATAAGCAAAATGTGATTAGAAATACGCGTAGGAATGTAAATATAATTTTGATTAAGAGTAACATATAATATGCAAATGTTTTGTAAGATCTTGAAAATGTTAGATGAAAATAAAAAGGCAAATGAACATGCTTGTATCTTCTAAGCTCAACATTGGAGCGGGGTTTAGTCATTTCCTCTACTATTGTTTCATAGTTTTTAGAAACTACGTGGAGGGACACCATGTCTGACCAAAATAAAAAAAATTTGCATATCATTCATATCTTAGAACTTTTACCATACAAACTCAAATGCAGCTTTCATTGACTCCCACCAAGTCCTTCTAATCTCTTTTGCATGTTCTACTTTTGACAGGCTGGGATGTTCCATCGGCAAGGAATATCCAGCAAGTAGGTGGCCCACCCAAACACCATATTTCCTGCATTTGAAAACAACGGAGGACTCATTTTCTGAGAAGATAACCTATTTCAATATATTAACATGTTCATCTACGCTTCGTTTAGACATGACAATGGCATAAAAAACAGTAGAAAAAAACAACGGGGGGGGTTTTTTAGACCGGTCCTGTGCCAGCGTCTAAAACAGTCTAACGTTAATTAGACTGTTTTATGATGAAAAATATATTAAAATAAAATAAAAAATATTATCAAATAAAGAAATAAAGATTAAAAATATATTAAAAAAATAAAATGAACAAAATATAATAAAAAAATACAATAAAAAATATAATAAAAAAATAAAAACATAATAAAAAACATAATAAAAAAATAAAATGAAAATGAATTTAAAGAGATTCGGCCATGGAACGAACGGAGCCGCTGCCGGTGGCGGTGGGCAACACCACCCACGCCATCAGGACAGTGTCGCCCATCACCACCGGAGGCGGCGGGACTGCTTTTGTTAGGGAGGCAGCCCGTCTGCCCTCCATGATTCCTCTTTTTAGATTAGGCATGCTAGATTGGATTTATTGATTTATTATTTCATTGTATTGTTTTTTTCTTTTTATATTAATGATTTGATACATGGGATGGTTTATTGAATATATATACCAAATGTCCTGCGCATTAACGAGTGTTCAATAAATTAAAACTGAGTCATTTATGAATACGTGACCCGTCTTTTCTATAGAAAAAAATAATGATTAAAAAAGTAATTATTAATAAAATTATATCTTTTTAATTTTTTTTTTGATAATTAGAGATATTCAAAAAATATTTAAATAAATAAATATATTAAAAATAATAAAGGGATGCTAAAAGAGTAATAAGAATATCATTACACTAAAAAAAAATCCTCAGTACCCAACTTATATTTATAACAACTTGAACCTGAATTTTCTAAAAACAAAAGAGATCTAGTAATTAAAGGGATACATCGATCAATTTGTTTAACAAATATTTTAGACATCATAAAAAATGCACTAACATCGACAATCTTTTAAAAGTTATTATAATACTTATTACACAATATATATATATAAGTAACGTGCAAAGCACGTTTACTTAAGAATATAAATATATATTTTTTTCAATAAGTAAAATGTGAAAATATTGTAAAAATATAATTTTTTTTTATCAATAAGCAAAATGTGATTAGAAATACGCGTAGGAATGTAAATATAATTTTGATTAAGAGTAACATATAATATGCAAATGTTTTGTAAGATCTTGAAAATGTTAGATGAAAATAAAAAGGCAAATGAACATGCTTGTATCTTCTAAGCTCAACATTGGAGCGGGGTTTAGTCATTTCCTCTACTATTGTTTCATAGTTTTTAGAAACTACGTGGAGGGACACCATGTCTGACCAAAATAAAAAAAAATTGCAGATCATTCATATCTTAGAACTTTTACCATACAAACTCAAATGCAGCTTTCATTGACTCCCACCAAGTCCTTCTAATCTCTTTTGCATGTTCTACTTTTGACAGGCTGGGATGTTCCATCGGCAAGGAATATCCAGCAAGTAGGTGGCCCACCCAAACACCATATTTCCTGCATTTGAAAACAACGGAGGACTCATTTTCTGAGAAGATAACCTATTTCAATATATTAACATGTTCATCTACGCTTCGTTTAGACATGACAATGGCATAAAAAACAGTAGAAAAAAACAACGGGGGGGTTTTTTAGACCGGTCCTGTGCCAGCGTCTAAAACAGTCTAACGTTAATTAGACTGTTTTATGATGAAAAATATATTAAAATAAAATAAAAAATATTATCAAATAAAGAAATAAAGATTAAAAATATATTAAAAAAATAAAATGAACAAAATATAATAAAAAAATACAATAAAAAATATAATAAAAAAATAAAAACATAATAAAAAACATAATAAAAAAATAAAATGAAAATGAATTTAAAGAGATTCGGCCATGGAACGAACGGAGCCGCTGCCGGTGGCGGTGGGCAACACCACCCACGCCATCAGGACAGTGTCGCCCATCACCACCGGAGGCGGCGGGACTGCTTTTGTTAGGGAGGCAGCCCGTCTGCCCTCCATGATTCCTCTTTTTAGATTAGGCATGCTAGATTGGATTTATTGATTTATTATTTCATTGTATTGTTTTTTTCTTTTTATATTAATGATTTGATACATGGGATGGTTTATTGAATATATATACCAAATGTCCTGCGTCATTAACGAGTGTTCAATAAATTAAAACTGAGTCATTTATGAATACGTGACCCGTCTTTTCTATAGAAAAAAATAATGATTAAAAAAGTAATTATTAATAAAATTATATCTTTTTAATTTTTTTTTTGATAATTAGAGATATTCAAAAAATATTTAAATAAATAAATATATTAAAAATAATAAAGGGATGCTAAAAGAGTAATAAGAATATCATTACACTAAAAAAAAATCCTCAGTACCCAACTTATATTTATAACAACTTGAACCTGAATTTTCTAAAAACAAAAGAGATCTAGTAATTAAAGAGATACATCGATCAATTTGTTTAACAAATATTTTAGACATCATAAAAAATGCACTAACATCGACAATCTTTTAAAAGTTATTATAATACTTATTACACAATATATATATATATATAAGTAACGTGCAAAGCACGTTTACTTAAGAATATAAATATATATTTTTTTCAATAAGTAAAATGTGAAAATATTGTAAAAATATAATTTTTTTTTATCAATAAGCAAAATGTGATTAGAAATACGCGTAGGAATGTAAATATAATTTTGATTAAGAGTAACATATAATATGCAAATGTTTTGTAAGATCTTGAAAATGTTAGATGAAAATAAAAAGGCAAATGAACATGCTTGTATCTTCTAAGCTCAACATTGGAGCGGGGTTTAGTCATTTCCTCTACTATTGTTTCATAGTTTTTAGAAACTACGTGGAGGGACACCATGTCTGACCAAAATAAAAAAAATTTGCAGATCATTCATATCTTAGAACTTTTACCATACAAACTCAAATGCAGCTTTCATTGACTCCCACCAAGTCCTTCTAATCTCTTTTGCATGTTCTACTTTTGACAGGCTGGGATGTTCCATCGGCAAGGAATATCCAGCAAGTAGGTGGCCCACCCAAACACCATATTTCCTGCATTTGAAAACAACGGAGGACTCATTTTCTGAGAAGATAACCTATTTCAATATATTAACATGTTCATCTACGCTTCGTTTAGACATGACAATGGCATAAAAAACAGTAGAAAAAAACAACGGGGGGGTTTTTTAGACCGGTCCTGTGCCAGCGTCTAAAACAGTCTAACGTTAATTAGACTGTTTTATGATGAAAAATATATTAAAATAAAATAAAAAATATTATCAAATAAAGAAATAAAGATTAAAAATATATTAAAAAAATAAAATGAACAAAATATAATAAAAAATACAATAAAAAATATAATAAAAAAATAAAAACATAATAAAAAACATAATAAAAAAATAAAATGAAAATGAATTTAAAGAGATTCGGCCATGGAACGAACGGAGCCGCTGCCGGTGGCGGTGGGCAACACCACCCACGCCATCAGGACAGTGTCGCCCATCACCACCGGAGGCGGCGGGACTGCTTTTGTTAGGGAGGCAGCCCGTCTGCCCTCCAGGATTCCTCTTTTTAGATTAGGCATGCTAGATTGGATTTATTGATTTATTATTTCATTGTATTGTTTTTTTCTTTTTATATTAATGATTTGATACATGGGATGGTTTATTGAATATATATACCAAATGTCCTGCGTCATTAACGAGTGTTCAATAAATTAAAACTGAGGAGTCATTTATGAATACGTGACCCGTCTTTTCTATAGAAAAAAATAATGATTAAAAAAGTAATTATTAATAAAATTATATCTTTTTAATTTTTTTTTTGATAATTAGAGATATTCAAAAAATATTTAAATAAATAAATATATTAAAAATAATAAAGGGATGCTAAAAGAGTAATAAGAATATCATTACACTAAAAAAAAATCCTCAGTACCCAACTTATATTTATAACAACTTGAACCTGAATTTTCTAAAAACAAAAGAGATCTAGTAATTAAAGAGATACATCGATCAATTTGTTTAACAATTATTTTAGACATCATAAAAAATGCACTAACATCGACAATCTTTTAAAAGTTATTATAATACTTATTACACAATATATATATATATATAAGTGACATGCAAAGCACGTTTACTTAAGAATATAAATATATATTTTTTTCAATAAGTAAAATGTGAAAATATTGTAAAAATATAATTTTTTTTTTATCAATAAGCTAAATGTGATTAGAAATACGCGTAGGAATGTAAATATAATTTTGATTAAGAGTAACATATAATATGCAAATGTTTTGTAAGATCTTGAAAATATTAGATGAAAATAAAAAGGCAAATGAACATGCTTGTATCTTCTAAGCTCAACATTGGAGCGGGGTTTAGTCATTTCCTCTACTATTGTTTCATAGTTTTTAGAAACTACGTGGAGGGACACCATGTCTGACCAAAATAAAAAAAATTTGCAGATCATTCATATCTTAGAACTTTTACCATACAAACTCAAATGCAGCTTTCATTGACTCCCACCAAGTCCTTCTAATCTCTTTTGAATGTTCTACTTTTGACAGGCTGGGATGTTCCATCGGCAAGGAATATCCAGCAAGTAGGTGGCCCACCCAAACACCATATTTCCTGCATTTGAAAACAACGGAGGACTCATTTTCTGAGAAGATAACCTATTTCAATATATTAACATGTTCATCTACGCTTCGTTTAGACATGACAATGGCATAAAAAACAGTAGAAAAAAACAACGGGGGGGTTTTTTAGACCGGTCCTGTGCCAACGTCTAAAACAGTCTAACGTTAATTAGACTGTTTTATGATGAAAAATATATTAAAATAAAATAAAAAATATTATCAAATAAAAAATAAAGATTAAAAATATATTAAAAAAATAAAATGAACAAAATATAATAAAAAATACAATAAAAAACATAATAAAAAAATAAAAACATAATAAAAAACATAATAAAAAAATAAAATGAAAATGAATTTAAAGAGATTCGGCCATGGAACGAACGGAGCCGCTGCCGGTGGCGGTGGGCAACACCACCCACGCCATCAGGACAGTGTCGCCCATCACCACCGGAGGCGGCGGGACTGCTTTTGTTAGGGAGGCAGCCCGTCTGCCCTCCAGGATTCCTCTTTTTAGATTAGGCATGCTAGATTGGATTTATTGATTTATTATTTCATTGTATTGTTTTTTTCTTTTTATATTAATGATTTGATACATGGGATGGTTTATTGAATATATATACCAAATGTCCTGCGTCATTAACGAGTGTTCAATAAATTAAAACTGAGTCATTTATGAATACGTGACCCGTCTTTTCTATAGAAAAAAATAATGATTAAAAAAGTAATTATTAATAAAATTATATCTTTTTAATTTTTTTTTTGATAATTAGAGATATTCAAAAAATATTTAAATAAATAAATATATTAAAAATAATAAAGGGATGCTAAAAGAGTAATAAGAATATCATTACACTAAAAAAAAATCCTCAGTACCCAACTTATATTTATAACAACTTGAACCTGAATTTTCTAAAAACAAAAGAGATCTAGTAATTAAAGAGATACATCGATCAATTTGTTTAACAAATATTTTAGACATCATAAAAAATGCACTAACATCGACAATCTTTTAAAAGTTATTATAATACTTATTACACAATATATATATATATAAGTAACGTGCAAAGCACGTTTACTTAAGAATATAAATATATATTTTTTTCAATAAGTAAAATGTGAAAATATTGTAAAAATATAATTTTTTTTTATCAATAAGCAAAATGTGATTAGAAATACGCGTAGGAATGTAAATATAATTTTGATTAAGAGTAACATATAATATGCAAATGTTTTGTAAGATCTTGAAAATGTTAGATGAAAATAAAAAGGCAAATGAACATGCTTGTATCTTCTAAGCTCAACATTGGAGCGGGGTTTAGTCATTTCCTCTACTATTGTTTCATAGTTTTTAGAAACTACGTGGAGGGACACCATGTCTGACCAAAATAAAAAAAATTTGCAGATCATTCATATCTTAGAACTTTTACCATACAAACTCAAATGCAGCTTTCATTGACTCCCACCAAGTCCTTCTAATCTCTTTTGCATGTTCTACTTTTGACAGGCTGGGATGTTCCATCGGCAAGGAATATCCAGCAAGTAGGTGGCCCACCCAAACACCATATTTCCTGCATTTGAAAACAACGGAGGACTCATTTTCTGAGAAGATAACCTATTTCAATATATTAACATGTTCATCTATGCTTCGTTTAGACATGACAATGGCATAAAAAACAGTAGAAAAAAACAACGGGGGGGTTTTTTAGACCGGTCCTGTGCCAGCGTCTAAAAGAGTCTAACGTTAATTAGACTGTTTTATGATGAAAAATATATTAAAATAAAATAAAAAATATTATCAAATAAAGAAATAAAGATTAAAAATATATTAAAAAAATAAAATGAACAAAATATAATAAAAAATACAATAAAAAATATAATAAAAAAATAAAAACATAATAAAAAACATAATAAAAAAATAAAATGAAAATGAATTTAAAGAGATTCGGCCATGGAACGAACGGAGCCGCTGCCGGTGGCGGTGGGCAACACCACCCACGCCATCAGGACAGTGTCGCCCATCACCACCGGAGGCGGCGGGACTGCTTTTGTTAGGGAGGCAGCCCGTCTGCCCTCCAGGATTCCTCTTTTTAGATTAGGCATGCTAGATTGGATTTATTGATTTATTATTTCATTGTATTGTTTTTTTCTTTTTATATTAATGATTTGATACATGGGATGGTTTATTGAATATATATATACCAAATGTCCTGCGTCATTAACGAGTGTTCAATAAATTAAAACTGAGGAGTCATTTATGAATACGTGACCCGTCTTTTCTATAGAAAAAAATAATGATTAAAAAAGTAATTATTAATAAAATTATATCTTTTTAATTTTTTTTTTGATAATTAGAGATATTCAAAAAATATTTAAATAAATAAATATATTAAAAATAATAAAGGGATGCTAAAAGAGTAATAAGAATATCATTACACTAAAAAAAAATCCTCAGTACCCAACTTATATTTATAACAACTTGAACCTGAATTTTCTAAAAACAAAAGAGATCTAGTAATTAAAGAGATACATCGATCAATTTGTTTAACAATTATTTTAGACATCATAAAAAATGCACTAACATCGACAATCTTTTAAAAGTTATTATAATACTTATTACACAATATATATATATATATATAAGTGACATGCAAAGCACGTTTACTTAAGAATATAAATATATATTTTTTTCAATAAGTAAAATGTGAAAATATTGTAAAAATATAATTTTTTTTTTATCAATAAGCTAAATGTGATTAGAAATACGCGTAGGAATGTAAATATAATTTTGATTAAGAGTAACATATAATATGCAAATGTTTTGTAAGATCTTGAAAATATTAGATGAAAATAAAAAGGCAAATGAACATGCTTGTATCTTCTAAGCTCAACATTGGAGCGGGGTTTAGTCATTTCCTCTACTATTGTTTCATAGTTTTTAGAAACTACGTGGAGGGACACCATGTCTGACCAAAATAAAAAAAATTTGCAGATCATTCATATCTTAGAACTTTTACCATACAAACTCAAATGCAGCTTTCATTGACTCCCACCAAGTCCTTCTAATCTCTTTTGCATGTTCTACTTTTGACAGGCTGGGATGTTCCATCGGCAAGGAATATCCAGCAAGTAGGTGGCCCACCCAAACACCATATTTCCTGCATTTGAAAACAACGGAGGACTCATTTTCTGAGAAGATAACCTATTTCAATATATTAACATGTTCATCTATGCTTCGTTTAGACATGACAATGGCATAAAAAACAGTAGAAAAAAACAACGGGGGGGTTTTTTAGACCGGTCCTGTGCCAGCGTCTAAAAGAGTCTAACGTTAATTAGACTGTTTTATGATGAAAAATATATTAAAATAAAATAAAAAATATTATCAAATAAAAAAATAAAGATTAAAAATATATTAAAAAAATAAAATGAACAAAATATAATAAAAAATACAATAAAAAACATAATAAAAAAATAAAAACATAATAAAAAACATAATAAAAAAATAAAATGAAAATGAATTTAAAGAGATTCGGCCATGGAACGAACGGAGCCGCTGCCGGTGGCGGTGGGCAACACCACCCACGCCATCAGGACAGTGTCGCCCATCACCACCGGAGGCGGCGGGACTGCTTTTGTTAGGGAGGCAGCCCGTCTGCCCTCCAGGATTCCTCTTTTTAGATTAGGCATGCTAGATTGGATTTATTGATTTATTATTTCATTGTATTGTTTTTTTCTTTTTATATTAATGATTTGATACATGGGATGGTTTATTGAATATATATACCAAATGTCCTGCGTCATTAACGAGTGTTCAATAAATTAAAACTGAGTCATTTATGAATACGTGACCCGTCTTTTCTATAGAAAAAAATAATGATTAAAAAAGTAATTATTAATAAAATTATATCTTTTTAATTTTTTTTTTGATAATTAGAGATATTCAAAAAATATTTAAATAAATAAATATATTAAAAATAATAAAGGGATGCTAAAAGAGTAATAAGAATATCATTACACTAAAAGAAAATCCTCAGTACCCAACTTATATTTATAACAACTTGAACCTGAATTTTCTAAAAACAAAAGAGATCTAGTAATTAAAGAGATACATCGATCAATTTGTTTAACAAATATTTTAGACATCATAAAAAATGCACTAACATCGACAATCTTTTAAAAGTTATTATAATACTTATTACCCAATATATATATATATATATATATATATATATATATAAGTGACATGCAAAGCACGTTTACTTAAGAATATAAATATATTTTTTTTTCAATAAGTAAAATGTGAAAATATTGTAAAAATATAATTTTTTTTTTTTATCAATAAGCTAAATGTGATTAGAAATACGCGTAGGAATGTAAATATAATTTTGATTAAGAGTAACATATAATATGCAAATGTTTTGTAAGATCTTGAAAATATTAGATGAAAATAAAAAGGCAAATGAACATGCTTGTATCTTCTAAGCTCAACATTGGAGCGGGGTTTAGTCATTTCCTCTACTATTGTTTCATAGTTTTTAGAAACTACGTGGAGGGACACCATGTCTGACCAAAATAAAAAAAATTTGCAGATCATTCATATCTTAGAACTTTTACCATACAAACTCAAATGCAGCTTTCATTGACTCCCACCAAGTCCTTCTAATCTCTTTTGCATGTTCTACTTTTGACAGGCTGGGATGTTCCATCGGCAAGGAATATCCAGCAAGTAGGTGGCCCACCCAAACACCATATTTCCTGCATTTGAAAACAACGGAGGACTCATTTTCTGAGAAGATAACCTATTTCAATATATTAACATGTTCATCTACGCTTCGTTTAGACATGACAATGGCATAAAAAACAGTAGAAAAAAACAACGGGGGGGTTTTTTAGACCGGTCCTGTGCCAACGTCTAAAACAGTCTAACGTTAATTAGACTGTTTTATGATGAAAAATATATTAAAATAAAATAAAAAATATTATCAAATAAAAAAATAAAGATTAAAAATATATTAAAAAAATAAAATGAACAAAATATAATAAAAAATACAATAAAAAATATAATAAAAAAATAAAAACATAATAAAAAACATAATAAAAAAATAAAATGAAAATGAATTTAAAGAGATTCGGCCATGGAACGAACGGAGCCGCTGCCGGTGGCGGTGGGCAACACCACCCACGCCATCAGGACAGTATCGCCCATCACCACCGGAGGCGGCGGGACTGCTTTTGTTAGGGAGGCAGCCCGTCTGCCCTCCAGGATTCCTCTTTTTAGATTAGGCATGCTAGATTGGATTTATTGATTTATTATTTCATTGTATTGTTTTTTTCTTTTTATATTAATGATTTGATACATGGGATGGTTTATTGAATATATATACCAAATGTCCTGCGTCAATAACGAGTGTTCAATAAATTAAAACTGAGTCGTCATTTATGAATACGTGACCCGTCTTTTCTATAGAAAAAAATAATGATTAAAAAAGTAATTATTAATAAAATTATATCTTTTTAATTTTTTTTTTGATAATTAGAGATATTCAAAAAATATTTAAATAAATAAATATATTAAAAATAATAAAGGGATGCTAAAAGAGTAATAAGAATATCATTACACTAAAAGAAAATCCTCAGTACCCAACTTATATTTATAACAACTTGAACCTGAATTTTCTAAAAACAAAAGAGATCTAGTAATTAAAGAGATACATCGATCAATTTGTTTAACAATTATTTTAGACATCATAAAAAATGCACTAACATCGACAATCTTTTAAAAGTTATTATAATACTTATTACACAATATATATATATATATATATATATATATATATATATATAAGTGACATGCAAAGCACGTTTACTTAAGAATATAAATATATATTTTTTTCAATAAGTAAAATGTGAAAATATTGTAAATATATAATTTTTTTTTTATCAATAAGCTGAATGTGATTAGAAATACGCGTAGGAATGTAAATATAATTTTGATTAAGAGTAACATATAATATGCAAATGTTTTGTAAGATCTTGAAAATATTAGATGAAAATAAAAAGGCAAATGAACATGCTTGTATCTTCTAAGCTCAACATTGGAGCAGGGTTTAGTCATTTCCTCTACTATTGTTTCATAGTTTTTAGAAACTACGTGGAGGGACACCATGTCTGACCAAAATAAAAAAAATTTGCAGATCATTCATATCTTAGAACTTTTACCATACAAACTCAAATGCAGCTTTCATTGACTCCCACCAAGTCCTTCTAATCTCTTTTGAATGTTCTACTTTTGACAGGCTGGGATGTTCCATCGGCAAGGAATATCCAGCAAGTAGGTGGCCCACCCAAACACCATATTTCCTGCATTTGAAAACAACGGAGGACTCATTTTCTGAGAAGATAACCTATTTCAATATATTAACATGTTCATCTACGCTTCGTTTAGACATGACAATGGCATAAAAAACAGTAGACTAACAAAATTCTCACAAATAAAAGACCAGTGACAGTGAAAAAGAGACCAAAGATTGATTTAAACATTAATTTCTTATAAAAACCAAAAAAATAAAAATAAAAAAACAAAAAAGGCAATTTGTCTATCCTGAGTGTCTTCCTCATGATACTCTTCCTTTATGATCTTGTCTTCATGAGATGTGGTATCATGTGCCATTGCTGTACTATGAAGAAATGAGTTCGATTTGCTACATAAATAGATCATATTGTTAAATCATAAGGGAAATTAAAGAACTTTTTTCTTATCCAATTCCTCATTCCCTTCCAGTGAGAAGTCCTTAGAGAGGTGAAAAAGTTCTGACTCCTTTCTCTTCTTTTTTAACCCAAGATGCCCAAACTCAAAAGCAAGATCAGTTGACTGTGATCTTGTCTTTCCAGTGTTTGGTTTTCCTGTTCTTGCACTCTTGTAAACATCCAACCTTGAGTTGAGTTGGTTAGCCAACAGGCTTCTCAATGAATTTCTCTCATGTTTAGACTGTCATACTGACCTCCACCTTTCAGTTTCTAGCTCGACTTGCTTTCTCTTCGCCTTTGATAATTTAACCTCTTTTAAAAACATTTGATTCCCTGCTATGCCAAGATTGGACTTCCTAAGCATTGCTGACAGGATTTTATCTTTCTGTTCCAAATCTTGTTGCATTTTTACCATCTCAATTTTCATTTTTTGAGCCATCAAGACTGCTTCAAAAAGGTGCATGAGTGCTGCTTCATAAACATGAATAACCTAGTTAAAAGGATAGCATATATCGATATGATCGGTGGAAAATATTGCATGGCTCACTCATAGTGGATTGAGAAAAAAAGAAATCAGCATTTGGAAATAACTAATTATTTGTAAACGATCAGCTTGTTGTGTAAAAAGGTGTGGTGAAAATTAACTAAATTAAATGCTCAGCACATTAAAGGTACAACCTAACTTGTGAATCTGAATTTGCCTTTTATGACAAATAATTTATTTAGCTGAATCAGATGATATATGGTACTCATGCATGCGCTGGGCTTAAGCTAATTTTCTCCTGTTGCATTAATTGAGGATTATGAAATCTCCTAAGAAAATCCTATTAATTATTGTTTTAATCAATTATCATCCTTTAATTGGCCTCCCTTTATATGGCATCAAATAATTTGAAGATAAACAAAAAAAAAATACTAATCCAAAAAACCGAATCAATAAGATATACAAATCCAAACACCCCCCAAACTGAAAGACATACAAACCTCAAAGAACCATCAACTCCAGCTTCCACTTCAGCCAACTTGCTGACCTCCTCTGGGTGATCTACACAATAATGCATTTGCTCCTTGAATTTCGTAAATCATCTGGACCAAAGTTTTGGCATTAAATAACTTATAAGATTTCAAATGAATACAGATTATTTTATTTCTATGGTAATAATGCAAAAACTCCAAATTTATTCCATAAGAGTCAGTCAAGATATATAATGATTCTTTCATTAAATTGAAAATTAGTGTTGTTATATATATGGCCACAAATAATTCTGTATTTAATTACCTTGCAAATGCAATCAATTGAATTACAGATCCAAATAAAAGAAAAGTGCAGTTGAAAAAGAGGCCTACATTCCTCCAGTGTTTCCCTAACAGTCCATGAAGAACTTCAAACCACTGCACACAATCAAAGTAGAAACTTGAAAACAGAAAAAGAGAAATTTGGTTTGTAGCCCAAGAAAAAAAAAACAGATGGTTATAAACTTGCACTTCTTCTGCACTGTTTCTAATGGGAGAGAGATGTAATTGCCGGAATAACATGATTCTTGAAGTCAACTTTTTCTCTATCTTCTGTCTCTTCTGCACTTGTGCAACCTGCATTCCATCACACAAAAAATACAAGTAACTAACTGAACAATGATGTTTCCAAAACAACCCGAGTCCAAAAATAATGGAATCTTTTTTATCTTGATCATGAACAAGTGCGCGCCTGATTAGAAGCACAACTAAACCAAGCATCATAGACCGAGCCACCATACCAACACAGCTTTGATAATTGCACTGAGTTTCAAATATGGTAAACAAACAAATTAAAGCCAAGTAGGTTCTTATTTATTTGTTTATTTTATTTTGGTGATTTCAAATTCATGGCAACCTTCCTAACATCCCATTATTTGAAGGGGTCCCAAGTTTCCTCTGACTTTCAACTTATTGGTTATATACTTTTATCTAAGGACCATTTAGTGCAATTTCTCAAAATATACAAATCCAACCAAATATCTATATAAAAAATAACATAGCAACTTCTTTTAATCTACCAAAAAACATCCCCAAATACATAGCATCGTTCTTCTGCCCTAGATGAACATCCCAAACATACTTGCATTGCCATCCATCAATTTAACGAAACAAATATTTTTAAAAAATGATAAGATTTTTATAAAGGGCTTAAGAAACTTGAAAATTTGAGAGATGTAATTTGTGGGATCCTTGTTGAGATATCATGATACATTTCAAGCTTCTGCTAAAAGTATGCGAATGAGCTTTCAACATGGCCTCAACTCTTTTTATAAATCACTCATGAACTTATTTTCAACTTGAAAACATCTAAAATAATTACAAAAAGGGTTTACATAAAAAATGATGCACAATATATTAACTTTTGATGATCAGAGATTGACTATCTTTTAAACTTATATAAGCATAATTATATAAAATTAAAAAGGGAAGACTTGCAACCGAAACATCGTCTTATATTTTTTTCAAAAAAAAAAAAACGTTGTCTAACATTTTTTTTCTTTAATTCTTGGTGTTTACATTATAAAATTGATCGATAGGCCTTATAATTCACTTAAGAAAATACACACCTACCTATCTAATAAATAGTTGAGAAAATAGACACCTATAACCTTCAAAAAATGGGGAAGGCATAAATGATCAGAATACACACTACTAAACATTTGTTTTTCCTTAGTACCGTCCCTGGCCAAAGCAAACTCTCTGGAAATGGAACATGTATCCCACAAATACCCCCGTTGAATTTCTTTCCATCCCTTCTGACAATAATACCCATCACTTTATTTTTTTTTTCCCTAATCTAATACCCATCACTTGAATATGCGATTTATACAGAAAATCAACAAAGGGGCATTTCTAGAAACATATGGCAGAGCGAGAGAGAGAGAGAGAGATTACATGTCAATGTCTTTGAGGAATGCCTTTGAGGCTGTAGGCATGCTGAACGAAACGGGCGATGGTTTCATCATCCATCTTGCAACCAGCAAAACTCAGAGACTCCCTCCGAGCCAAACACCGCTTCAAATTGAAGAAGCACCAAAACGGGCCAACGAACTGGTCTCTGTATGGAGAACATTGACGCGCCATCGTCCACCTTCGGTAGGGGTAGAGATCTCTCCTCTTTCTTTCTCCCCACTCTCCCTGCCAGCTTCTCGCCATTCTCTCTCCCCGGTAATCCTCACAGTCATTTGATTGATTTTGTTGTCCTTCGTTCTAGGGTCTGGACTTCGGAGTGATTTAGCCTGCTTAGATTTGGAGATGAGATGAGTTGAGATGAGTTTGGTTTATTTTTTAATATTATTATTATTTTAAGATTTGAAAAAGGTGTGTTGGAATTTGAAAAAGGTGTATTAGGATTTGAAAAAGGTGTATAAGAATTTATATTTTATATAAAAAATTATAAAAATATAATGATGAAATGGAAGTGAGTTGAGATGAGCTCAACCCACTTCCCAATCCAAGCAGCCCCTTAGGCCCGCTTGAATCTCAGAAATGAGACAGGGAGCGTAATAAAACGAGTAGTTAAAATAAATTAAAATTTAAAATAAATAATTAAAATGAGTTAAAATATGAAATAAGATAAGATGAGTTAAATTTATCTTACAAAACAAAACGGACCTTAGATTGATTGAACCGAAATTTCTCTTATTTTAATTTTGTTGAACTGAAATCAAGATTAAATCGGAGCACATGCGCAGCATGAACGAGGTTACGTTTAAATTTGGAAATGAAAAAATAGATTAAAATTTATATTTTATATCAAAATTAAAAAAATATTATAATAAAATAAAAATAAATTAAAATATATTGAACCTCAAATACAAACGGAGCCTGATGATTTTTCGATGCTGTATACGTGAGTTACGAAGTGAGAAATAAAGAGATTTATTAGATTGTCATATTATATATATAAAAATATATATATATATATATTATTACCTAATAAATGAGTACTCTTGCCAGGTAGCACCTTGCCAGGTAGCACTCAGGCCATGTCATTTGATTATCATACTTGAAAATCATGTTATAAATTATTAGAGGCGGTTCATACTCCCTTAATTATTTTATGAATGATCCCACCACCATTATTTTAAGTCTTACACAGTAACTTGCATAGTAATTTCAACGCCTATAAATATGAGTTTCAGTTGTTATGAAATTCATAAAAAAATATAGAGAGAGAAAGAAAGTTTCAGTTCTTAAGAGTTTCTTTTATGTTTCTATTGCAATAGTAGTAGTTTTCTTTTTAGTTTTATAACACGTTATCAGTACGAGGTTCTACCGATACTGAAACTAGTAGTCTTCTACTTCAAGTAAGTTTTTCAATATATTATTTGCAGTCCTTGAGATAAATATTAAAAGTAATATTGCTGAATATTACTTGATAAAATTTTATTTTTATTCTCATGATAATGTGAATATATTTCTTAAATTCACAAATTTATTTTTGTAATATAATGTCAAATATTGAGATTTATTACTATTGACATTTCTGAAAAATGTTATTTATCCAGGATCCTTGATGAGATCTATTTGGATATGATGATGAACTTGAAAGATACAATCATAGAAGAAAACCATGTGTCCTTGAAGGACCGTGCTGTGTATCTCATGATGAAAAATCATCTTACTGTGTGAAATGAATTAAGAGAGTGATATAAGCACCAGAAGATGTAATCCTCTCAAAAGATCATTATGATTTATTGCACCTGAAGTTGCAAGATTTTAAGAGTGGTATTGAATATTCTGCACTCTTTAAAATCAGCTCAATATTAAAATTATGCAGTGAAAATGTCACTGATGATGATATATAAAAGAAGACATTATTTTTCATACCTCGAATGTGCTCCTGTAGTAGCAATATCGAGAGTGAAAGTTCAACAAATATTCTAAACTTTTGTTTTGTCTTCCAGTGATTGAGCTAAATAATGAGTTTTTGTTACACCAGTTACGTCCTATTAATAATATCGAATTTACACAATTCCTAGAAGTGAACGGTGCATCCTTTCAAAGGAATTAAGGGCGTAGACGTGGTAGAAAAATTATAGAAGTGTTGGTCCCAAAAGTGACAACACTAAAGATGATAAAAATATATCGTATCACCAGAAGTGATCCAACTCAGAGAAGGGTAAAGGCCCTCAGAATAATTCTTCATAAAAAGATGAAGATGTTTGTCATAGATGTAATATGACTAAACAGTAGTCACGTACCTATTGTACGGCCAAGCATTTGATTTACTTATACTAAGTTTTTATATATAAGCTTATTAATATTTCATCATGTTTTGAAATAATGAAATATCGGTGCCTGAAGCACGACAAGAAATTACTTGGGATAATAAAGCCCTGTTTAAATTTGATCCTCTTACAAATAAATGTGAACCAGAAGTTCAGAGGATTATCTATCTGCAAAGTGTTGCAAATCAATTACATGATGTATTTACTGATACTAAAGGTGTTGTAAAATCATATATTACTACTGTTAATGCTTAAGCAATAATTGAAGTCCCTGAAGGACGAGTTGTTAAAACAGCGATAAATAAGTCTAAGATACACCTGAAGCGTTGAATACCTATTGGTGCACAAGAAAAAAAAAATCAGTGCTCATGAAGAGACCGTATTTTCTAATCCTCTTGAAGAGGTAACTCCTGAAGAGTATAACTCTTAAAGAGGTAACTCCTAAAGAGTATAAACCTCCTGAAGAGGAACCTCCTGTAGAGGTGTTTCATGAAATGTTATCCCCTGGAGAGGAACAATGAGATCTCAATACATTTCATGAGTACTGGAAAATTTATGGATAGAAATAAAACTGTTGTCGACAACATATATGATAACACTTGACATTACCAGAAGTAATGAAGAAAGTGAGCCAAAAACCGTCGAAGAATGTCGACGTAGAAATGATTGGCCAAAATGAAAAGCAATTATTAAAACTGAATTAAACTCGCTAGTGAAGCGAGATGCATTTGGACTTGTTGTCCAAACACCAAAGGGTGTAATATCTGTCAAATATAAGTGAGTATTTATACGAAAGCGTAATGCGAAATGAAATTGTGCAATATAATTTGTCGCACAAGATTTCCTGCAGAAACCCGAGAGCAGTTATGAGGAAACATATTTCCTTGTTATGAATGCAATCACATTCATATTTTTAATCAATTTGATTATTACAAAAGGATTAGATATGCAGTTAATGAATGTGGTCCCTGCATATTTATAAGGATCATTAGATCATTACATATATAAAGATATACGATACTTGAAGCATCTAATCTAAGTACATTTAGGAGTATGTACTTTATAAAGCTTCAAACATCTTTATATGGGTTAAAAAAATCCGAACGCATGTGGTATAATTGAATCAACGAGTATCTATTGTAAGAAGGATTTAAGAATAATCTTATATGCCCATGTGTTTTATCAGAATCCGGATTTGTCATTATTGCAGTTTACATTGATGATTTACCTTGTTAGAACTCTTGAAAAGATCACAAGGGTTGCTATAAATTCAAGGAATGCATTTGAAAAGGAAAGATCTTATTATTCAATTCATAGATGAGTTACAAGAATTTAAGACTTCTAGCCTCATCTCTCAAATGCATTTGCTCTTCATAATGCAACATACCATCCTCATCTAAAGGATTAGGCAGTCGAAATGAAGAGGTAAGTAAGGATTTTAAATCCTTATTCTCTTGTTTTAAGTCTGCAATTTTTCTGTTAGACTCTTGAACGAGTCGTTGAAGTACAGAAACCTTCTCGTTAAGCTCCTCAATCTCACGATTTTTGGATTGTAATCGGTTGGAAAATCCAACAATAGAGGAGGAGTATCGGGTGTCGAGAGTCACCAGCTCATAAACAGCTTCACGATCTGACTTATTAGCCAGATCATTTGCTTGCTGCAACATGGCACCTGCGGAAGATGCAGGAACAACTTGTAATTGAGGTGAAGGACACCTCATATGTTGATCGTGAGAAATAGTAAAAGGAAATTGATGAGCCATTGAAAATTTGTAGAATAAGAATACAAATACAGATGAATTATAGATATGAGAAGAAGATTTGATGCGTACTAAATGAAGCTAAAGACGGTTCTTATAGAAATGGAAATAAGAACAAGACAAACCATCATCTCTTCAAATCTCATTTTACAAGATATGCTGGATGCATAATTTCAAAAGCCAGCGAGATTAATTACAACTATCCCTATTTTCTTGTAAACGTTGAACCTCTGCCGTTAGCTGCTGTTGTTGACTTTGTATCTGAGCTCTCTCTCGTTCCAGCTCTTCTACTCGTGTTTTCAGATCACGAGAATACCAGTCTACAAGTTTCTTCAGCTCCTTGTTTTCTTGTCTTAAATCTTTATTTTTACTATCTTTAGTTGCAAGCGTTTGATGCAACTCAGATATTTGAGTTTTAAGATGATCAACCTCACTCGTTCTCGCCAATAGCCTCTGAGACATGGTTGTAAGAGAGGCAGCATATTAAGCACTGAGGATTCTTGATGCTGCAACAATTTCAGGATCAGATTTACTAGATAGATATATCTCTGCTCCTATCATGGTGTTTACAGTCTCAGGAGAAAATATAAGTGGTTGAGGTATAAAAGGTTCATGGTTTAAATCTGGGACATTAGAATTTCTATCAGACATAATATCGTTCTGAATGAACAACAACTGAATCAATGAGGAATGCGAGATCTTTTTGCTGGAGTAAACCAATGGTAAAATTGGTTATATTTAAGCAACAACCCGAAGCCTTCAAATCTCTTCAAGATCTCGTTTGTCCACAATGTCAAGCGGATTTGATTTTCCGCCGAACCGATAATATTAGACCTCAAAGCTTTTATCATACATGAATGGTTTCTAATGTTATTTTCGCCGTATATAAACAAGTTCTCCCTAATAACACCGAATGAGGGGGAGAAAATTTTAGATGAAAATATTATCATGTTCTCTCTAATGCATTATTTAGATGGAAATAATGTTTGAATTCGTAATCTGTTATATATGCTGAAATAATGTTTGCTTATTACTTGAAACACTAATGCATATTATCAAGGGGAGTTTAAGTATTACTGCAGGTATCAGATTTCTATTAAGTCTGTCAACCAGATATTATTTTTCATCTTCAAATCACTCAGAGATTATTGCAATTCATGAAACAAGTCGAGAGTATATTTGACTGAGATCAATGGCTCAACATATCCAAGAAAAGTGTGGTATTTCATAATCAATGATAGCTCAACAATTTTATACGAAGATAATGCTGCTTGTATCACTCAAATCAAAGGAGGATATATTAAAGATACGATCAAGTGATAATCTGGCAGATTTATTCACGAAGGCATCACCAACTGCGACATTCAAGAAAATTGTGCAGAATATTAAAATGTGAAGACTCAAAAATCTATCGTCATGCACTTTCCAGGGGGAGTAAAAGTCCTGAAGACTTGTGTTGATTGTACTATTTTTCCTTCGCTAAGGTTTTGTCCTACTGGGTTTTCCTTTGCAAGGTTTTAATGAGGCAATCTTAAAGCACTTGTAGATACATAAGAAAACTGTACTCTTTTTCCTTCGCCATTGGTTTTTTTTCCCACTAGGTTTTTCCTTGGCAAGGTTTTAACGAGGCAGATTCTTTATGGGTGGTCATTCAAGGGAGAGTGTTATGAATTATTAGGGGCGGTCCCCGCCCCCTTAATTATTTTGTGAGTGACCCTACTACCATTATTTTAAGTCTTGCACAGTAACTTGCATAGTAATTTCAACGCTTATAAATATGAGCTTCAGTTGTTATGAAATTCATAAGAAAATATAGAGAGAGAAAGAAAGTTTCAGTTCTTAAGAATTTCTTTTATATTTCTATTGCAATAGTAATAGTTTTCTTTTCAGTTTTATAACACAACAAAAATCTTTTTCTTTTTTATTTTTAACTTTTTCACCCCTCGCTCTTACTATCATTTTATTATTATTATTACAATGACGAAAAAAAAGGTCTACACCTCTTATTTTAGCTATACTACTTTAATTATTTTATGTGGGTGGAAGAATACTAGTCAACTGCGTAGACTTGCTTTTCTCATATCGGGTATTATGTGGATGAAAGAATAAAATAAAATTATTTTTAATTTGACTTTTTGAATAATACTTTTTTAAATTTAAAATGTTATTATTCAAAAATTAGACTAAAAATATTCTTTCTATTTTTTTATTAAATATAATCAAAATATTTTTGATAAATCTAATATGAAATTATTTTAGTATTGATTTCTCATCAAATTTATATTTTTTTATCAAATTTTAATTTTTTATTTTGATGAGACCAATACTAATGTTCTTATCTAATTATATTAGTAAATATGGATATTCGTCATTTCTATATATCATATATCTTTTATTTTTCAATTTTTAGTTATATTTTTAAATTAATTAAATTCTTTTACTCATTAATATTTATATAACATATATTTAATAAGAGAAATAAATAAAACAAATGTGATATGTAGTGTGTGAAAATTGTGATGAACAGGATTTTTCATTATCTAGTATCCACCTAGAAACGTTTGGTGATAATCATGAGCACTAAATAACTAATTGCCAGGATAATAAATATGACCAAGTCAGCTTTCAAGTCCAAAAGATATAACTGTTCACTGCAATTGAGTGCTACTATATATATATTTTATATATTCAAGTCTCAATTAGTCTTTTAATAAAAATATGGATCTTATTAAAAAAGGAAGAAAAAAATTATATATATATACAAAAATGTTAGGAATAAATATCAGACAAATGCCAATTAATAACTTATGGTGTTTGGTGCATGTTGTATACTGTACAATATCTGTAAATTAATAAATGAAAAAATAGATCTAGAGTTGAAGGATTTATCCTTATCTGTCGACGTTTGTCCTTATCTATGAGTTGGTGTTTGTCTTTGACGTTTATCTTTAACATTGCTCATATATATATAAATGAAACCACACAAGGCTAACAAATAACCTAGTATAATGGATGTAATTAATATATATTACAAGCCTTTAAACTCTTAAGAATTAGCTCAAGTGATAAAGATTTTAGGTTTAAAGATATGTACCTTGTGTTTAAGGTTCAAATCGCCTTGAATGTAAAAGATCAAAACATTTTTACATTTTGACTTCAAATTATTCTCATCCAAAACTGGTTAATAACCAATCACCCTATGGTCAAGTCCCAAAAAAAGGTTCAGCAATAGTGCTTAAAAACTTTTTCTTTTTTAAAAAAGATAGATAGCACTTAAAACTTGAAAGGAATCCATACATAAAATAGAGTTGAAAGGATATGTTATTCCAAGTCTTCCAAATCCAGAAAAATGCAAACTTTGACTTACATTCAATTAATTAGTACTCACCTCATTCTAACCGGTCCTCTCCTCTCCATAGGTGAGCGATTCTACTTTGTCTTGGACAAAGCTAGTTGTCTCTTAGGCATAGTATATGCTGAGTTAATTTGGCACCACGATTGAAGATATATTGCATCGATGGGAATCATTATAGTTAACTAAAGTTGAACAAGAGGAGATTATTCTCCCAGATGATGTAGATGTACTAGCAATTATCAAAGGAAAATATTGTCTCCTTGCAATGACTGTTAATGATAGGATAGCTAATAGGGAAGCTTTCAAGTCGAATATAGCAAATGTTTGAAACACTGAAAGTTGGATCATGTTTAAGGGTTTAGTTAACACAGGAATTTTAGTTATACTCAGACAAATACAAGGTGCGGCAAGGGAGGACTTGGTCTCTTGATTGTCACTTGATATGTTTGAGTGAGATCGATGATGTCCTATCCCCCTCAGAGGTGCAATTCTAGCATGAGCCTTTTTGGATCCAAATACATAATCTACCTTTCACATGGTAGAATGAGAATATTGGTAGCTTAATAGCTTCTAGTTTGGGAAAAGTGCTTGAGAAAGAGGTCGACACTAAGGGTTTCAGTTGGGGCAATTGCTTAAGAATGGAGTCGAAGTAAATATTACTAAGCCTTGTCCTCATGGTAAGCTTCTTAAACTAGGAGATAAACAATATTGACTTGACTTTAATTATGAACGTCTCCCCACTCTTTATTTTAAATGTGGCTCCTTGATGCTTGGGAGGGGAAATTGTCCAGGGCTAACACTAAACTCTCAGGCAAAGGACCATAATGGACATTGCACAACCTTTCCTGTCCAAAGGTACTCCCCTTAAGAAATATGGTTGGTTTTCTAAGTAGGATCACCATGGCTCCTCCTAGAGAAGGAACCCTTAGGAAGACCATGATAGGAGTACTAGATTTATAGCCTCTCAAACTCCAATGAAAAAAGGGATGGTTGTCCTAGACAACTCAACAGGTTTTCAGGATGTCAACCTTTTTGTGATAAGAGGGTGGCCACCCAAGGAAGGACTCTACAGAATACAATCCCTGTTTTGTTAAAGATCTTGTGACCAGCTCCCATAAGGATTTTCTGCACCTACTCAAGGTTAATTTCCTCCGACCTTGACCCCTTTGCTAAATATGGTAAGTCCTCTGGCCCCTGCTTATCTTACTATATTGGGTGAGGATCTAGTTATCTAAGTAGATGTACCTTTTAAAGAGTTCCCTAAGTGAAACACTTTTGGCCCCTTATTATTTCTATTGAGGTAGAGCTTGAGAATAAGGATCCCATCACTACCAACCCTGTGAGAGGTAGCTCTTGGAAATGGAAGGCTAGAGGGCAACCAACTGCCCTCTCAAATGTAACCAATAGACCTTGAGAGTTTTCCTTTGTTACTAAGTCAAAAATGACTGCCATGATGATGGTCACCACTTGTGCTAGTAGTGCAAATAAGAAATTAAAACAAAAAATCACCCTTGGTATGAGTAAAAACCAAGCAATTTTGGTGGATGTTGCTCAACAGCCCCACCTACCCCAATGAATTTCTTGAGTTGGAACTATCGAGGGTTTGGGAGCTCTCGAACAGTTTAGGAGCTTCACCAAAATGGTGAATTCTAAGCGTCCAAACTTGGTGTTTCTAATAGAAACCAAGTACAATCATGATAAATTGGGGAAATTAAGGATCATATTGAGTTCTAAAAGTTGTTTTTGTGTTACCAATCGAGGTAGGAGAAAGGATTGGCCTTATTATGGAACCATCCAACTGAAGTTGAGATACTGACCTATACCAATTGTCACATTTTTGTAATGGTTAAACTCTCCTCAAAAAGCTTAGCTTGGTAGATTACTAAGTTTTATAAGAGTGGGGACTGGACTTATTATGGAACCATTCGACTGAAGTTGAGATACTAATCTATGGCAACTGGCACATTTATGCAATAGTTAAACTCCCCTCAAAAAGTTTAGCTTGACAGATTACTGGGTTTTATGGGCACCCTATGACTTCTAAAAGACATGAAAGTTGGAACTTTATTAAAGGTTTAAAACCTGATTATAATATCTCATGGCTATGCTTTGGTGACTTTAATGAAAATACTCTCCAGAGGGAGAAGTTTGGTGCCTGATATAGACCTTATAGACATATGGTTCACTTTAGGGAAGCCAACAGGCTGAAAACCATACTACCTAACATTGTATCACCTATCTAGACTATCTTTCTTCCAGGCAGGCTTATCACTGATAACATAATTGTGACCTTCGAATCCTTGCATACCATAAAGGCTAGAGTAAAGGATAGAGATGGTTATATGGTTTTAAAGCCCGACTAGAGAAAAGTCTATGATTGCATTGAATGATAGTTCCTAGTATCAGTTATGCAGAAATTGGGCTTTCCAGTCTCTTGGGTTGAACTTGTCATGAATTGTGTCTGATCAGCTATGTTTTGAATTCCGTTCCGTTCCGGCCGGAACGGCCGGAATGTTCCATTCCGGTGCCTCAACCGGAACACTATACCACCTTATTCCGTTCCGGTCCAAATTCCGGCCGTTCCGGTCAAATTCCGGCCGTTCCGATCAAATTTCGGCCGTTCCGGTACAAATTCCGGCCATTTCGGTCCCTATTCCGGTTTAGATTATTTTTGTAATTTTTTTTGTGTTTGAATGATATATTTTTTTTAATTTTAAATTTAGATGGTATTTAATTAATTTTAGAATATAAAATATATTTATATGCTTTGTAATTTTAAATACGTTTTTTTTTAAATATCATTATTTTTAATATTTTATCTATTTATTTATTTTTGTATCTCAACTCAAATTTGTATTTTTTCAACTTCCAATCATTTTATAAAATTTTAATTCTTCTAATATGTATACATATATATGATACACACTTACATATATATGTTTTTATTCTATTAATTGTTAGTTTATATATATAAAAATATTTATTATAATATATAATTAATCCCGAAACGGAACACCGGAACGAAACGGAACCGAAATATTCCGTTCCAGTACCTCAACCGGAACGGTCACCGGAACGAAATTCAAAACTTTGCTGATCAGTCACTTAGTCACTGCTTATTAATGGAGTGCCTCAACCTTCTTTCAGTGCAACTCAAGGCATTAGGCAGCCCCCCCCCCTCTCCCCCTACCTATTCATCTTATGTATTGAAGCATTAAGCTGTCTTCTCAACAAAGTAAAAGCCACAGGTCTCATTATTGGCCTAGCAATTAGAAAGAATATTTTTGCAAATGATCCCCTACTATTCTGTAAGGCAAACTCAATTAAATGGAGTCAACTCTACTATCTATTGGACTCCTATGAAAAGCTTCAGGACAAAAACTAAATAAAGACAAGACTTCCATATACTTCAGTGGGAACACTTGTGGAGAAACAATGGCAATTGTCTCAAGTATTGCTAGAATAACTTACATGAGAAATACCTTAATCTACTAGCTTTAATAGGTAGATCAAGGTGCGAATCTCTCAAAGGCATTCTGGATAAAGTTCAATCTAAACTTAGTAGTTGGAAAACTAAGTTACTCTCATAGGTAAGGAAGGAGACTTTAATCAAAGTTTTTATCTAGTCCATGCCAACGTATAGTATGGGGATATTGAAATTGCCTAAACAGCTACTTAATGCACTTGGCAAACTAGTCAGATCTTTTTGTTGGGGCAACAGTGTCCAGAATGTAAGAGTCATTGGGTCCCTTGAAAGCAAATATGCAAATCTAAGAAACTTAGAGGATTGGGGTTAAGAGATTTTGGAAATTTCAACTGTGCTCTCCTAGCAAAGCAATGCTAGAGATTCATTTCCTCCCCAACTTCCCTTGCTACCAGAGTTCTAAATAGAAATATTTCAGAGAAAGTCCCTTTTTAACAACAAAAACAAACCACAACTCCTCCTTCCTTTGCAGGTAGGATTTTGCTTGAGAAGGTTTTAATTTTGCGCATTGGGGATGAAGAATCTGTAGGAATCTGGTAGAGTTGGCATTGATAAGAGGAATGACCTTTGTAGTAATAACTCTGTAGGAAGCAGGTAGGACCTTTGCTTGAGAAGGTTTTAAATTCCAAGGTTGGCATTGATAAGAGGAATGACTAAATAATTTAATAAAATATAATGATAGAGTTATTACTTTTGTATTATTTATATATTTTATAATGTATTTATATATTTTTTATTATTTTATTTTAAGTTTATTTTAACATCATTAATCATTAAGAAGAAATTTAAAAATATATAATATTACTAATATTGACTTATTTAACTACTAAATAAAAATTTAAAAAGAATAGTAAATAAATAATAAGAAGATAATAATCCTATCATTATCCTTAGATATGCTTTGTGCATATCTAGATATGCTCAATTTTCTAGGTTTTCTTGATACTGTATTTGTCTAGCTCTTTTGTTGGGTGAGGATCAACCAATGGATGCGTAGTGGTCTTTAGTCTATATATATATATATATATAAAGGGTGAGTGCTCAATAATAGTAATAGTAATAGGGTATGTACTCAATAATAGTAATAGTAATACTACATATACTTACAATTATTTATAATTTTACTTATAAAACTCATTCTATTAATTTTTTTTTTTAAAGAATTAGAATTCAAATTTTATGACTTTTTTTCAATCTTATTTTGTAATTATTTTTTTAAATATAATACATCCTTTACATGTTAAATCACTTCTCATATAATCCCAAGATGCTCGTGCCTACACATATACTATGGTCTTTAGCCTTTAGTGGCAACTGTGTTGGGTGCTAAACTATACCAAATGGACACATATGAGAATGACACAAATGATACGTGAAATTCTTGAAATTATAAAAAACTTATAGTTTTTTTTTTCAAACATTGCTCAAATAAAAAACATTTTCAATCTTAAGGTTTGATTTTGATTCAGAGATAAGATGAGACGATTTCAGACAAAAGATAAGAGTCAAATAAAATATTTATGGAATATTATTATTATTTTAGGATTTGAAAAAATGAATTATTTATAAGCAATTTGGATGGCAGTATGATTTTCACATTAAAGAGGAGTGATAGAGGTGAGAGGTGTTGTAACACCCGCTCCATCTTTTCTCTAAGGTTTAGCGAATCTCGAGTTCTTCTCGTTCGATTGTGATGAGCATCGATGTATGATTTTATTCTTTTAAATAATTAGTAAGTTTCATCATTTTAATTAATGATGAGAAATATTAAATCATAAACTAAACTTAAGTTGAAACAATATTCTATCTTATTTCCTCTAAGTGTTTTAAAGTTAATTTAATTTTACGTATTTCCAGATCAGTGTTTTAAGCGTATTGTTTGTCAATTTGGAGATCCCAACGTGTAGGGCTTATAAATAACCTGAAAGGAGACCCTAACCCCTCACTTTCCTCCCCCTCCCTTTTTTCTCTTCTCTCTCCTCTCTCCTCTTTCTCTTGCACCCAGGCCTTCCCTTGAAGCCGTTAGGCTTCCAGCTCGTGGCGAGCACATCCATGCCAATGGTGTCAACCACAGCAGTCCCAATTTTCGTTGGCAAGCTCAAACCCAAAATGGGTTTTACTCCACTTTGAGCCGTCGTAACTCTTCCGTGAGCCATCCCACTGCCTCACCGCCACCACCACTAGCTTCTCCATCCTCTAGTAAGCAAAACCCACTGTCGTAGATCTGCTGGTGTTGTAGCCATGAGTTTAGCCCTTTGCCACTGTTGTTTGCCTTTGTCTGGCTTCACAGCCACCACCAAAGTTCTCCCATACCTTAAGCGACCTCACCCCTAGCTCTACTCCTCCATCCATGGCCCTACCTCCCTTGTACAAGCATAAATCTTAAACAAATTTTCACACTTTCCAAGCTAGATCTATCACCTTCCAGTGGTTGCACTGCCTCGCCATTACTATCATGAGATTCTCCTTCCTCTAATAAGTATTTCCCTAGCTTCTGGTGTCAAACTGAGCATCTTAGCCCAAACCGTTATATTTTGTGGTTGACGGCACTATACGTGGCTTTAACCGTAATGTATGACCTTTCCACCGCCACCAACAAACTCCCCACTATGTTGGCCATACTCACTTGACCCAGATTTAGCAACCAAAACACTTGATCCAAACCTCAATGTATTCCCATTCCAAGGTCACGACATTGACCTCGACGGAGTGATTAAACACTCAAGTTAGTGGCTTCCGACGCCATTAACCGTGCCAGGAGACGAGCGATGTACGGGTTTACCCCGCTATGTTATAACCCTCTCTCTCTCTCTCTCTCTCTTGTATTTATGTTATTATTAATTGGTTGGTTATGCTGTTAAGATTGTGGAGTTCATTGTGTAGTTGTTGGGAGTTGTGTTGTGAAGTAGGGTTGTGAACTGTGTTGTGTAATATGAGGGTGCTGTGTATTCAGTATTGTGGCAGGTGTTGTGAAGAGAGTATGTGTGGAGTATACTCTGTATGGTAGAGTGATGTACCGTGCAGTGTGCATCGTACACTGATGTGGAGTAGTGTGGTTGTAGAAATGCACATAGAGTGTACTCCATGGGGTAAAGTGATACACCGCTTAACAAGTATCGTGTGGTATGTGGTGTTGTATTTTGTGGAGAGAGTATGCTCAGGATGTACTTTATGTGGCGTGGAATGGACGGAATGGAGTATGCATGGAGTGTACTTCATGTGTTGTAGTCGTGATGTACCATAAGGTATGTTATGAAGAATGGTAGTTGATGTAGAAGTCACATGGCATAATGTCATGTAAAGTGGTCGATAATGACGGTGTAACTTGATAGTAGTCTCGAACTACATGACACGATGGGGGTACATTTGAGATGGACCTTATTGTGTTAAGTGTTGGGATGAACTCGTAAAGGATTGGAGAGTAGGTTGAGTCCTACCAACCGTCATGGAGAGGGTTGTTATCGATCAATGGTGCTTGTTGCTCAAGCAGGTGATGAACATATTTTATGTTGGTCTTAGGCGATAAGGAGGTAAAGTGCATGTGTAACTAGGGAAACATGTGTACCGAACAAGTTAACCTATGTCATGGATACTCTGTCCTGAGCAACGGTATGTGACGTCAAGCCCCAAAGCTTACCTAAAGTCGCATGGGGTGAACAAAATAATTAGTAATTGCTAAGAATAAGGAGAGAATAAGAAGGATCATGAAGATCCATAAGAGATGAAAGGTATAATAGGGTTATAGTTATGAAAAAGAATACATGTATTGTCATGTATGTATATACGTGTGAGTGTTGATTGCATAATTGAAAAACCTACCTTGTTAAATTAAAAACGGTATGAAGTAATGCTTACTGAGTATTCGACTCATTTTAGTTTTCTTTTTGTGTGTTTTCTCCCTCACACAGTAGTGCGCTGTAGGAAGCAGACAAACAAAGAGAAGAGCATGATTCCTAGGCATGTATGAAGGTCCTTTTGTTTCATAAATAAAAATGTTTTTAGCTGTAAACCTATTTTTTTTAAAGTATGTTTTATTGTATAACGTGGAGTCTCGCGCCTGGGGTTGAACTGAAAGGTTTTACAACGAACGAAATTAGTCCCATTTTCTTAAACTAGTTTTCATAAAAAAAAAAGTATGAAGTACTATTCCACCCTCCCGACGGCGGGGTTGTTACAGGTGTACCTAAATAAAGTAATAACCATTGGAGCCAAATGAGTCCAGTGGGATACTCGACTTCAATTCTGGATCGAGAGACAACCGTTTGTTTCTTGATATGCTAGAAGATCAATGAGGAATCGAGAAGGAAGCAGTAACCTACGATGGAACGAAGATCACCTACACAGTCAACATCAGAGTATACTAAAAAAACTAGTGGATATTGAGCATAGAAGTGCATATCATGGAATAGAGTGCCCTTAAGATACCAAAAAATGCATAGGACGGCAATATTGTGGATTGTTAGACAAGTATACATGACTGGGTCACTTGATACAACACATAAGAAATGTATGGATGAGTGAATATAAGGTAAGCTAAGCTGGCAACCAACTGTCGATAAAGTGTGAAGTTAGACAATAATTTCCCACATGAAGGGGGTAAGATGTGAATGAATCTTGATGGATGTATCAAAAACCTTGTTGTCAATAAGGCCAGGTTGACACAAAAGATTAGAGCCATACTTGGATTAGGTGAGGTAGAATCTATTTGTTGAGGAAGTGATATGCAAGCAAAGAAAATAATTTAGGGGACCAAGATCTTTCATTTCAAATTGCTGATTGTGGAAGTCCTTAAGTTTATGAATGTCATTAAGACCGTCACCAGTAATAATTATGTCACGAAGTATCAAGATGAGATCTTTGTCAGAACGATGAATGAAGAGGGCCAAGTCATAAGAACTAAGGGAGTAGCCCAAGCGAGAAACTGTGGAGGTGAATTTTGCAAACCAGGCACGAATGGCTTGCTTAAGGCCATAGAGAGCATGAAAAGATGGCAAACTTTGATTGGTGGATGAAAAAGACCACACGGAGGCTGCATATAGATCTCTTCACAAAAATCTCTTTTAAAAAAGTTATTTTTTACATCCATCTAAAAGAGCTTCCATTGACGAGAGAGGCTGCAACAACCAAGAAAGTACAAATAGAGGAGAGACAGACAACTGGGCAAAAGTCTCCTTATAGTCAATGCCATATTCCTATGTGAAATCTTTGTCAACAAGTCGAGCTTTATACATACTAAAAAGTATGAAAAGAATCATGAGTGTGGCTCAGTCATACATCCTAAACCTTTTCCATGCATTCCATTTAAAATCAGTCCTAGACTTTTTAGGAGGCAAATCAACCAAATCCTCAGTCATTACATCATTCCATAAAAGATTAATGGAGGCTCCATGATATGAGTGTGGCTCATGCAAGTAGCAATGGCAGTATAACAATGGAAATCATGCAAATAAGTAGGAAGAGGGCTTACTCGAGAAGAATGATGAAGGGATAGGTCAGCTATGTGCTCCATAAGCAAGCAAGAATAGGGACTGCAACCAGAGATGAGGCAGTTCAAGGGATGGAGATCCTAGCCTAGGGGTGTTCACACATTGAGTAGGTGGAATGCATGGAACGCGAATATGGACATAGGTGGAGAATGATTGGATTGCTCATATGGAAAAAGTTCAAGCAAGGGATTGAGAAATAGAAGGACTAAAAGGGGATATCTTAGTAAACAAAAGATGTTCCCAGACACAACATGACAGGAAATGTGGAGGCGATGAGCAATAGGAGCATAACACTGACAGCCCTTTTGGGTCTTGTTGTAGCGAAGAAAGCAACAAATGTGAGAAACATGGCTCCAACTTTATATGTTCATGAGACTGATGAAGGACAAAACAAGCAAAGCCTCATGATGAAGGAATCCTTGCTCCCCATGGAAATGCTTGTAAGAAAGGAAGTGAAAGGTGCAGGAAACACAATGGAGGGAGTAGGCGAGAGAAAGAAAGCTTGCTTGTTAGGAAAAGGAGGTGATGCTTTGGGAAGATTGGATAGTGGAAAGGTGAGCTTGATATAGGGAAAACGTGAATGTTGGAAATGCGGCAGGGAGATGAAGTGACTGGTGTAGGAGTCGAGGAGGCATGACCATTTTTGAGAAACCTGAGCAATGATCGCATGACTAGAACTGTCAATGTAACACCTTGCCCCTGAATCTAGTATTTTTAAAATATTTTAGGGAGCCAGAGTGTTACTAAATTTTTTTTTTTACAAAATGCACCAGATACGAATGTTTTATAATAAAATGAACAATCTTTATAAAATTTAAAGAGAGTCATCATAATCATTTAAAAATATTAAAATCTCAATTGTTTACAAAAAATATTTTATTTACTAAAAATCATAAAATTACAACTATTACATTGTCTAGGACTCTGCATCGCCTCCCTGAGTCAGATGCTGCCTGATGTGCATCCTCATCACCTGAGGGTGATTTAAAAGAAAACATAGGAACATAGAAATAAAAACAAAATGAATTGAATACTCAATAAGCAATACATCATATAGTAAAAATAGTAATAATCGATTTTCATGTATACTCATAGATACATACATAATAACATGAACATGGCGTTTTTTTTCCATAAATGCTAAACATGACTTTTTTATAGATGCTAAAACATGAATTTTCACAAATCATGAGTTGTTCATAAAAAAAAATATGAACTTGCTTATCTTATCATATCGTATCATTTCATATCATAGGTCATTACCTACTGTTGACTCTCGTAAGTTAGAGTTAACGAATCTAAAAAAATTTTGATTTTGGCCATGGGTTATGGAATCTATACATAGAAAGACATATTGAGTGCACTACTAGTATGTACGACCTGACAATGCAATGTGTCCATACATAGGTATTGACTTCATATCATACATAGGCTGCTTACAAATCTTATCATACATGCATACTTATCATATTATAGATTTCAAACAAAAAATTGCATACTTTTGTAACATGTCGTGATGCATGCTTCCTCACATGAATTCATAATTTCTCATAAAATAATTTAGTACATAATTCTCACATAAAATCATGACTTTTCATAAATAATTACAATGCGTAAAACATGACATTTTATAAATAATTTTAATGCATAAACTGTGACGCCCCCAACTTACGTCTGGGATTTAACGTAAATTAAGGTGTCTGGATGAGCAATACTTGGCTACTCACCCTCGTACTTAACAAAAAAAAAAAAAAAAAAACATAAATCATATAATTCGCAGCGGATCGGGTTTTTGCAATATAAGACTTTCTAAAGATCACACGGAAAATACATATACAACATTCATTAAACTTAAACATTGTACTTCTTACATATACAAGTCCAAACTGTAGCAAAATATATTACATTCATCCCAAAAGAACTTTCCTTCACCTCACTCTTTCTCCCTCTTAACCTCGGGATATTCTCTCCCATAGCGAAACCTATTCATGCTAATACTAAAGTCTCGCTGGAGCTGTTGTCCCCGTGGAGTCACACAAACTCCACACATGGATAAGGAGCCGTCTACTCCTAAGGTTAAGCAGCATCCCGTACGTCGCCTCTCCTCAACAAAAGTGGATGCGTCAAGACTCCAAGATTCGGTGGGTCGACTACTTATAGGAGGTCCGAAGGAAACAAAAGAAATGTCCAGATATGGACTATAGTCGGAAAGTCCCTCAGGACTCCCCGAAGTCTCCTGTATCATCGGGGCTGTCCCCCTGCTAGTCATCGAATCCTGTATGAAATAATATGCACAAAATATATGGAGCCACAAAAGAGTGAGATTTCGAATGAAATCTCAGTAAGTACATAAACAGCTTAAAGGAAACAGGGAAAACAACCATAAAGTTATTACCACGAATGACAAGGGAAATTACCCTAATGTACCCCTCACAAGACCACTGTCTAACTGACACTTTTCTTAACTCACCCATTGTCTTATATTAAATTATATTGTTTTCCCCTTAAAATTCTTATTCTTTCATATCACTGATGAGCGTTACGTATCGCCGTCCCCATCACATACACTCATCAATCATCCGGGCGTTATGTATCGCCGTCCCCGTTATGATGAGTCTGGTGTCAATCATCCGGGCGTTACGTCTCGCCGTCCCCGTTATGACACAAAACATATACACATATTACTGCGGGCGTTACGTCTCGCTGTCCCCGCCATTCAAATCAATTTCACGGGCGTTACGTCTCGTCGTCCCCGTGGAGATCACATATTTCTCATATCACGACAGGCGTTACGTATCGCCGTCCCTGCCGGCACGTCAGTCATCCGGGCGTTACGTATCGCCGTCCCCGTCACGACGTGACTAACTTAATCTTTATATAAATTGTTTTCTTTCTTTTTGTTTCATCTCTTATTCACATGAGTTATTTCACTTATAACCCTTCCCATTTGAAACCCCCAATTCTATTCTAAGGAAACCCTAAGTCTAAGCAAAATAGGGCATCTCGCTCGAGCGGCTTGTCGAGCGAGGATCGAGCGAAGTCTCGGGTTAGGACTCGCTCGAGCGGGTGTCGAGCGAAACTCTAGCGAGGGTTCATATTTTGCCTTCGCTCGACTCACATGTCGAGCGAGGGTCGAGCGAACTTACGGCTCTAAGGGCTTTTCTACTCAAAACATGCCAATCTCTTCTATACACCCTATTTATCTTCTTAAAAGCTTAAATCTAAGTTTCTACAATTTTATTGAACATATTAACAAGACAAATTACAATCAATCCTACTCATATGTCCATTTCCACTTAATCATGTTCTCAAGTGTTCACTACTAGCAAACATAGTTCAATCATGCCAATAGACCAATTCCATGCTTAATTTAAGCTAGAATATGGACTTACAATTTCTTCCTAGCTCAAGAGAATTGATCCAACCAACTTCCTCCAAGTTTTCTCCCACACACACTCACTTAGTTCACAAGTGATCACTTTGAGGGTTTGGGGAGGGTTTTCTGGTGTGGCTTCAAAAGGCAAGTGTTCTCTCCTTCTAAAGGAGCTTAGGAAGCTCTCAAGGCTCTATTTATAGGGTGGTGGTCGACCAACATGAGGGAGAGAAAGGAAAATGCACCTAAGGTGCCCTAGTTGCCAGATTTGCATGTGATGAGGTGTCCATCTAAGTGAATCTAATGATGGGGATTAAGCCTCCCAAATTCTAGGCTTTGCAGCTAAATTAGTCATCCAAAGGCTCACATTTGAGATGGTTTGGCTGCCCATTTTGATCCATGGCTGAGAAGTAAGCTAAAGGGATAAGAGGTGAGGTGGCATTTCACCTAACCATGCATGCATCTCTCATCTCCAGCTCTCCCCTTGTGTCACACGCCCATCACCAGGTTTTCCTACTCATTTGGTTCCTTCTCAACTCCCTTAGGTCTTCTCTCAACAAGTTCTAGAAGGTCACTTCATAGTTTAGTTAAGGTAGAGCCAAATTTGATCCACTTAGTCACCAATCAACCAGATTTTGGCTCCCTTTGAGTTCCCATCACCCTAACTATTCAATTGACTTCCAAATCAACTTTCCATTCATTCCTAACTATCCCTACACATGTCCTAATCCCAGAGAATCCTAAAACCAGTTGCCTAATTAGTTATATGCCCCAATCTAGTTCAATTATCCAATTCGGGTTCCAGTTAAGCCCATTCCAAAGCTACCTATTTGATTCCAAAATAATTTATTTATTCCTTCCGAATCTCAGGAAACTTTAAACATAAAAGTTTTAGATCTATCTCTTAAGGTTCTATACCAATTGGAATCACCTCATTTGGACCCCATATGAATAACTTATGCCCTTTTTTCTAAAACTCGACAGATTAATCCGAAAATGCATAATTTCCAATACTAAGTGTAATCTCACATTCCTCAACTAACTCTCCCATTCTAATTTCCTAATAAATAAATGCATCAAATAAATCTCCTTAAAATAATATCCATAAAATAATTTTCCTCAGAAAAATTTGGGCTATTACATAAACTTTCTCATAAATCATGTATGAATTTTCAAAATTTTTGTATCATGATTGGAAACATAAAAAGGGTTTCCATTGGTGGCCATACATATATAATAATTTTGATAAAAACATATTTATCGTACATGCATGAAACGTATGATCATGCTACTTATCTTTTAGCGTTGCTTCCGATTTTACGTCATAGCTCGTAACCTGAATGATACACTAATCATCACTAATTTAAAAAAAAATACATATCGTGGTAGTTTTAATTACTTAAAACTAGCCGTAGAGATAATTTAATAAAAGACAAAAATATACTTTAAAAAATTATGTTTTAAAATCCTTTAAAAATAATAAGAAGGCCCATCTATTTTATAACACAAGTTTATTTAAAACTAAGCCCAATTTAAATATATGTAAGTAACCCATAAGTAAATAAGAGGTCCAAAGCCCAAATTAGTTTCTGAAATGCTAAACTAAAGCCCTAGGGCTTGAGAAGAATTAAAAGGCTCGGCTAGAGGGAATTTAAAAGGCTTGCTTGGAAATATAAAAATAACTAAGGGGCTTAATGGGAAGATTGATACCAAAACATAAAAAGGAAAACACCCTACTTGCTAATCTACGGAAAGACAAAACCAACTCAAAAGGGAGAGGAAAGGGCTTGCAAAGTTGCGATGCCAGGGCTTACCGAGTGGGAGGAGGAAGAACGACGGTGGCTGTGTTTGGTTAGGGGGTGATCTTCGGTTTTTGTAGCTTATACGGTGGTTTTCAAAGTGAAAAAAGGTGGTTGGGTTGGATGTTTTGCCACGGTGATGCTCTGTTTCGGGTTGAGTAAAATAGGGGACTATTATAACTGCATGCAGTGTTTTTGGTAATTCAATGGGGAGCTTGATAGTGGGCTAAAACAAGGGTCCTATGGTGGTATTTCAATGACTAGCAGTGGTGGAGCTTCACGTGCAAGGAGGTGAATTCAGGGACTGTTTGTTTAGTGATTTTCGACAATTCAGTTGTGGAGGGAAAGAGAGCGGGGCAGTGGCTTGGAATTGGGGTACGTGGAGGTTGGCAGTTCATGACAGGGGAGCAGCTTGATATAATCTGTTATGGAGGCTATGCGAGGAGGTATTTCTGGTTTATTATTTTATTTTATTTTATTTTATTTTATTTTGAGGGTTCACTGGTTGATTTGTAGATAAGGGGAGGGAAAATGTGATTCAATAAGGGATTGCACTTCGAGTTTGGTTCTGAGTTTGAAGTGGAACCAAATTCAAACTAAGATAAAATTTTGAAGTATTTTAATTGATTTCGAAAGATAGTCTTAAATTAGAATAATGGTTATAAGATGATGATGATTTGTTTACATCCGATAAAATTGATCAAATCTAAAATAGGGAATATAGGAGAGGAAATCAAAACAATTTCAATCACTATCTTAAAATTTATCTTAAACATATCTTGATAAAATAGTGGAAAAATAAAATAATTATTAATAATAAAATTTTAAAATAATCCAAATTTTGATTCGGGATGTTACAGTCAAGAACAAGAGAAAACGAATAACTCGCATAACCAATTAAGCGAGTGGGGGGCAGAGTCCAATCAACTCCCCTAGGCGTGATATCAACAGGCTATCATGACTGTATGAGGAAGTGGGGTAACAGAACCAATCTCTAGGGGACCCAACCACCATAGAGCCAATCTCAACGCACGCCTATTAGCAAAAGACTGGACAATTGGATGGTGCGTGAGAGGGATCTACATCATAATCCAGTCCCCACATGTGGAGGAAGGAGGGATTTGAAGTGCCAACTAAATGGTGAACATGGAAAGGGCATGGACACAACCAAGGAAAGCAGTTACAAGGAGGGCGAAAGTTGGAAAGGCACATTTTGAAACATAAAATTCTCCCCATACTTGTTTGTTAGGAATTTGCGGGTATTGTGTCTAGAATAAGTTTTCGAAACCTCGTCCGAGCCGAACAACCCTGTAAGGAATGTCAAGGGAAGTCAATGATCTCGAATTTTAATTTCCACCATACATTTATGTTAGGAATTTATGAGATACTACATATGGATAATTTTTAGCCCTAGGCCAACCCGAGTCAAACCAAGGCCTAGGGCCCAAGTCTTTGGCTAGGCCCATATTAGGAGCCTGTAGTTAAGTATTAGGAACGCATAAGGCACCTTGGAGTCAGTAACGAAATAGACAAAGATGAAGGTAAGCGGTCGGCAGTGCAGAATAAGGATGTTAGGGACAACCTAGGTACTCGAGTACAAGAGGCTGGGTAATCCCGAGTGGTATAGGCAAGGCGGGCAGAGGCACAATGCATTAAATAAGTACCACACCGCTTTAAATAGGGACTATGCCACATTAAGTGGAATGTGGCATGGAGCACGACACGACACAATTGGTAGCACTGCCACACTGCCACAGCAAGCTAGCACAGGACGTGACAGGGGTATTGTTGACAATCCCATGATCTGGCTAGTAGGTACGGGTGACACCCCAAATCTCTCTCCTTGTAAGGAGATCCCATCGACCAAGTATATAAATAGCCCATATACCATAGTGTGGGGGCTTTCTGATTCATTTCTCTATTACTCTCAGTGGCTTGAGCTCCATTATTCCATACGATAACTTGAGCATTAGAGGTATCATGGCTCCTCCGAGCCCTCCACTCATCCATGGTGGTTCCAAATTGAAGATGAGGCCCAGCAGAGTGGAGTTGCCTAGGCCCCTGAACATGAAATCAATACTTTTAATATCTCCAGTTGCTTAATGAATTAATGATTGTTTCATTTCATTTGTTTTATTTTACTACTGAGTTAATAGTAGTAGTATTGAATATTTTCTTATGTAGACAAACGTAGTGTATAATCTGCATAATTGTATGTAGTATGAACTTCTTATATTTTCTTTCCTTAATTTGGCGATTATAGACTATATATACATTTTGAACTATCCCACTTTCTCATCTTTTGTCCAATTCCCTTGTCTCATGATTGGAGGCAATTTCTAAGCAAATTAAAAATTATAATCCATCTCTTAAAATTGCTATACTTATTGGAATGTAGCCACTAAGCTATCAAAATTGTCGCTTTACCCCGATTAGAAACTCAAAACTACGATTTGTCCAACCCATTTAGGTCTAAACCCATTAAGACCTAAATGAGAAATATATGACATGATTCGTGACACAACCTCAACGATCAAATTTTAAAAGAGGGAAGAACCAATAATCTATATGTCAATTTGTGGTGCTAATCGACACTGTGGTATTTTAATGATTTTTTTTTTTTTTTTTTGTAATTTAATGGTGTTATATTGCAAGAGAATTTTTGGCATTTTCCCTCCTAATAGTACCCAACACCTACACTAGTCCGACAAACACCGGCTCAATAGGTTAAGGGACTTAGGGTTAAAATTTTGATTGAGACTTTATTTTAAGTTAATTATTTAATTTTTACATTAGAGTTTTATTTAAAAACAATTTCTATCATTTACTAAGTAAATTACTACTTAAATTTTATACTATACCTTTTTAACTAATATTTTTAATTAATAATGACATATATAATATCCAATTAATATAATATTAATTGGACCTTTTTTTTTTAAAAAAAAAATATCTATTTTAAACTTTTTTTGGTAGGGTCTTCTTCCATTAGGGCCTTAGGCAATTGCCTAAGTGGCCCAATAGAAAAGCTGGCATTGAGTCCGACCACCCTCAACACCTACATCACTCCAATAACCAAATTAGCGACCATGCCTAATCAACCATATATATTCACCTCTTATATGCTTACATCTCATGTTTGCAAGCAAAACTAATTCTATAAACTGATGTGGTTTAATATACCTTGTCAATTTGAAAAGTTATTGTTATTATAAGGTAAACCTGACAGCGGATGACATGAAGTCACGTGAGTTTGTGAAATTAATTTTGTATAATTATTTTGTAGTTGTAGCACTAGTGAAAGGAAAATTTTGAGAAATATTATCAAAACGCATGTTTGAGTTTTATTTGTTTTTTTCTTTTAAGGATGTTTCTTTGTCTGTTGAGCACGGGTTTGCTAGAGCCCACCAAAGAAAAAGAGGAAAGTAAGACTCGTGTGAGATCTCATGACAAAGCTAAACAACACAGTGGAGGCTCTGGTGATGATTCAAATGAAGCCAAGTTTAGAGATGGTGGTGAATCGGTGATCAAGATGAGCTATTTTTGTTGGAGGGTGCAGGTCGTGGACCTTTTTCTAAGGAACTTGGCACAAAAACTCTAAAGAAATGAAAAAGGAATGGTCAGGTAAGTTATGCTTCTCAAGTTTAGTTTGGACACATTTTTCACCGTCTCCCACGATGTTATGATTTCCTTATTGGAATCGTAGGATGCTAAACTTGATCAGGCCAAATTAAGGACCATGCAGAATATATGAGAATCTCGATTCAGCTGAGAGAGTTGCAAGCCTATAAGTGCCTATGTTATTTTATAAGCCCACCTTTCAATGGGCTTGAAAAGGGAGGATATCAGGCAACTAAATGGTGAACTCTTCGATTTTTTAGGACAGAGAAGGAAGGGGCTTCTTCATTATTTTTCTTTTTCTTAAGAAAAATTAGACTCATTATTCTTACACTATACACTATACACTACATAATTTTTAATTTCTTTTTTCCCTTAACAAGTATGTGGTATAGGGATGATGAATACAATATCTCAATTAGTTTAACTGGAATAAAACTATAAATTTAAATTTTAAAATTTTTAGTGTATTGTGTTATGTATGGAATGAGAAGTAGTAAAACTCTTTTCAAAATATCTACGTGAGGAGTAGTAAAATTTTAATCTCACATTAGTGAATTTTGTATTCAAGATCTGTGAACGTAAATTCTAATGTCCAATCACATATATAATAATCCCTTACAAAGGTATTTATATTATGCAAGCGGCCATGAATATCTATCGTCATCCATTTTTATAAATCTTATTATTCATCCATTTTTTTTCTTTATATATATATATATATATATATATCTCTCATTGTTTTATTACTAGTTTTGCTTTAATTAATTTAAATAAGCCCAATGTCATTAAACACGATATTAGAGACTAAATTGACAAGATATAGCTCTTTGAAAACCTATCACTAATAATAAGAAACAAATAATGCAGGGAAGAGATAAGAAACAAAACAAATAAGTCAGGAAGTTGGCTCAAATCCCTATAATGAAAAGGTTTTACCAGTCAAATTGGACTTGATCACTCTAAGAAAGAAAATAAATCTCTGTGGTAGGAGGCAATGGTGGAATTATTAATGGGTAGGAGGGAGCCATAGCCCACCAAAAATTTGAAAACAAATACATATTGATTTTTTATGATCTAATAAGAAAATATTAATCTCACTTTGTATTGGCCTATTGCCAAAAAATTATCTTAGCCCTCTCTATAAAACTATTTTGATCTTATAGATTAATTACTTATAAGTTTAATTTTAAAAAAATTAAATATATATTGTTCCTAATATATCATATAGTTTTTTAATCTATATGTTATATTAAACGTATTTTCTTTTTATTTTAAATCTTACTATCAGATTATTCTATAATGTAAAAAAATGGTATATAAATAGAATTTTTTTTTTTTTTTTTGTTATAGTTTTAAATTTGCTTTCCCTCAAAACAAATTCCTACTTCCGCCACTAACAAGAGGAGATCTCTATAAATGAAGGGATAGATTCTCTAGAGGCTATTTACGACTTCTTTAAGCCTAGACTAAATTTCTCTATTGTATTGAGCGATGTGAGGTCCTAAGAGATTGTAAAATAAATTATAGTGGATTTTTCCCTCAAACAACCAATGGACGTAGGCTTTAATACTAAATCAACTAAAATCCTATATCTCTCTTTATTTATATTTTACTTGCTTGTTTACTAATTATGCTATGGATGAACATGAAAAATGTCATATCGAAGCTTGAATCACCAATGTGGGTAAGGAATCATTCTTTCCTCAATTCTGGTTTGTTATTCAAGTTTTATGCGTTAATAGTTGGCACCGCCTGTGAGATTGACTAATTTTCTATATCAAAATTTGAAGAAGGATATTCTCTGCCTCGCAAAATTATCTACAAAAGTTTAGATTCCCTAGATCGTTATGAGATCATCTTTAAAAAAACACAAACAGATAAGATATATATATATATATATATATATAAATGGGTGGATTGCATGGCATGCATAGTGCAACGTAAGGGGTGCACGACAATTACAAGGTTGAGGAATCATCCCGCTACATTCTCATTGTCAGCATTACGTGGTTGAGTTACCCTCCTACAAAACACAAATTGCAAGTATTACACAGTCAAGGTACCTTCTCGCTACACTCGCATTGCTAAGGTTACATAATTGAGACATCCTCCACCTACATTGTTAGCATTTACGTGGTCGAGGTACCCTCTTGCCAGATGCAAGCTGATTGTCTCTACTCACCACAACCACCACCAGCAGATTACCTCGAGAACAAGCCTCTAAGCTCCCTAACCACCTCACATAGGTTACTACAAAAAAACTATTACATCAACATCAAAATCGAAAAGCACCAACAAAAAATTGCATCGTGGGGCAAAATTTACTGATGCCACTAGAAATGCGAAAATATGTGCACTTCACTAATAGAGCCAATAGGAGCCTTACCGCTGGTTTGTCGCCACTAGAAGCACCCTAGAAGCTGGCAAGAGATAAATTGGCCACCAACAACCCACAGCCAAGCAGGGTCACCAATAGTTGCCACTGAACCTATTGATGTATCCTATCGCTGACATGGTAGTCTCTAGCCCCATCAAGAGCCCAAACATGACAATGACATGATGTATGCCATGCTCAACCTCGTAATGTGAATGGCCTAGTGCATTTGTGTGGCCCCTTATGAGGATCACCATGCATCGCAACTGTGCTGCCCACCACCTTCGTGCATGGCACGACCCAAGTCTGACCGCCTAGCCGATTGACCATACGAAGCACCGATGGGAGCTTCTCATTGTTTCCTTCTATAGAAGGTTGTGAAATGAACAGAGTGGAGTTGTAGAAGACCAAGAGCTAAATGGGACAGCCATGACTACCACCAAAACCAACGGAGCTGTCTTTCGCCAGTGAAGTAGTTCTTCCACCATGAGAGACACTCACGCTTGCCACAGTGCGAGCGAAGGATGTGAGCTACCGAACAAACACCAAAACCATGCATCCATTCATCGACGAGGTTCTCGACCACCACCTAGCTCACCAAATTTTTCTATCACTTGCAAAGAGGTTATCGCCCACACAATGCTGCTATCCAAAGTCCCTCATGGTTCTTACTAGTGTGCACCATGGGCAGCTTGCTGGACTATAACTCATCGCGAAGGTCCAGTCCCCAACCACCGTCTAACCCTCCATGATCTTTTGTCGTTGGAGTGGTGGTTCCAGACCACAACGATGTTCCTTGCCACCATTGACACTCATCTCCTCCATCATTGCTCGTGAGTCATGCAGGTTGCAAGTTTACAACCATTCATGAGGTGCAACGCGGCATCTCCACCATGCCACCTCACTCAGCCAAGATCATGATGTAATGCCCCATCCTTGTGGTGGCACTTAGAAAATTTATTTTAAGAAAACAGACGGGAGTTATCAATCCATTTAAAACTTTTTCCTTTCCTACCTAGGATGTAAAAGACTCTACATTTTAAAGCCAAACATGTTTCCTAATTTAAGAGAGAGCTAGAGAGGAAAACATGAAGTTAAATAAAAAGGCCTCTTGTATAAAAAACCCTCATGTCTAGGCTTTCGTGCTCGTCCCCTTGGGCCATGTACATCATGAAACCTTTTAGTAATTTTGTTTCTAAGGGGGAGGGACAAACATATAAAAAAAGAGAGTAGAATATTCAGTAAATATTGCTTCGTATAGTAAAACTAAACTAACATAGTTTTTATTCATGTAATCATCACTCATATACGCTCATACATAGAACATTTATCCATTTAAAACATTTCAAGGTGGGTTTTTCCTTAAAAACAGCTTTATTTTTGTAAAATGATCTCATACCTTGTACTTTCCTTCTTAAAGAGCTAAATGATTCCACAACATTTGATTAACAATTTTCACTTTCCTTTGGTCAGTACACACAGTTTTCACTTTCCAAAACATTCAGTCCTTTCTTCTAGTCCTTTCTTTTCATTCTTTCCATTCATCAGACCATTCATTATAAATGCCATTTAAAAGCATAGGCTTAAACATCATCTTTCAAGGCATCAATTAAAACCAGTTCATGGCATTCTCAAAACATCAGTTCATCCCAATCTTTAAAAATTTTCATTGCAGTGTTTAAAGCATCATTTAAAAGCATAAGACATAAACCTCAAAATCTCAGTTGATGAAAATACATACAATATATGCTACATATAACATCCATTCACATGTATACAATTTTTAGTTTGGGTGCATAAATAGGATTTGCCAAGGAAGGCATTTACATACTTGTACTTTTACATTCATACATAGCATACTTTCGTAAAAAATCATTTCATTCATAAAGCATCTTAAAGAGAAATATTTTCTTTTCATTTCATATGATTTAGAAAACTCTAAAGAAGTATGAACATAATACTTACTTAGACTCCATGCTATAATCATTTCATACTGTCCCTTCACGTGCGTGTCAGATGGCAACCTACATGTATACACATAACTTTGACGTCATTTTCTTTCCAGTGCATAAGCAACTAGACTCATAAAACATAACTACACTTCATTCGAACCTCTTTCACTTAGACACACTTTTCCATCTATCCCCACCTCTATGTTTTCCTTTATCACGTTTTCTTTTTCTCAACTCTTAACTTGTGACCCACTCTACTCCTTGTGCTTATCCTTTAAATTGAACCTTCATGATTCACCTTAAAGTTAAGACACACTAACACCTTCATCTTATTCTTCCAACTAAACCTCATCCCAATGCATAACTTGAACCAATCAAGTTATACACCCTTCTCTAGTCCATACACAAGTGACTTCCCTTTTTCATGCTTCCTAAACCCACACTTCATATTCATTCCCATCCATACATACCACACAACTTTAAGCCAATATTGAAGCTTAAACATCGTGTACCTATGCTTAAAACAAATTACCCATTAAATATATGGTACATCTGTCCGGCACATGTCTCTAACCATATTACACATGTACCCTACTTCCTTTTATCACCTAAGATCAACATAAAATTGTTGATTATCCACTTGTATAAACAAGCTCCATACTCCGATACCAACCTTCTCCTAGACTTGGTTAGAATGACTCTTCATGCTACGTAGTTCATCCCAACACTTAGCACGATATAATAACTCCTTTCACAACTACACCTATCGTCCTATCATGTAGCTCGAAACTTTCAAGCTATCCTGGTACTTCACTTCTAAACCAACTTATCGCTCATCACGAGCATGAATTTTCACTTACCCTTGTCACTTTACCCATTTCTTCACTTTCCCGTACTCCTAACCACAACTCAACTACTCAGTGGCACCCATCACTTCGACCACACGGCACATCACAACTATTTCGGGATAACGTTCACAGTTTCCAACAATTCACATCACACATCACACTCCACACTTCTCAACTACGTAACCATCCAACCCTTCGTGACACACTGCACATCACATCACAAGTTCACATGGAACACACTTCACGTGTACCCTTTTAGTTCACACTACACGATTTACAACATAATCCATAATGACTCAACACACCACAACTACACCCATCACTTCACATACACAACTGCAACACCCACTTCACATCACTTCACTACACAACTACCTCTACAAATACTACAAAACAGTCAGCAATCCAACCTCACAATAAAATAACGAGTGAAAGGGAGAGGGGTTGTACATATGTCAAGATAACCTGTTGCATTACTTGTTGTCCAGCATGGCCCCGAGGTGTCGGAATTCACTAGCTTGGGCGATGGCCGTTCCTTTGGTGGTCATTGTCTACCTTGCAACTGGGCTATATTAGAAGGCTCGAACTATGATTTCTCGGCTAGGTCTAGGGTTTGAAGGTTAGATCTAGGACGCGCAAGGTGACCAACATAGTGGAGAGTTCGTGAGTGGCGGTCGACAAGCGCATATGATGGTTGTTCATAGTGTAGGGCAGCTGTTTTGGACTGTGGGTCACTGAATCTTAGAGGGGTGGCCATGGGAAGGCTTATGGTGGTTCATGATGGTTGCTTGATGGCTGAGGTGCTGCACAACGGCACTGGGCTGGTGGGTATCGTGGGTTTCAACACAAGAAAGGGAGAAGGAGATCTGGAGGAAGGCCTTAGGCTAGGCATAAAGGAGCTAAGGGTGTTCCAGTAGGGCTATGGTGCCATGGGGCTGGTTGGGAGATGGTGTAAAATAGCCCAGTGGTGGCAGATCTAGCCGTGCGATATGGTGAACCCCCCATGAGAGAGTGAGAGGTTGTGTGAGGGAGGGAGAAGGGCTGGGGAAAAGGGAGGAGGCTGGCGAGGGGAGCTGGTGATGCCATCAGTATGGCTAGGCTGTAGTAGTGTTAAGCTACACGAGAACCCTTGATGAGTGCACGAAAGTGCACTCTAAATATAGTATTATTGGATTAAATTATTAAAATGTGAGGAGAAATAATGGAATATAATTTATATTATTGAGTTTAATTTTTATTCACATTGAGATATGTTTAATCATATTTTTTTATAATATTTTAAATCTCAAATATTGGTAGGTGATACTTGGATTGCAAATTGGATTTCACTTGGTTTTATTTCAATTGACAAATGGGCCAGCACGATATTTCGATAAGAGGCCTCGGCCCACATGTGTTGATGATAGGCGTTTGACTTTCATTTGGAAGGGGGAACAAAAGGCACACATGGCAATTGAATTCAAAACATGGCCCACTTACTGCATGCTATAGTCAACTGAGAAAGCTGTAATTTACATGCACTTAAGTTGGACTTCAACTCTTCTTTCACTATGGACCCACATGCAAGCTTGGACTCTTCTTCATATCATTCGATTGGCCCACATTCCCACTAGGTCTAGGGTTTACTTCATGGCCGCCATTTATAAGATTTTTTTTCTAAGAATTTATGTTATTGATCATGCTTATGAGTAACTAAATTCTCAAGTAGGGTTATGGATGAATTTACACACTAGATAATATTTTTAATTTATTTTTAATTCATGTATTTAGTTTTTAATATATTAAAACTTTTTGTTTTATCATTCTTAATATATTATTGGTGTTTTCTTTTCCGAATAATCATAGAATTTACTCTATTTATAAATTCAGTCATGCTTTTTTTATTTAATGATTTAGATCTTTGATTGTGTTTGAATCAATATCGCTCCCTAGGTATATTGTCGTTGTTAGATTTTCTCGATGTGGATAACAATTTGTGTGATTTGATTTAATTTTAGTTTATAATTCTATATTTTCTGATTGAAAATTTTGAATTCAATTCTCAATTGAGTTATTAATGAATTAAGAATAATTAAAATAACGGATATGTGTAAGAGATTCTCGACGCTCTACTGTTTTTTAAATTTAAATACTTTCTTCATTAATTACTTTTTTTAATTTTAATTTTCATTTAAAATCAATTTTAGTTTTCTCATAAATTATTTAATATATATTTTTTAATTTCTTTGCTATTCTGCTATACTTTTAATTTGTTTTCCTGTAGAATTAACACCCTAAAACTACATTACAACTAACGCATTATTCTTTAAGCATAATCAACTCTCATGAGGGGGTCTCGATTTCAGGAAGGAGAAGGGAAAGATGGGTTGCATTGTGGGCTCGGTGGGGGTGGTCGTCTGAGAGGGGAAAGGTTGCTAGTGGTGGTCGAAGGTGGAGCCAAGAGGAGAGGGATTGTGGTTCCTTTTGAAAATTACCTCCCAAGTGCAGAAGGTGTCTTGTTGAAATATAGTAAAAGTCTTAAGGTCGATTTCATAGGGACAAAGGATTATCAAAACATTTGTAAAATTTTATTGTAAAAAGTTATGGATTGACTATGAAAGATAAATATAAAACAAAATGCTATGTGAGAAATCTTTTTGTGCTTTTTATAGTTATATAAAAACTGAATGTGTAATGTGAAATAGAAGATAGGATTTCTGAAATTTACTTACAAAAATTAACTCTATGGAAAACTAAACTTAAACTGTAACCAAAATGAGAAGTTCACTTTTAGCTACTTAACATGTGGAGATTCATGAAGGTGAAGCATGAAAAAGTATGAAAGATATTTGAGTAAAACAAAATAAGAGATGAAATTAAAGTTACTATCTAAGAGGCAAATTAAGTTCTTGGGTTGTGTGACATCCCAGATTTCTCATGAGGAACCTTATTTATGTTTGGAATGAATAATCATCTTTTTAGTTTTATTAAGGTGATTGGATTGTTAAGGAATAGCATTTTTAAGGAAAATCTCAAGATTGTTTGGATTGGATCCTTTTAGTGCAAAATCTTTTATTTTATTAAGGCATAAGAAGATTAGGCCCAAGGGATAGCAAACCCATAAGATTTATTTTCATTGAAGCCCAAAATAAGCTTTGGAGAATGGTATGTTGGACAATTTTAGAAAAAGGTAATTTCGATGCCACTTGTAATTTTGTGGAAAGGAAAGGAGAGATGAAGGAAGGCCCAAGAAAAGTCCAAAGAATTTGGCCATGGAGTGTTGGACGCCACTTGTAATTTTGAACCCCACTTGGACATGTGTCAAGCTATGACACAATATACCTTTTTGCCTTTCCAAGATGTGTCTTACATGAGAAAGAGAAAAATGAGTTAAAAAGATTTTGTGTACGAAGAGAAATGAGTAGGTTTGAATGAAGAAAAAATGAGATTTTTATAAAAGAATTTTAGGTTTCAAGAGAGAAACGAAAAACTATGGTTTTTTTTTTTATCTTCTTAGAGATTCGGCCCTAGGATTTTTAAAGGGAGATTTGATTATTTAGAGCACCGAACACTCAAAATCTCTTAGAGATTTTGGATTTAGGATTTTTGTGCTCAAATCTTGATTTGTTTCTTGCTTTGTTTTCAGATTTTCTTTGTTTATTGTTTTTGAAAGCTTGTAAGTAAACTCTTAACTTATCTTGGATATTATTTGCATTTATTGTGTGAACTTTGTTTGTTCATTGTTTTCTTGATTATTTGAATTGTATTTCTCAAGAATATGTAAGGGTTCAATCTATATTATATTGAGGATTGATTGATGATTATTTGATGGAAATATGGAAGTGGTAAGACTTTCGTGATTCGGCCTAAGTGCTTGATATGTGATGGGTTGATTATTTGATGAGGGTCACAAGGTTTAAGGAACTACGTAATTCGGCCATGAGGATATTTTAGGCTTTTATTTAAAGATTTCAACTTATAAATGGATGCATTTCATTCTATCTAAATTTTTATATGATAGATGGTATGAACTCATCAATTACTATAGCATGTATATTTGGCTTTGAGAGGGTGATGATGTTAGATGAAATAATTTGATGTTTTGATGAGAAAGAGCATGTTAGGAAACTTTACGGTTTCGCCTAAGGCCTTAGGAGATAGTTTAATATGTTGTTTGGATGAGTACCTAAGTGGATGTATGAGTTGACAAGGAAAAAGGTGAAAATTATTTTCTTTAAATGGTATGAGTTGATTTGGCCAAGACCCCTTAGGGTTTTTTTGGAAATTTGATTTCTATCTTTCTAAGCTTGAATGACTAAGTTTTATATAATGAAGCATGTTTGCATGTTCTAATGTTTTTAAGCTATAATTGAAAATGTATGTATTGAATAAGAGTGTGATTCGGTTTTATACTTTGCATGAATAAGTCAAGGTTTGCATATGAGTTTATGTCACACGCTACATGCCTTTGGGTTGATGTTTTGAAAAGAAATAAGTTTAAAGTTTTTATAAAGACCCCAAAGGCTATGATGAAATAATGCGCTAGTGGAACTCCTTGTTTACTCAGAGTGTGTAAAGTCGAATGAAATCCCTAGGTCGATGAGTTCGATGGATGGACCCAAGAGTGTTAAAGGGATTCCAATGACAAAGGATTTTTCTCAGTCTTTTTGGACGATTTACCTAGATTACCCCCTAATCGCAAGACGGAATTTGTGATTGAGTTGGAACTAGCCATAACTCCAATACACAAAGAACCTTATCGAATGGCCCCAACAGAATTGAAAAAAGTTAAAGGTACAATTATAGGAACTTCTGGGAAAAAGGATTTATACTTCCTAGTTCGTTGCCATGGGGAGTGCCAGTCTTATTTGTGAAGAAGAAATACTGGACTATGCGCATGTGTATTGATATTGAGACTTGAATAAAGTCACTATCAAGAACAAGTATCATTTGCCTCGGATAGATAATTTATTGTATCAATTACAAGGAGCGTCAATATTTTCTAAGGTAGATCTCAGATTTGGTTATCATTAGTTTAACATCAAGGAGCAAGATGTACCTAAGATTGCTTTTAGAACTCGATATTGACATTTTGAGTTTTTAGTCATGCCTTCTGGATTGATAAATGCACTAGCAACATTCATGGATCTAATGAACCGGATTTTCAGGCAGTACTTGGATAGTTTTGTGGTAGTTTTCATTGATGATGTCTTGGGGTACTCTCAAAATGATAAAGAGCATAAGGAACACTAAGGATTGTGCTGGAAACCTTACAAGTGCATCGACTTTATGCCAAACTTAGTAAGTGCGAGTTTTAGTTCCGAGAAGTGAAATTTTTGGGTCATGTTATTTCTAGTGAAGGAGTTGTGGTGGACCTAGCTAAGATAGAGGCAGAGGCAGAATGGAAAAGGCCAACTAATGCTCATGAGATACGTAGTTTCCTTGGTTTAGCAGGATACTATAGGAGATTTGTTGAAGGATTATTTAAACTTTCTAGTCCTCTAACGACATTGACAAGGAAAAATTTCAAGTATGTTTGAAGTGAGCAATGCAAGAAGAATTTTCAGGGCCTGAAGAGAAGGTTAACTATGACACCGATTTTGGCTCTACCTGAACCACACAAACCATATGAGGTTTACTATGATGCTTCGAAGATGGGACTAGAATGTGTGTTGATGTAGGATGGATGAGCAGTGACTCACTCTAAAATGTGTTTAAGAAATGACTTCCAAGTATAAGAGTTGTCAATTAATAATAGGGAAGTCCCTAAGTCATTTTCTCACAGAACGATTAGTTTAATTTGCAATTTCATCTACTATCGAAAATAAAATGAAATCACAATCTAAGCCTACCTACAATGATATTCACAATAAGAATGATTTTTTTTTCAACATTATAAAAATGTAAAGTTTCTTTTGTTTGAGATGATGAATTAACGCTAAGATTTATGCTAGAAAAATGAAGAAAAATAATGCGTCAAACTTGGGTTGGGAGCAAGAAATATTTAGCTAGCATCTAAGAAATTTTGCTCTAATGCACCTTGATGCTACTTCAATTACTTCCATAAATTAATTAGATTTGTAAACGTGCGTTAAATAGACTAAAGTTATCCTTGCTTGAGAAGCTAAACAACGTCGATCAATGTCATCATTTAATCTAACGTTTCCAAGTAACAAATAGAAGATTATGAATTTTACGTTCTAAAGGACATTCTATAAAACACCACATGTGGAGGGCATAAACCAAACACTTGTCATTCCATGGGGTTCCAATCTAACCCAAACAATCAAAACAACTACTACAAAAATCAAGTTGAGATGAACACAATAAAAGCAATAACCAAATAAAATGCAAAGCTACCGACGAATAAAAAAGTAAGGTAATGAGAAATCAAACTAAGAGAGTAACGACAATGCAAAATACACAAAATATGCTACTGAAATTTAACTCAAGAACAAAGTAAAACCTTCGACTGAAATAAAGCTACTGAAATGAAGAACTAACCAACTAAATAAAATCTATAAGTTAAGAAATTAAGTCTATCCAAAACCACCAAATGAAAAACTACCAATGGAAGTGCAACAGAAACTACAAATGAAAAAACAAACTACTGCACTATAATAGAGACCAATAATTGAGAGATCAACTACCGAAAAATGTGAGATAAAAGACAAGTATCTATTGGAGGTAAATCACTGAAATAAATTACAGTTAAATTAAAACAAATTAAAATGTGAAGACAATGGAACAAAAGGCTCAAATCCAGCCATTAAATGGTCTTTGAATTTCTCATAAATTGAAGTAGAAAACAAATAAACTTCGGGAAAAAACTAGAGGAAATTCAGCCGAATATTTTTGGTCTACGAATCTCAGCAGCAAAAGCCAATGTTTTCTTTCCCCCTCCTTTCCTCTTTCTTTGGTGTTTCAAGTAAAAGTGTGAGGGACTTTCCATACACACAGACCAAAGACATCCCAAAAATGGAATTCCTGCATGTCTCTCCAACCAAAGGGTACAAACCAATGGAAAATAAAAGCCTTTGGTTCTCGACTTTTCTTGTTTTCTTTATTCCAACGGACCAAAGTGAGGAGGGGCTCGCATGGCTTGTGAGTTGGCGCATGCATGACTTGTTGAGTGGGAATACGGCTACGTTTTAGTGCAGGGACTTGCTGTGATGCTTGAAGTGCAGGGGATTTGTGTAACTCCATTCGGTAGGAATTTGGGCTGGAATGTCCACGTGGCTTGCTACTAAAGGACTTCATGAAGGTGGCTTGCAATTGTGGTTGGTTAATTGGTGCTTTGCTTGAATTGAGTCGGTGAAAGGCAACGTAACTTGAGTAGATTTCATGAGTTGAGTGGTTGGTGCAGTGTCTTGAATTGAGGAGTAATTTCTGCTTGATTTGCCACATGAAGCATAAGGTGTCTCGGCCAAGAGTGCATTCCGTGAGTTGATGTAGTGGGTATGTGGCTTGTAATGCAGGGGTTAAGTGACTTGTGTTTGGCTAATTAGGTGAATCGGTGTAGGTTGAAGTGCTGCTTTGACGCTCTTTAATTCTTTCTTGCTTACCAGCTGAATTTTTGCATATAGCATATAAATTGCACAATAAATGAACCTATTCAAGTGCACGTAATCAATTAGAAATTAGAGACCATAAAATTAAGCTTTTATTAATTGAATTAGAGTTAATTTATCATGACCCAATTCACTCAATTACTAGTGAGAAACATGTGATTAACTCAAATTAAAGTGCAAAATAAAGACAATATTATGGCTCAATCAAGTAGTCACTTACGCATCACGGCAACTTAAAGATCACGAACAGAATTATCTCACTCTTGACTTGGAGTTGGCAGCAATACTGTTTGCATTAAAGATTTGGAGACACTATTTATATAGTAAAAAGTGCGAACTGCTCATGGATCATAAGAGCTTTAAGTATTTGTTCAATTAAAAGAACCTAAATATTAGGCAAAGAACGTGGATTGAGACCATAAGTGACTTTCAGTGTAAACTCAAGTATCATCCTGGAAAAGCCAACATAGTGCCAAATGCTCTAAGTCGAAAAACTCAAGCGGAGATACCTTCATTGTTGATGAAAATGCAGAATTTGCTTATAGGAGATCTGCCAATAGACGCCTTTTTGGTAGTAGTGCAAGAAATTGTTTCACTGACCGAAAAGGAAATTCGGGAAGAACAATGTAACGATTCTAAGTTGGAAAAAGTACGACAAGAGATTTCAGAAGGAGAAAGGTCTCAATATTTTTCAATTTCGGACAATGGGATGATTTATTGTAGAGAAATGAGAATAATTCCTTATGCCTCAGAGCTGAAGGAGAAGTTTTTGATGGAAGCGCATTACATCTCTTATACAGCTCATTCTAGTAGCACCAAGATGTACCGAGATCTAAATGAAAGATTTTGTTGTGAAAGAATTAAGAAAGACATAGCAACATTTGTGGCAATATACTCAGTGTGTCAGTTGGTGAAAGGTGAAAATCAACGGCTAACAAAAGAATTGTGACCGTTACCGATTCCTGAATAGAAAGGCAAGATGTATCGATAGGTTTTCTACTACGATTTTTAGTACATACTACGAGTAAGTTAGGTGCATTGTATATACTAACTGTCATGTACGAAAGGTATGTAGTCTTGTGTTATATGTTCTGACGTTTTAAGTCACCCTTAAATCCCAAGCGTGAGCTGAGGCGTTGTAGGTTGGATATGAGTCCCTGTTTGTTTCGGTTCCTAGATAATTTTCTCAACTAACAATCCAGTTAAGACATTGATAATCGGAAGATAGATAATCATGTCTAGGTTTTGCAATATTTTCCTAAGGTATTCATTGCATTACTAGCTAAATACGTAGTAACAACCAACTACAAGAAGTCTTGATAATTTTTTAAGCATTTGTTGTGCCTAATGTCAACAACAAATCAAGTGCAGGAGGTGCAATCTATTTTCAATTCGAATTCAACTAGCAACAGAATGAAATCGACATTCATTAGAAAAATATTACATTAAACTAGACTAAATAAATCATGTCTCATTCCACAACCCAAACTTCAGAAATTACTTGCACATAGTATTTCTAGCAGCAAAAATTAATTTAAGTAAAACCATTAGGAAATTTGAGAAAAATACTGAAATGGGATAAATTTTAACGTGCAAAAATATAGTATGATAAAGCGGAAGAATATGAAGAACTATAGAAAATTAACTAACTCCCAAATCTAAAACTCCTTCCTTTTATACGTCGATTTGTCTCTCATCTTCTCTCTACAAGCCGTGGAATGCATCATGCATAATTGCTGCCTTCTCTCTGCTCATGGTCCCCGATTTGCTTCCAGAATATTTCCCTAGCTTTCACGAGTACTGGGTTTCATGGGTTTCTCGGGTTATTTGCAAGTTATTGTACCTTTAGCAACTTAGCTTATGGTGGCAAGCCGAATCCTGGGCTTTATTATACTTAGTTTATTTGCAAGTCCTGGCTTCACTTAATTTCTCTACATGGGCTTCAGTTGATGGACTTGGGATTTATATAATGTTAGGTCATGGCTGGGATTCCTTTTGGACATGGGCTTCCCTAAGGAAAGTTACGGATTGAAGCATTATGCACATGAGCTTCACATGAGTCATGGGCACGCTTCAGATGAAAATTCATGGATTTCGGACTCTTTAGTAATTGAAATGCGATGCTAATGAATCTACATGGCTGCAGGCTTCACAGTGAAGTTTACTTGGGCGTCACTTTGCATCTTGGTTTAATCTTTCGCAAGTTCAAGTCACGGAACATTTAGCCTTTACTTCTTCACAGCATCACTTTCATGAGCATCAAGTTTCAATTCATTTTATTGATAGCCAATTAGCCCACCTGCATTTAATTAGGGGTAAAAATATTATTTCATACTCCAAAATCAATTAATTCACATGTCAACTTAATACCCTTTATTTAGCACATAGAGTTAACTTAACTCACTATATTAAGAGTATTAAAAACAACATAAATATCCATTAAACAGATTGCATGGAGGGGGTATGCCGTCTGGTGAGCTGAAGGGAGAGGAACGAGAGAGAGGGAAACTGGAAAATGGGGGAAGTACTAGGGTTTCTCTTGGGGATTTAATCCAAACCATCCAAGTGTCCTTTGGTTAATCTGACAGTGGAGATTAACCTGGAATTAAACTAACTTAAAATAGACAGTTAAAGATATAAATACATTAATACTAATTTAAAATCAACTTTATTTGATAAACATACTATTCTTTCATCGTTAACTAAATAATGAAGTTTGCTAAATGTCTTTCAACAAAATAAAAGCATCTAAATAATTATAGTTTTAAACATAACTTACAATCTCATAATATCCTTAAATAAATATAATCATTTACAAAAAATGATTTTCTACAAATATATAAAGAGGCTTACGTAAAATCAGGCTTGATTCAATAATATAGAAAATATCCTATTTAAAATATTTCTAGGACGTTTCAGATATTTTGAGGGCTTTAAAATATTCAGTTTACTTTAAAAAACACCTGTTGACTTTAAAACACAACTTCAAAACTTAACACTCAGAATGAGACTTGTTAATGTAAATTTTATTGGTTTGGATTAGTGTTGGCGTATTTGAATTCAAATAGGACAAGATTTCATCTTATCTCTAAAGTTGTAATTTTGAATTGTTGAATTTGAATTCAAATAGAATAAGTTTTGATTTTTGAATCAATGTAATTTAAATTATGGGATTTATCCATAGTAGTTTGAATTTATTTAAGTCTCTAGGAATTTGTTAAAGAGGCTGGAGAGTTGAATTTCGAAATCTAGAATGATAAAATCAGAAGACAAATTCGAAATTCAAATTGCAGCAGTAAATCCGGAAGTCTGTTAGCAATCTATCAGCAAACGGATTCTGATGAAGGATGACCTGTCAGCAGATGCGTTTCAGCAGCACTTTGGATTGTCTATTTAAATCAAGTCGTATGATAACCCTAGCAAGAGATTTCGGCCAGAGCTGATTTTAGATATATTTGAGAGCCATTTGAGAGGAAAATTAGTGAAGAATTTTCCTTGTGATTTTTATACACTTGCCAGTGTGATCTTGTTCAAGATTTGAGAAGATCGTTGATTGGTGTACGTGATCAACCACTGGAGGTTCCAGTAGGAAATGCATAGATTGAAGATCGTCAGAGGTTCTGGTTGCTACTGCGGTAGGGATAAAAGAGTCGTTTGTCCGGTCAAGTAAGAGAGTCAATTGACAAAGATTTTGTAATTGAATAGCTTACTTGTAAATTGATTTTCAATCAATAAAAATGACTTTTCTGGGTTTGGTTGCCCCGTAGGGTTTTACTTTTGAAGAGTTCTTCAAAAAGTTTCCTTTTGTAACAAATCGGTGTGTTATGCTTTGATAATTTATTTATTGCATATTTATGAATATTCACACGATTGATATATAACAAATTTGATTGTAAAAATTGTTAGATATATTTGGCCATACAGGGGTAAAAAGGAAATTTCAAGACTCTTGACCAATTGAAAATTCAAAAAGTTCATGTTTAAGAAAAAGACTAATGAAAAACAAAAGAGAGCAAAAGAATTTCCAGTAAAGAAAGATGAATTAGAAAATTGGAATAAAGAAAGAGTTGAGAGAAATAAGAAGGTAAAATGTTATGAATGCTTAGGCTATGGTCATATTAGAATTGAGTGTCCTAACTTCAAGAGAAATAAAGGAAAAACATCAAATGTGTCCTCTAGTGATATTTCGGATTCTAAAAGTGAAAACTCATCTTTCGATAATGAAAAATCTTTAATAGCTTTTTCTACTTTTGTGAATGATTTGGCTGAAAATTCACTAACAAAATCTGAAAATAGTTGTGCTTCTAGTGATTTGGATATTACTTTAGTTGATGCCGACCAAGAACTTAGTGTTTAAGATGCTTACAATGAAGTGTGTGAAGAGGTAGTTAAGTTGAAAAAACTCAACAAAAAGTTGTATAAAAAACTTACAGCTATAGAAAATGTGAAAAATAATTTGATTGAAGTTGTAAAAGTTTCTGAGGTTGAGGTGTTGAGACTAAAAAATCAAAAGGTTGAAATAGAACAAAAATTGAAAAATTTTCAAGAATGTGAACAAAATTCAGCAACCCTAAAATTAAATGAAATGTTGAGGTTTTAAAAACCAAGCAGTGATAAGATGAGATAAGGATATGTGGTTTCTAAAGGAAAAGGAAAACAAATACCCTTATCTGCTGAGTCGAGCTCCAAAGGTATTGTGTTTGTAAAGGAAAGTCAAAAGAAGAATCACAACAATCTTTCCATGCCGAAGGCTGACGACTCAAGAAACTTGCACAAAAATTCTCCATCGACCATGATGAAGAAATGTAGGTATGAAGATAAGTTTACTCCTACTTGTCATAATTGTGGAATTGTTGGGCATATAAGACCATATTGTTTTAATGTGTCTCAAGGACAGAAAATTAAAATTGGAAAAAGTCCGCAAATGAGTGGAAAAAGCCTACAAAATTAAGTTGATGAGATGGACCAACAAATTAATTTTGTAAGTCGTGAGTTTGGTGAATTGGTTAGGCTATGTATTCAAAAGAATGGAAAGGACAAGCCAAATCTCAAGACAAAATGGGTGGTTAAAAAGGATGTCGTGCCACATTAGTTTATAGGACCACATGCATGTTCTTGTATTTCATGCATATCGTTAGTATAGGACATGCATTTTTATTGTGTTTCGTTTTGTTTATAAGTTTTTTTTTTTAAATTGAATTTTTTTTTGGTTGGTTTATTTTGTTTTGGTTTCCTACTTTTTATTAAAAAAAAATAAAAAAAATGTGTTTTTCGACCAAATGATGTAGAGTGCATGTTTGATGGTGTGTTGAAGGCTTTGAACATGTTGATACTCACTTTATAAATCCTTGCACTTATGCATTATTCTTGTGTTGTGCATCCCATATCGTGCATCATAACCCTATTGGCATCATAGTAAAGATTCACTCTTAATGCACTGTGAGAAACTTATGTGAATGCACTTTTGTTTGATTAAAAAAAAAAAAAGGGATGGCTGAATAAGTGTATTGAGATGCTCATCATAGAGAGAGTCCAAACTTTAAATTGATTAATACTAGTTGAACCTAGTACAAGTATGAAAAATGTCTCCTCTTGCCAAACACGACTTGTTGATCCATATAGAAAAAGTCGGTGTGAAATTTATTGTAGAAAAAGACTCACACCCTACACAGATCTAGCCTTGGAAGTTCTTATAGAAAAAATTATTGCTCCTATAATTGTGGAAAAAAATGAGCAATAAAAATGAATCAAAAAGTGGCTATGCAAGTAAAGTGTTTGGAGGAGACACTTATGTATCTAGGCCCTAGCATAAAGTTTGCCTTAAGATGAGTGACAATCTCTTGGGAGCATCTTTTAAAAGAAGATTCCTATTAAAAATGATGATAAAAAAATAAAGAAAAAAAAGAAAAAGGAATTCATGAAAAAAATTAAGGAATAAAATCATCAAGAAAAAAAGTTGCTACCTTTCATAAGTTGCTCACTTACACAGTCACATGAACCTTGACTTTGATGATTTTATGAGGAGTGAAAATCTATTGTGGGTGTTGCAGTCAAGAGGATGTATGATCTTGAATTTATTTGGTGAGTAGCACTTTGATTAAACCTAAATGCATATCTTTATGTTACTTGCGTCATTGCCATTGTTTTTTTTTTTTTTTTTTAAATTTGCATATAAACATTTTTTTGGCAATTTATTTTTGACCAACACGAAAAAAAAAATGGTCAAGTTTTTGGTTTTACAAATGCATATGAGGCATTCTTTGAGAATCAATGTTTAGGACTTCAAGGTTTATGTGGGAGTGATCTAATTGTTCTATTTTGTGGCTAAGTCCCGATGGGACACAAAGAAAGGTCTCGACAAGGTCACAACACGTGACCAAGTGTTTGGTCACTTAAAGCGACTCACGACAACCTTAGTTGCCCATTCCTAGTGCGTTAGACCCTTTGGTACCCATATCGCATGCAAGACTATTTGGTGCTCTAAGGTTCCACTTCTCATTCTACCCCAAGTCCCAAGTTCTATAAAATTTCACACAGTTTTTGTGTGATTTTGAACTACGCTCAGGAAGTATCTTCCATCTCTCGGCATCCAGGTAAGTCACTTTAACTTTAATTTTGATTTTTTCATTCTAAAGTTCGGATTCTATCATTAAGAAATATGGGTTTCGGTTTTTGTATTGGTATTGGATGAGAAGTATGGACTTGAATATTGGGTTGATAGAGTTAATAGATGCATATATGTTTATGACAAGTTGAGATAACCTTACTGGATACCGAACCATATGGTTATTTTTTTGGAATTTTTTTTTTCATTTCAATGCAAGCTTGATACTTGGGTTCTCCTATAAAACTAACTTGCATTTATTTTTTTCTAACATTTTAGTTGTAAGTGCTCAGATGAGAACTAAGGAAAAAGCAAAATCCTCCCTCACCCGATTCCTCAAGTGAGGCTACACTTTCAACTTATACATGACATTAATTTGGCTAAATTGATGACAAAAAGGGGGAGAAAAGTGAGGAGTGAGGGAGAGAATCATTGATGAAGGGGCAGAAAGCCCGAACAAGACATGAAACATACATTCATCAAAAATGTTTTGTCACCAATCAGCCAAAGGGGGAGATTGTTAATGTAAATTGTATTAGCTTGGATTAGTGTTGGCGTATTTGAATTCAAATAGGATAAGATTTCATTTTATCTTTAAAGCTGTAATTTTGAACTGTTGAATTTGAATTTAAATAGGATAAGTTTTTATTTTTGAATGAATGTAATTTAAACTATGGGATTTATCTATAGTATTTTGAATTCATTTAGATGTCTAGGAGTTTGTTAAAGAGGTTTGAGAGTTGAATTTCGAAATCTGAAATGATAAAATCAGAAGGCAAATTCGAAATTCAAATTGCAGCAGTAAATCCGGAAGTCTGTTAGCAACCTGTCAGTAAACAGATTCTGATGAAGGACAACCTATCAGCAGACGTGTTTCAGCAGCACTTTTGGATTGTCTATTTAAATCAAGTCATATGGTAACCCTAGCAAGGAATTTCGGCCAGAGCTGATTTTAGATATATTTGAGAGCCATTTGAGAGGAAAATTAGTGGAGAATTTTCCTTGTGATTTTTATACACTTGCAAGTGTGATCTTGTTCAAGGTTTGAGAAGATCGTTGATTAGTGTACGTAATCAACCACTGGAGGTTCCAGTAGGAAAGGCATAGATTGGAGATCGTCAGAGGTTCTGGTTGCTACTGCGGTAGGGATAAACGGGTCGTTTGTCCGATCAAGTAAGGGAGTCAATTGACAAAGGTTTTGTAATTGAATAGCTTACTTGTAAACTGATTTTCAATCAATAAAAATGACTTTCCTGGATTTGGTTGCCCGTAGGGTTTTACTTTTGAAGAGTTCTTCGAAATATTTCCCTCCGTAACTAATCGGTGTGTTATGCTTGATAATTTATTTATTGCATATTTATGAATATTCACACGATTGATATCTAGCAAATTTGATTGTGAAAATTATTAGATATATTTAGTCATACATGGGTAAAAAGGGAATTTCAAGACTCTTGACCAATTGAGAGGAAAAGAAGTGGGATATTACAAACTACCACGATTGTGCCACCGTGAAGCTGGAGCCGTAAGGCCACAACTTTAGGCACACTGCCAAGTGATCCACGATAATCCCTTGTTTCATGATACCAAAAGTATAACAGTCCATTGTGACAATGTCGCAACTACCATCAGGTCAAATCCTGCCTAGCAATACCGAAAGACCAACATAAGTAATCCTCAAGCTTCATCGCTGCTTTCCACTTGAGCATCTGTATGCAACTAATTCAGACTGCCATCATGGTACCGAGCATCTAGCATCTTGTATCGATGCAATTTATAAGTTTTTCCACTGCGTTGCCCAGAAAAAATTAGTCACCCAGTGAGTTTGCTCACGACAAAGTTCGCTAGCGCTTTTTCTTGCCACAATGAGAACATTTGCCCACCATGTAGTTCGCCTGTCCTTGCCACAATCTGTGAAAGTTTGCTGGCCACAGAGTTTTGCATTATGTTTCCTCGTTCGCCACAATTTGTGAACATTTGCTCACCACGGAGTTTTTCAGCTCGTTTCCTTGTGGTCACAACGGGCTTCCTCAGAATAGTAACTTCAGCTCATGGTATGCTTGCCATATTTGAGTTCCACTAGTTACTCGCCCAGAGGTGCTACTCACCAATTGCTCACCCACGGGATACCCCACGCCAATTACGCACCATATAGAGTGCTCCTCTCCAGTTAGGCACATGCAGCATGTCCCTCCCCATACACAATATTTTCCACGCCATGCACATGAATTTTGCTTGGGGATATAGTTAAAGGCAAAAAAAAAAAAAAAAAAAAGATGAAGAAGAAGAACAAATAGTCGAGCTACTTGAAAGTTGAACTCGCCTTGGAATAGTTTTCATTATTACAAAAGCACTCAAGAATGAACTATTTCTCATGCAAAAATTATCCGACAACAAACGATCTTAGTTAAAGAGGAATTGAAAGCAGCAACCAAATTACTCTAGTTCATCTCTTTCAAACTTTCTATTTTATTTTTACTAACGAATATGATATTTGGAAAATCTTCCCCGCAAAGCTCCTTGAGGATCCAAAAGAAACCTAGTGGTTGTACTTCTTGAGAATATAATTCGTTGGAAATCACTTGCGTGACACGAAATTAAACACTGGGTGTGACGCCCCTTTCAAGTTTCGCTCGCCATCTTAATTTGTCCTCATCAGAATAGATAGTTTGGTATTGTATCCTTATTGTTGCAAAAGTAGGTTGCCAATGTGCATCGCCTGTATTTCACTAGCCCACACCACACCTAAGCGGGATGACTTAGGTTTGCAAATTTCAACTTGGGATTTGGATTATTTAATCTAACTTGTTTGGTTTTTATTTTGCTACAAGGCGAGCTCTAGATCCTGCCAGAAAGTACAGTCACATTTTGTGTCCCACTACAACGAAGCATTTGAGTTTAGCTTTATCATCCATAAGGTCGAGGCACTCTCTAGCCACACTCTTCTGGCCAAGGTTATGCAGTTGACGGACTTTCCTGGTACACCTTTCACCAAGGCTATATGGTCGAGTAACTCTGCCATTATGTCTATCGCCAGAGTTATTCGGTTGAGGCACTCTTTTGCAGCACTCTTTTTGCTAAGGTTATGTAGCCAAGGAGTTCTCCTACTACACCTTCTCACCAAGGCTACACAATCATGAAACTCACCCATTATACCTCTAGCTAGAGTTCCGCAATTCAAACATTTGAAGCTATACTCTTTTCACCAAGGTTACGTGGTCAAGAGGCGTTACACCTTTCGCCAAGGCAACAGGGTCTAGGGATTCTTGCATTACACCTTTCGTTAGAGTTATACGGTAAAGGCACTTTGCCGCAATACTTTTTTTGTCAAGGTTACGTGATCAAGGGATTCTCACGCTATACCTTCTCCTCGAGGCTACATAGTCGAGGAACTCTCCCGTTATACCTCTTGCCAAAGTTACATGGTAGAGACACTCTTTTGCTATATTCTTTTTGCCAAAGTTATGCTGTCGAGGGGCTCTCCTGCTATACCTTTTGCCAATGCTACATGGTCGAGGGATTCTACCATTATGTCTCTCGCCATGGTTAAATAGTCAAGGAGCTCTCTCTTACACCTCACACTCGAGTTATGGAATCATGGCACTTGCCAACTAAACTTTTATTCTTAACATTATGCATTCGAGGCATCTTCCAGCTACACTCACATTGCCATGGTTACAGAGTCAAGGCATCCTCCTGCTACACACTCATTGCTAGCGTTACGCAGATGAGATACCCTGTCGCCAAAAGCAAGCTGTGTATCTCCACTCGCCATAGCCACTGCCAGTGGGTTACCATGGGGAATGAGCCTTTGGGCTCCACAACCACCACGTGCGAGTGTCCTTCGAGAATGAGTCAACAAACTCAACAGCTGCCTAAGATGGATCTAGGGGTCGGCATGCTCCTTGACCATATAAGCACGTGTTACTATAAATAAACTCATACATCCACATCAAAACAAAAGAGCACCAAAGGAAATCGCATCATGGGGCAAAATCCATCGATGCCATCAAAAACCAAAAATGATCACTGGGAACTGAAATATGTGCACTTCACTAACAATCACATATAATAATCAATATGCTCAATTATCATGCAAATGCTCTTACAAGCACACTTCACTGAAACCCTCCTCGAAGGCCCTCACTACAAAGTTCACAAATTCTTCTTGAGGACTGACCATTGCATTGCATAACAATGATAAACTATGGACCAATTCCCATTCTCTAGGCCTTCTTGGTAAACAAGTCGACCTTAAGAATCACGGACACCAGTTGTAGTGAATTTCGCCCTTAAACAACCCATGGACGTATGCTTTTTATGCCAAACAAAGTAAATTCTTGTGTCTCTTCTTTATTTAATTTTTGAAAACTTTTTTTTTTTGGGAAATAGATGATAATCACATGTCTAATAGTGACCTCTACCCAAGTTGATTAAGAGAACCTCACTTCTGGTGGAGAAGAGACCATGGTAATATCACAAATCACCTGGGGGTTTATAAGATAAAACATAAAATACCAAACCCAGGTGACAAAAAAATTCATAATACCAAAAAGAACTCTACAAATATCTTTGCTCCATAAAAACAAAATAATCATCTCAATCTAGTATAAGGCAAACCCAGATTATCCATGCAAATAAGTCCACGTATGTATCCATGCAAGTCCTCAGATCCATAAAATACTAAATTCATGCCTTGAGTTCCCTCTTTTGCCAAATGATCTGCCACCATGTTAGCTTCCCGAAAAATATGACAAAAGCGAGCGTTAATCTCTTGAGCAATCTCTTTGATTGCTTCCCAATAATCCCATAAAAATCAATAATGACAAATTCCTCATGCAAGCCAACCAATGATAATGGCTGAATCGGATTCTACTAAAACATCTCTCAATTTCAACCTTCAACATAAGCGAAGTCCTTCAAGTAATGCTTTACATTATGCAATATTGCTTGTTGCATTTTCATAATGATGTGCAAAACCTATTATCATTGTTCCTGAAGAATTTCTTATGATACCCCCCCTCTTGATTCTTCCGGGTTACCACAAGATCCTCCATCAACATTCAATTTCACCCTTCCCCTATCGGTTTTTCCCAATAAATAAAAGTCGGTCTTTTACCAACAATAGGAGCAATTGGAATATTAATATCCTCCAACACCAACCGATCATTAGAACCCATAGACCGAAATTCTTTTAATTGAGAAGCAGCATCTCTAATTAAAAAAATTAACATTACTGATGACATTATCAACACTAAAAATCATACCTTCCATACGCGATTCACATTGAGCTCTCCATAATGCCTAAGAAATCAAACTCGAAATAACACCACCAACCCAACCAACTTTAGAATTCTGCCACCAAAAATTAACCATACCTTCCCAATTTCGTATCAGCAAAGGCCTTATATGCCAAAGCTTTGCAAAAAAATTTGAAATCAATTGAGCACCATCCCCTTCACATAACATATGATTAAGAGATTCCACTTGAGTCATCACACAACATTGGCACTTCGATACCAGCGAAATTCTCAGCTTTTTTACAATAATATCAATTGGAATAACTCTTCACTTAGCTCACCAACAAAAAAAGAAACAAAAAAAGAAACTTTCTTCGGCAACTCGTTCTACCATAGCCACTTCTTCCAATCACAACTTTGCCCACGTTGTCTAATAATTTCTCAAGTTGGTTGGGTAGTGAAGGTACCATCAATAGAATGTGTCCAAACACACACATCTTGCCCTTGCCAAATTTGGATGCCTGAGTCACAATTTTCTCTCCAGGTATCATGTGGCACCAACTCTTGAATCACAGTAACCTTCGGCCCTCTTTCATCAAAAACATCATTCAGCAATAAGTCACTCCTTTCAATTACTGGAATAGAAACAATCAGAGGATCCTCCCCCAACCAATTGTCCATCCAAAAATTAATTTGGCCTTCCCGAACAATCCATTTAGAATTCCATAGCACTCTAAGCATAAGAGACATAATTCCCTTTCAAAATCGGGTACCTCTCTTTAGCAACATAATCTTGTAAATATGTTCATTTCTAATATATTTTTTCCAAAAGAAATTTGCCCACATGTAGTCTCCATTCATCAACTTCCAAGCAAACTTCATAAGCAAAGAATCTTGAACTTCAAGAAGCTCCCGATGCCCAGACCCACCTCCTCAACTGGTTTACAAATCACTATCCAGGAAATCCATTTTTGCTTTTTGATTTCCACCGATGATCCCCAAAACAAATCTGAAAAAAATTTCTTTAGTGTCGAGAAAACAACCTTGGGTAAACTTAATATTTATAGCATATGAATCGACATGCTATTCAAAGCATGCTTGATAAGAATAATTATGCCCCCAAAGGATAGGAGTTTGCTCTTCCAACCTACTAATTTTTTTGAATTCTAGTTAGCAAAAAATCAAACATACAAATCTTCAATTGGCCCACATAAAGAGGGACTCCCAAACATGACCTAATCAAATTATTTTGAATAATAAAAAAGAATGGTGACCACCACCCTTCAGACTCTAACGACAGTTCAATTATCCCAAAAAAGTGGTTATGCCACTAGATCTAGCCACCACTATGGGTGGTTAATTGAGTTATTTTTTAGTTTTTAATTGTTAGGAACAATTCATTATATCTCAACATTTTTTAGAAAGAAAAATGCTTTAATTATGGAGAGATCTAATAAAAATAAAGTGGTTTGATGTGGTATTTTATATTGTTAATTAACTATTTTTGTTGTAAAGTACATGTAATATATCATATGATACTATATCAATATACGAGATTAGTTTTATGAATTTTTAATGATTGTATATTTTTCTTTTGGACAAACAATAAAATCATGGAAATATGTACATGATATCCAGGATACAATGCTCTAAATAAATAGTTTTACAATGATATAAAATGCCTTCGACTGCATAACATGTATTCAAGTTTATAATGAAGATGAAACCCTCTTTCCCTCCCAAAAAATGCAGAAGATTTGAGTCTCACTAGAGGAGGTGGCTTCCTCCTCCTTCTCCCTCCACTTTCCTCCTTTCTATTTTATCCTCTGTCTTTTCGTTCTCATTCTCTTATTTATTAATTTATTTTTCTTTCTTCAAGGTTTGAAAGGTTAGATCTATAGTTGGCAACTCTCGAAAGACACCCACAACACAACACAAAGAGCATATTGTTCGAAGGATATTAGCGATTTTGCAGAAATCACCACACGTGGTCCCATGCACCTGTCATAACTACGTGTGGTGCTCACACGCCACCCCTTTCGATAGCTTTTCTCGTCACACGTGCCAAGTCATTGGAATCACTACCACTAGATCTTTTCATATTTGACTTCTGTGGCTAAAATGTTACGAACTTGTTTCCTTCACGCATCATCAAAATCTACTGAATTTGATCCAAACTATAATATATCTTTTTTTGTTTTTTTTTTTCAATGTTTAGCAAATAAAAAAAAGGAGTTTGTCTCTTAGATGGTTTGTCCGTAGATATTGAGTTCTCTTTTCTACGAATGGTGAGGTTGCGTCTCTGTTTAGATAAAGTGTTGTCTCTTGGACATTTATTTGTAGAAAGTATCATCAATAGTGAAATTCATATCAGTTCAATGATATACTGGTGGAGCTCCATATAGTCGATATGAACATCTCCTTTCATGTATTCGATCATATATATAAGTTTCTTTTAATGAATAAATGAATGATAACATTTCTCTTAAAAAAGAAGTTTGTATCGAAGATTGATAACAAAAGAAATTTAAAATGGTAAAATATGTAAAAAAAATATTATTCATAAAGAAATTATATAAAAAATATAATTATAAATTAATATAGTTTGGTTAGGGCCTTGGGCCAGAAATAGAGGTTGAGAAAACACATGTAATTTTGATTTTAAAATTGGATGGCTGTGACTTGTTGTGATTTTGTGAAATTTCCTATTAAATGATCCGTT